>JACYXH010000591.1:0-37500 GCA_026745465.1 Lota lota
ATACATCCTTAATGTATACTACACTCCATACTTAACTTGATATACCTGTCTATACTGTTTATACTGTCAATACACTGCTCTTATAATGTACTGTATACATCCTTAATGTATACTACACTCCATACTTAACTTGATATACCTGTCCATACTGTTTATACACTGCTCTTATAATGTACTGTATACATCCTTAATGTATACTACACTCCATACTTAACTTGATATACCTGTCTATACTGTTTATACTGTCCATACACTGCTCTTATAATGTACTGTATACATCCTTAATGTATACTACACTCCATACATAACTTGATATACCTGTCTATACTGTTTATACTGTCCATACACTGCTCTTATAATGTACTGTATACATCCTTAATGTATACTACACTCCATACTTAACTTGATATACCTGTCCATACTGTTTATACACTGCTCTTATAATGTACTGTATACATCCTTAATGTATACTACACTCCATACTTAACTTGATATACCTGTCTATACTGTTTATACTGTCCATACACTGCTCTTATAATGTACTATATACATCCTTAATGTATACTACACTCCATACATAACTTGATATACCTGTCTATACTGTTTATAACTGTCCATACACTGCTCTTATAATGTACTGTATACATCCTTAATGTATACTACACTCCATACTTAACTTGATATACCTGTCTATACTGTTTATACTGTCCATACACTGCTCTTATAATGTACTGTATACATCCTTAATGTATACTACACTCCATACTTAACTTGATATACCTGTCTATACTGTCTATACACTGCTCTTATAATGTACTGTATACATCCTTAGTGTATACTACACTCCATACTGTAGCAATGTCCATACTACACGCCACCTA
Organism: Lota lota; assembly: GCA_026745465.1. Classification (NCBI taxonomy): domain Eukaryota; kingdom Metazoa; phylum Chordata; class Actinopteri; order Gadiformes; family Lotidae; genus Lota; species Lota lota. The sequence continues at coordinate 882 of JACYXH010000591.1, forward strand.
GGTGGCTCCCATACTCCACCAAGGTGACTTTCTCGGGCTCCTCCAAACAAATGGACACAGGGTGGTGATGTTGAAAGTCCAGTTTATTGTAAAAGTTGCAGTAAATGAACATTACAATGGTGCTCCACTGCCATGCAGGAGATCTCTTTCTGAGTGTGTGTGGTGGTGGCTGGTTTAACCTGTGCACACTGATTGCTCAATGTGCAACAGGTGTGCAGCTCAACCCAGCCCCAGAGTCCAATCAGTCTGACTCGGGCCAGGTGAGGCTGCTTAAACCAGCCACCATCCACACACACTCCCACACATACTTAACTTGATATACCTGTCTATACTGTTTATACTGTCTATACACTGCTCTTAAAATGTACTGTATACATCCTTAATGTATACTACACTCCATACTTAACTTGATATACCTGTCTATACTGTTTATACTGTCCATACACTGCTCTTATAATGTACTGTATACATCCTTAATGTATACTACACTCCATACTTAACTTGATATACCTGTCTATACTGTTTATACTGTCCATACACTGCTCTTATAATGTACTGTATACATCCTTAATGTATACTACACTCCATACTTAACTTGATATACCTGTCTATACTGTTTATACACTGCTCTTATAATGTACTGTATACATCCTTAATGTATACTACACTCCATACTTAACTTGATATACCTGTCTATACTGTTTATACTGTCCATACACTGCTCTTATAATGTACTGTATACATCCTTAATGTATACTACACTCCATACTTAACTTGATATACCTGTCTATACTGTTTATACTGTCCATACACTGCTCTTATAATGTACTGTATACATCCTTAATGTATACTACACTCCATACTTAACTTGACATACCTGTCTATACTGTTTATACTGTCCATACACTGCTCTTATAATGTACTGTATACATCCTTAATGTATACTACACTCCATACTTAACTTGATATACCTGTCCATACTGTTTATACACTGCTCTTAAAATGTACTGTATACATCCTTAATGTATACTACACTCCATACTTAACTTGATATACCTGTCTATACTGTTTATACTGTCCATACACTGCTCTTATAATGTACTGTATACATCCTTAATGTATACTACACTCCATACATAACTTGATATACCTGTCTATACTGTTTATACTGTCCATACACTGCTCTTATAATGTACTGTATACATCCTTAATGTATACTACACTCCATACATAACTTGATATACCTGTCTATACTGTTTATACTGTCCATACACTGCTCTTATAATGTACTGTATACATCCTTAATGTATACTACACTCCATACTTAACTTGATATACCTGTCTATACTGTTTATACTGTCCATACACTGCTCTTATAATGTACTGTATACATCCTTAATGTATACTACACTCCATACTTAACTTGATATACCTGTCTATACTGTTTATACTGTCCATACACTGCTCTTATAATGTACTGTATACATCCTTAATGTATACTACACTCCATACTTAACTTGATATACCTGTCTATACTGTTCACACTGCACTATCTATATTATTCTTTATTATTCCATTACATGTACATATTCTGCACCTTTCTGCTTTTTGCACTTCTGGTTGGACGCTAACTGCGTTTCGTTGTCTCTGTACTTGTACTCTGCACAACGACAATAAAGTTGAATCTAATATAATATAATCTAATGTTTATACTAGTTTTGAACCTACAGTAATTTTCTCGCACAAATTCTAGGCCAGGATGTCTGTAATCCAGCCACACCGGCACTCCAGATATATTGTACCTAGAGGTCAATCACATGAGATAGGTTCCCAAGATTGGTGGTCAGCAATCTTACAGACGGAAATAAAACAGCAGCACCATTGTTAAGATTTGGATTTTATTCATACAATAAAGTTAAAAATGAAAAAAGAAAACATTGCCACACACGCTTTGATTCAAACAGTAGGTAAACGCCTCCCCTCGTGTGGACAGAACGAGAACTGCACGCACTATATTTTCCTGTGGTCAGGAAGGCGAATACATACGAGTTGAGCATCGGTTAAGCTCTATAAAACAGAGAACTGTATTTGAACGTAGAATATGTAGGGAACGGGAGCAGAGAAACGTTAGACTCGACTGCAAATACAAATATAAACTCCAACTCCAGCATTGCGTATAAAGTTTTAAATCGGACTGTAAACAACGACCCACGCACGGAAGAGGAATTCTAGGCCCGGATATCCGTAATCCAGCTAAACCGGAACCCCAGATATATTGTTCCCTAGAGGTAAATTGCATGAGATAGGTTCCCAAGATTGGTGTTCAGCTATCTTACAGGCGGAAATAAAATAGCAATAGCACTGTTGTTAATTTTTAGAATTGATTCATGTCATAAAGTTACAAATGAAAAACATTCCAACTCATGCTTTGGTTCCCGCAGCAAGTAATCGCCTGCCCTGTTTGGACAGAAGGAGAACGGTATGAAATCTAGATTTCTGTGGCCGGGAAGGCGGATACATACGAGTTGAGCTTCGGTTAAGCTCTATAAACAGAGAACTGCATTTGAACGCAGAATCGGTGGGCGCCGGGAGAGAGGAGAAACGTTAGACTCGACTGCAAATACAAATATAAACTCCAACCTTGCGTTTAAAGTTTTCAATTGGACTGTAAATAACGACCCACGCACGGAAGAGGAATTCTAGGCCAGGATATCCGTAATCCAGCTACACCGGAACCCCAGATATATTGTCCCCAGAGGTAAATCCTATGAGATTAGTTCCCAAGATAGGTGTTCAGCTATTTTACAGGCGGAAATAAAACAGCAGCATCACTGTTGTTAAGATCTGGATTTTATTCATACAATAAAGTTAGAAATGAAAAACATTGCCACACACGCTTTGATTCAAACAGTAGGTAAACGCCTCCCCTCGTGTGGACAGAAGGAGAACTGCATGCACTGTATTTTCGGTGGCTGGGTAGGCGAATACTAACGAGTTGAGCTTCGGTTAAGCGCTATAAACAGAAAAGTGCATTCTCAGTGAGATACTCTGTGATTTAAGCCCACTTGTCACCTGATTAATTAAGACAGACATAATAACATGCACTTATGAGATGAAATTGTCAGCAAACGATCACTGGCTTGAGGTAGTTTACATGTGTGACAAAACAATCTTGAGTGAAGTAACAAAGTATAATCAAAGAAAACAAATGTCTATACAACTTATATGACTTAACATAAATATGTGACATGGATGGGCACAATGAAAATCACTTCTACTCAGACATCAAAGCTTACCTTCAAGCAATTGACAGCAATACCAGCGTATGTGATTGTGGAATACAGTCATAAAGCAGGCAATGTTTGACTTTGACTATAATGTTAACCTTTACATACAAGTCAGTGTCAGTAAAAATGAGAGAAAGATGAAGGGGGCTCCTTTCTTCTTCTTTGTGGCCGTCATAAAGCCCTCTCCGTCTCTTCCTGTCGGGATGGGGTGAGCCAGATATAGAGAGGTTTACAGTTTTAGGGGTCCATTTGAAGTCAGCTAAGTAAACAAGGTTAATCTCAGTGGCGGCAGAAGGTGTACATGAGTAACACATGTGGATGTCACTTAGAATGTAGTCCTTCGTTGACTGCTTTTTCCACACTTATTTCATTCATGCAGGCAAGGTAATGGGTGTCCACATCTCTGAAGACCCCTCTTGGACCCTCAACATCTCTACCCTGATCAAGAAGGCTCACCAGCGTCTCTACTTCTTGGGGAGACTAAAGAAGGTCCATCTGTCTCCTCAGATTCTGGTGAACTTCTACCGCTGCACCATCGAGCGCGTCCTTACCAACTGTGTCACATTATGGTATGGCATCTGCTCTGTCTCTGACTGGAAAGCATTGCAGAGGGTGGTGAAAACTGCCCAACGCATCACCGGTTCCTCACTCCCCTCCATCGAGGCTGTCCAGAGCAAGCGATGTCAGCGAACGGCACGGAGCATCGTCACGGACTGTTCTCAACCCAACCACAGACTGTTCTCACCCCAACCACAGACTGTTCTCACCCCAACCACAGACTGTTCTCACCCCAGCCACAGACTGTTCTCACCCCAACCATAGACTGTTCACCCTCCTCAGAGGAAGCTTTTTTCCCTGCGGCTGCACCCTACTGAACGCCGGTGAAAACCAACCAACAAACCAGCCCCCCGCCCCACACACACACACACACACACACACACACACACCCACTTACCCACACACACACGCACACCCACACCCACACCCACACCCACACCCACACACACACACACACACACACACACACAATGTACTGTATACATTATTAATGTATACTACACTCCATACTTACCTTGATATACCTGTTTATACTGTCTATACACTGCTCTTATAATGTACTGTATACATCCTTAATGTATACTACACTCCATACTTAACTTGATATACCTGTCTATACTGTTCACACTGCACTATCTATATTATTCTTTATTATTCCATTACATGTACATATTCTGCACCTTTCTGCTTTTTTGCACTTCTGGTTGGACGCTGACTGCATTTCGTTGTCTCTGTACTTGTACTCTGCACAACGACAATAAAGTTGAATCTAATATAATCTAATCTAATGTTTATACTAGTTTTGAACCTACAGTAATTTTCTCGCACAAATTCTAGGCCAGGATATCTGTAATCCAGCTACACCGGCACTCCAGATATATTGTACCTAGAGGTCAATCACATGAGATAGGTTCCCAAGATTGGTCGTCAGCAATCTTACAGACGGAAATAAAACAGCAGCACCATTGTTAAGATTTGGATTTTATTCATACAATAAAGTTAAAAATGAAAAAGAAAACATTGCCACACACGCTTTGATTCAAACAGTAGGTAAACGCCTCCCCTCGTGTGGACAGAACGAGAACTGCACGCACTATATTTTCCTGTGGTCAGGAAGGCGAATACATACGAGTTGAGCATCGGTTAAGCTCTATAAAACAGAGAACTGTATTTGAACGTAGAATATGTAGGCAACGGGAGCAGAGAAACGTTACACTCGACTGCAAATACAAATATAAACTCTTAACTCCAGCATTGTGTTTAAAGTTTTCAATCGGACTGTAAACAACGACCCACGCACGGAAGAGGAATTCTAGGCCCGGATATCCGTAATCCAGCTACACCGGAACCCCAGATATATTGTCCCCAGAGGTAAATCGTATGAGATAATAATCGTACTAAACATGTTTCCACACAATATAAAAAACATTTACAGCATATTCAAGTAATTAACAACTGCAAAAGCTTGCAGTAAAGGTTATTGTCATTTGTCATTGTCAACAGTGAATCAAAGACAGTTCAACCAAAAATAGCTTTACATTTTATTGGATTCGATTTGTTTCTTAATAATATAATAAAATTTCCCAAGAATCAAACGCAATACTTGTAATTGAAAGTGAACAAAAATAGTTTCAGAATGCCGTGGAGTTCTCAATTAGGTTAACAGTCTTTCTTTCATCCGAAATATATGATATGGTGGCTGCTGGTGGATTTAAGATGTAAAGGAGTTCTGTCCCCCTCTGGTGATGGTTTGCGTTCAAAGTCCAGTGAGTTCATGTCGATACTGAATTTTTATGTAATGTACTTTTTCAGTGTACATAATGTGTATACGTTACATTACTATTAGGAGTAGTTAGCGCCACATCCCCGTCTCCAGGAGGCATGACCAGTCCTTTCTGTTCACTCCTACCGTTCACCCAGAAGTCCTCCATAACTAACTCTCCACAACGCTGCATAATCACCACCCATTCAGAAACACCACCCGGGTGCCAGAGGCTTCGCAGAGATGATTGCCCCCCCCCCCCCCCCTTCAATCCAAGATGCTAATAGTGTTTCTCTAATCCAATCCCATTAGAACACACGCACACACACCTGTTCCCCAAGCATGCACGCACGCACACACACCACACCAAACACCACCCTGCCCACCATGCCATACACCACCCTACACACCCACTCCCACACACCACCCCACCCACGAGGCAATTACCCCAAATGTCAATGAATTAAGTAATAGCTTGGTGGCCAGCCAGCGGCCCTCTCCGCTGATCACTGCTGTCAGCAGAAAAAAAATCTATCAACACACACACACACACACACACACACACAGGTCAGTGTGGTGAAGATGAGAGAGTAACACATGTTTGGGAGAGAACCCACAGCAGCAGACGAGCAAATGAAGAGACAAGGCGTATGGGAGCGTCTACATCACGCAAGGCTTTTAACCCAAAACTGTTATTCATCTCCCTCTCCTTCTCCTTCTCTCTCACTCTCCTTCTCCTTCTCTCTCACTCTCCTTCTCCTTCTCTCTCACTCTCCTTCTCTCTCACTCTCCTTCTCTCTCTCATTCTCTCTCTATGCCTCTCTCTGCCTCTCTCTCTCTCTCTCTCTCTCTCTCTCTCTCTCTCTCTCTCTCTCTCTCTCTCTCTCTCTCTCTCTCTCTCTCTCTCTCTCTCTCTCTCTCTCTCTCTCTCTCTCTCTCTCTCTCTCTCTCTCTCTCTCTCTCTCTCTCTCTCTCTCATCCCATTCCATAGCAGCCTAATGGGTTTATTAGTGTGGTTAATGCACTGTGACGTCTACCTTGCTTCCTGTGCTACATTAAAGGGGAGGGGGGGGGGGGGGGGGTGTAGACGAACAGTGTATATAACTTCAATGACCTGGTAGAGATGCTAAGAGGGAGAGAGCGGGAACGTAAAGCCAGGAGAGCGAGAGAGGCGAATAAAATGGAGATGAAGCGAGAGGGAGAGTGTGGGAGACACGGCAAAGTAGAAAAGGAAATTAGACTTTAAGAGAAAATAAAAGGGAGCGGGGAAGTTAAACTAGCTGGGTTAGCGGTGTTTGGCTATTTGTTTGGATTGGAGATGCACTAACGTGAATGTGGAGGGAAACACAGGGTCAGAAGATGGGTGGTGTCTCAAGAAGAAGTTATAGATTTTGTTGTTGTTGGTGTGAGGAGGTCAGATGAGGCTGTTGTAAAGCACTCAGTAACCTGTCTCTGGTGGAGGATCATTGTGATGAAGGAACATCGCTGAGCTGGACAACGCCATGGACTCACACAGGGTCATCACTTTAGACTGTCTCTCTTCATGCCCTCTGACCTCCATGCCGGCTTCTGTTGGGCTGGGCCCACTCTGTCCTGGTCCAGTCCTTGTTGTGGGGTCCCTGAATATATGCAGAGCATATGAATGCTTGTGGTCAGGCTGTGCTCTTGGTCCTGATGCTGGCCATGGTCCACTCTGGAGGACGGTGTATTGGATCTTCCTGTGGCAGTGCTCTTCATGAAAATATACCAGCCCTGTAACTTCCAACAAGGTTCAAAACGTTGAGAGTGCTTTTCTGGTCTATATATCCTTTGCCTGTCTGTTTTATGTGACAATACGGCACTTGTCGACTGGTTTGCAACCCACTTGAGTCCTAGTACTGACTACACACGCACAGTCCAGGCTCAGCCGGACAAATACGCTGTCATATTTCCCAGGAAAGCTGCTTCAGTGCCCATCATACTCTGTGGAAATAACTGTATTCAGCTTTTAAAGAGGCAGCTACTCCTCCGTGTGGTAGAGTGGAGCCGTTATGGGTTTGGTGCACTGTGTGTGTGTGTGTGTGTGTGTGTGTGTGTGTGTGTGTGTGTGTGTGTGTGTGCGCGTGCGTAACATTTGTGTTTGTGCGTGTGTGTGTGTGTGCGTGTGTGTGTGTGTAACGTTTGTGTTTGTGCTGAAAAACCATGGCAAGTCTGAGGAGATTCCCAAGCAGGGGCTGGTTTCCCTGATCTGGATTTGTGGTTTACCTGATAAGCTAGTGGCCACTTAGCCTTCTATAACAGCCGATATTCAAGCAGGGCTTAAATAAGTATAACGTCGTTTCTTCCTACTACTTGGAAAACTAGTCAACATGAGTTGTAGCAGAGTTTAAGTCCAAATATGAAGTGAGTTGATTCAGTCTGTAGGGAAGCAACTAACCAGTATTTTCATAGTTGATTAATGTAACAAAGATTTTCTCAGATACCTCTGTGAAGGCAGCCATGGAGAGGTCAGCCTCTGTGAAGGCAGCCATGGAGAGGTCAGCCTCTGTGAAGGCAGCCATGGAGAGGTCAGCCTCTGTGAAGGCAGCCATGGAGAGGTCAGCCTCTGTGAAGGCAGCCATGGAGAGGTCAGCCTCTGTGAAGGCAGCCATGGAGAGGTCAGCCTCTGTGAAGGCAGCCATGGAGAGGACGCGTCAGGCTGAGTGACAGCCACCGCTGTGGTGACGCCGCCTCTCAGAGACAGCTCCTAGCGAATAAGTGTTTCATTCACTCCTCACGCTGGATGAAAGCGAGACAACAAACGTAACCACCGGGCCGATGTTATTACGAGTCGCTCGACAAATATCAGATTATCTATGGGTCTCACTATCGAGACCAATTACAGTCTTGTTAAAGCAGCGCGCCGGGCGAAGTGTTAACCAGTATATTAGCTTCATTACATTTGGGGGTCTGTTGTATTGTTGAATAATTAAAATGCTGTTGGCTTCAAATTAGAGGAAAATATGTTTCACGTCCTGTCCTCTGCTCCTCTCCTCTCCTCTGCTCCATTATTCTCCTCTGCTCTCCTCTCTGCTCCTCTCCTCTGCTCCATTATTCTCCTCTGCTCTCCTCTCTGCTCCTCTCCTCTGCTCCATTATTCTCCTCTGCTCTCCTCTCTGCTCCTCTCCTCTGCTCCATTATTCTCCTCTGCTCTCCTCTCTGCTCCTCTGCTCCATTATTCCCCTCTCTGCTCCTCTCCTCTGCTCCTCTTCTCTGCTCCTCTCCTCTGCTCCATTATTCTCCTCTGCTCTCCTCTCTGCTCCTCTCCTCTGCTCCATTATTCTCCTCTGCTCTCCTCTCTGCTCCTCTTCTCTGCTCCATTATTCTTCTCTGCTCTCCTCTCTGCTCCTCTCCTCTCCTCTGCTCCATTATTCTCATCTGCTCTCCTCTCTCCTCTCCTCTCTCCTCTCCCCTCCTCTCCTCTCTTCTCTCCTCTCTCCTCTCCTCGCTCCTCTCCTCCTGTATTTCCAGAGTGTGCATATCCTCTCCCCTCCTCTCCCCTCTCCTCTCTCCTCTCCTCTCCTCTCCTCTCTCCTCTCCTCTCCCCTCCTCTCCTCGCTCCTCTCATCCTCTCCTCCTGTATTTCCAGAGTGTGCATATCTTCCCCTCTCTTACCTCTAAGTCAAACAAATTCAATCATCCGTCGGTGCGTGTGTCAAACCCCCCAAGCTTGATATCTCAAACAAGAGGCGGGGGATTTTGATTGGAGGGAATTCAAAAGATTTGCACTGATGAATAAAACATTGGCTGGTCCTTGATGCTATCCATGTCTTTTATTCTATTCCACAGGTTTTGGGTCACTAGTGTGTGGCACTCAGCATGGGAGGAGGAAGGAGATAATGCAGTCCATACATCGCCCAGGGGAACCACGCCAGCCCTGGGAGAGTAAAACATCTGACATGGTATGACATAGTGAGATGTTGAGATGAGGTTATGTGTGTGTGTTTAAGGTTGGAGATAGAAGATAGATTGATAGATGACAAAAAGATAGATTTACTTTTGCTGCTGAGTTGTCGAAGCATAGCACTTAAAGTACAGTGTATCACCGTAGTGTGGAGGAAAACATACAGTTCCAAATCAGTCATGGCATTTCTGTGACATCAAGTGCATTAGCATAGCATGTGCCCAGGCGTGCAGTTTGTCTAACAACAGACATGTTTGTTTCTCAATTATATATTTTTTCTTGCAAATCTCATCTTTTCTATACTTATTGTTTTGGTCACTAGATGGCAGACTTGCGCCGTTGAGGCTGTGCGGCCGTAATGGCGTCTACCTCAACCGTGTGGATGCAGAGCAAGGACACAGGCCTGCTTGACTCTTCTCATTATTATGACAGTTGACATAGCAGGTAGAGTGCCCTACCTTCCCATACCCATGCTGGCTTTTGTGTGCCTATATGCATGCCTGAGCGAGAGAGAGACAGAGAGACGATAGAAACATGTCATAAAATGTGAGCTGGAATGAGAGGAAAAGGGAAAATAGAGAGAGTGAGAGAGATAGATGGACAAGGGGAACCAGCTTGCATAATCACTGGTAGAGAAAGAGAAAGAGAGGTTGAACTTTATATATTTTAAGTTGTATTGTATTGAGCATTCTGTTAAATTCCAGAAGAGCATGTATAGCATTGGATTTGCCCCTGCACTGGAATATGTTTCCAATCTGAAGATGTATTGATGTGCTTTTACAGCCTGCCCTTGTAAAACCACATCATGGGGTGATTTGCATGCAGCTGATCTGTAATTTGAACAAAACAACTCTGTTATGCTAATGTCTTTAATTGACAGATGCATCATCTCTTTATTTTGCAGAAGCAGAAAATAATCATCTAGCAGGTGGGACTTTAACGCTCAGAATTCAAACTTGAAAATATGAATTCTGATGAATAGAGCGGGGTTATTATTATTATTATGACCAGACTATTCTTCAAGAGTTCTTTGTCTTCTTATGTCACCACATCTGTGCCCAAAATATGTGTCTTCTGATAAACCCATTTCTTTTAGTGGTTTGCTTGCAACCCCATTGGTCAGCTGTTGGACCAAAGCATTCCCCACACTACAAAGGTAAGACAAAACACAATGTTATCGTATTTGAATTATATCTTTGTGCTCTGTTCTGTTCCAACGTGGTCTCGTTCATCCCATTTACACCCCCCTCAAACAAAACATTCACTGCATCAAACGCCAATTTGCGATACCCAGACAGACAGACAGACAGACAGACAGACAGACAGACAGACAGACAGACAGACAGACAGACAGATAGACAGACAGATAGAGAGAAGCCACACCAGGATAGAGCAGAGTGATCGTGAGGAAGGAACAAAAGGTGAGGGTGAGAGAGTTGATTGTTGTCTAGTAGGTATGTGACTCCCTAGGCGAAGGGTTCTGGGTTTGATCCCCAAATGTTTGCAATCTACCTGTAGGCCTCCGCCTAACCTCCTGCCTGCTGCTGGATGATAAAATACAGAATGACTCAACAGTTGCTATAAACAGGTAACCCCTCCACTGTCCTCCAGTCATGTGATGAGAGTGATCAGGGCTGATGAGTCACCATTCACCATCTTGTCACCAAGCAAAGTGCATGTGTGTGTGTGTGTGTGTGTGTGTGTGTGTGTGTGTGTGTGTGTGTGTGTGTGTGTGTGTGTGTGTGTGTGTGTGTGGGGGGGGGGGGGGGGGGGGGGGGGGGGGAGTGGCTGGCATGTTTGCCTTGCCTGGTTTGGGTCCACCTGCCTGTCAGAAGGGAAGGGTTACTGGGACCAAGACAAAACACCAAGACAGAGGGATACACATAATACAGTTACACAACACTCTCACAGACATCTCCACCAGGGGCTGTTATCTCGCTCTGCTTCCCCTCTGAGATGTAGCCTACTTGATCCACTTAAGACACGCTTCCAGCGCTGACTCTCACCGCCTGTTTCTAAGAACGGACGGTTCTTTTCCGTCTCATCGTAGGACAAACAGGTGCAGTCCCCTACAGGTGCAGTCCCCTACAGGTGCAGTCCCCTACAGGTGACAGTCCCCTACAGGTGACAGTCCCCTACAGGTGCAGTCCCCTACAGGTGACAGTCCCCTACAGGTGACAGTCCCCTACAGGTGCAGTCCCCTACAGGTGACAGTCCCCTACAGGTGCAGTCCCCTACAGGTGACAGTCCCCTACAGGTGCAGTCCCCTACAGGTGACAGTCCCCTACAGGTGACAGTCCCCTACAGGTGCAGTCCCCTGCACTAACACTGGGAGGGCGGCAGGTGTTTCATGTGTCAGAGCACCAGCAATGGTCTAGCAGCAACTAGTGCAGTCTGCTGCCCCTGCCCTGCTCCATCCACGGAGCGCACCAGTAAGTGCTATGATTGACACCTGAGTTTGTCCTCCCATGACAGCTCTGGGAAAGGATCTATTGGCGGTTTTCCTATGTTGCAAACTGTCTGCAAATCTATATTGTTTTGTTTGGCTTTTTCCGGATCTTCCCGGTCTTTTTTCCGGTGGGGATGGAGGCGCTAACGGGGCAAAGAGAATAAACGCTGAAAAGTACCGTCACTCTTGGGAAGAATATATGGAGAGTGAGTAGATGGAGCAGAACTTTTCTTGAGTGACAACATGGCTGACAGGATGTGAATAAGTGGTTCAGTCATCCTTTCACCCCCTGGAACTGGAAGCGCAGGTCAAAACAAAAAGCATACGAGATGCAGAGATACTCTCGACCTAGTTCTCACTGCTAGTCCTGACGGTAGCTGTGTGTGTGTGTGTGTGTGTGTGTGTGTGTGTGTGTGTGTGTGTGTCCAAACAGCAAGTAGAGCATTGACTAAAGAGATGATTTCATCGTTGGTTTTGGGTACATCTGAGAAGCACCACTTTATTGGATATATTTTATTGTTGGACATTTTGTGTCCAACAATGTTTTGTGTGTGTAGAGGCGGCACATTTATTGTTTTAGTTTTCATTGTACAACGCAGGTCTTAATCATTCTACTTATCGTGGTATTAATCCAGGTCAGACCGGTCATTCCATTTGGGTGAAGATGCGATTTCTTGTTTTTGTTTAATTTGTACGGCATGCTTTGCTGAAAAGATGCATCACCTAAATGAGATGGAAACCAAGCAGCATGAGATGGAAACCAAGCAGCATGAGATGAACACGTTCTTCCTTTCACCCCTCTATGACAGACTCCAGAATAGTAAGAAATCACAACTGAAATTTAGAGTGAACATAAAAAAAGCCCCAGCTCTGAGCCCATCCTTGTCAGTAGGGTTCTCAACCACTTCAAACCGCTCATTACTCAAACTCGGCACGGGTTTACAAAAGAAACTTTTTTCCATGCGGTGACCAACGCCACCCTGTGTAGAGATGGACAACGTGGGTTAACCCTAACCCTGTTTAGAGTACAGGAAGACCTCTCCTATTGAAAACAGTAACCATGCGGTGACCAACGCCGAAGTAGGCCACAAACCGGAGGGGCAGAATCCCTCCATGCCACCATTACCTTGTCAAGGCGCCGTCACAGCAAAAGGTTCTTCACGAGCAGGGTCAGAAGACGTGCGTGTAGCAAATTATGGATTACAGGCTGAAGATAATAATAATCATAATATGAATGGAGTTTAGGATGGGGGCCATGATGGGGGCCATGATAGAGAACACCAATTAAGAGTCAAAAGTCAGTTGTCAGCCGAACAGGGATGACTGAACAAGTTTGAGCGCGTCCCTATGAAATAAAAACCATATGACCTGATGCCTAGAGGAGGATTAATTGCATAATGATTCTTTCTCTCGCTCTACTTTTAAACCCTGCATTGCAACAAAGCATGTTTGACAGTAACTGAAAGGAAAGTAACAGTGTTATGTATTTGTAGCAAAGTCCACTACTACACGCCACCTAGGTGGCTTTTCCCACTCCACCTAGGTGACTTTCCTCGGGCTCCTCCAAACAATTGAACACAGGGTGGTGATGTTGAAAGACCGGTTTATTGTAAAGGTTGCATAGAATGGTACATGCAGATGGTGCTCCATACTGCCATGTAGGAGAGCTCTCTCTGAGTGTGTGTGGTGATGGCTGGTTTAACCTGTGCACACTGATTGCTTAATGTGCAACATGTGTGCAGCCTCACCCAGCCCAGAGTCCAATCAGTCTGACTCGGACCAGGTGAGGCTAATTCAACCAGCCATCATCCACACACACTCCCACAGTATTATATTACATTTGTCTATTCAGCCTTTCGGGAGGGCCATGGATATAACAGTGCATTGAATACAACGATGCAGTATATATCTCTCACCTAAACCTAAATGTATTTATGTAAAAGTTGTGTATATATGTATATATATATATATATATATATACCAAATCGTATGCTTCATCATCCTCACGCTCATACACCATTTGAACCGAAGCCACATACCTAATTGCTAATTACAAATCGATATCTTGGATTTAGAAAACCCCTTTATTTGAATTGCTGGATCCTGACACCCTGCTTCTTTCTTTACCTTTGTTTGGATTATACTTGATTACATGTTCTGTAAGTGGCACCGTTGGGAGCGTGATTTGTTTTGCTGTCTAGTTAGCGTTGTGCAGCATGCCTTCACTCAGAGTACCCCAGACAAAGACCTCGCTAAGTTGGGCTACACAAATGTACCTCTAGTTTGCACTTTGAGTATGACGAATGAAAAGGTCCACGCGTTTGGTCTTTTCTCAACATGTTATTGTTGTTTCTCACTCAGGCCCAATTAGCACACCTGTTTCCTGGCCAAATAATTCACTAATTAGCACACCTGCTACAGCTGTTGTCACTAGCCTTCAGCTCAATGAACCAGCCAATAATAGTGGTGCACACTAAAAAGGTTCTCCAAGCAGTAGTGTCAGTACTGTTAGTGAAATTTACATTTTGTATGGTTCCCCTATTAAGTTATTAAAGTATGGCACAAGCATGTTTGCTGTACCTGTCTTGTCTAGTTCTTCAGACATTTCTTATCTGTAAAACAAGTCAAACTATGAATGTAAGGATTTAACATTTGTTTAGTGTTCAGACATAAATAATATACCATGATGTTGACTGACAGAAAAGTAATAATCTGTGTTGTTATTCCCCCACTGTTGTAGGAAACTCTGGCGCCATCCGTTGGTCCTTGGCCAAGATAGTCGGTAGAAGTTGTCCCAGCATCCCTTTGGGCTGAACAGGTCAGAAGTTGTCCACTAGTCCACTGATGAATGCATGGAACATGTTGTGCTGTAGTCTGTGTTCCCTTAATTGGGAATATTACCTTTAAACTATTTTAACTGACTATTCTCGTTGTCTTGGTGCCATTAGTCCAAATCTTAATTAGTTTGGCAGGTAAGAGAACAATGAGTAACATAATATAGAATCGCACATGTCCATAAAATGTTGCTTTTGTCTTAAAATTACCATTAATTTGATTAAATTTGATTTAGATTTAAGTGGCCGCTAATGGAAAGCAATTGTAGGAATCAGCTGATCAATCTGACCGCAAACAGAACTTTAAACCCGATGCGTTTGGACAGACGCGTAATGACACCATTTCCCCCATTTTCCTCCATTTTCACAAGACGCCTTTAACGAGGTTGTTGATTGTTCCTCGCTCTGATCAATACTCAATTTAGAGAGGCTCTTCTTGTGACAGGCAAATTGACAAAGTTGCACAAGCAATGCAGATGACCAATGACTGTTGTCTCGTTCGTCTGGGATTATCATCGCACCACTTCTTATTTTGTGCCTTTTTCAATAGCTTAAACATCCCCTAGCCTCAGACACTCTACCCCCATCAAATATGTCCATACACGTTTGTTTTTCACTTTTACTTCGTTTTTATTAACATTCTGTCAGTTGATTGTCATTTGTATTACTAGTGATTAGTATTTTTCTCTTGGCTGTAGTCGTCATTATTTCCTGAAGGGGAAAGTATGTGTTTAATTAATGGATTCCTACCTTTTTAATACATCCGTAGCTTGAACAAGTCACCATATATCTCTATCTATCTATCTCTCTATCTCTCCATATTTATCTATATATCGTTTTCCTACCTTTTTTAATACATCTGTAGCTTGAACAAGTCACCATATATCTCTATCTATCTATCTCTCTATCTCTCCATATTTATCTATATATCGTTTTCCTACCTTTTTTAATACGTATGTACATAGCTTGAACAAGTCAACCTAGATCTCTCTCTCTCTCTCTCTCTCTCTCTCTCTCTCTCTCTCTCTCTCTCTCTCTCTCTCTCTCTCTCTCCATATATCTATAGATATATACACACTGTACGCTGGCCTGAGTCATTTCTGAAATCCCTGCTTGTCGCACTGTCTCCAGGCACAAAGCGGACTATATTGTTCTCTCCATTTGGTTTTTCATGAATTCCCGAGTCGGAGAGGCTAAACTCCGAGGTCAATAGGATTCAACGTGGCTGTTTGTCGTTCCTAAAGCTGGCTGTTGCTACTGTCTGCTTCAACACTAGCATACTGTTAGCATTTGTTCTTCCACGGCCTGCTAATATGAAGCCAAAAACCCTCCGCTCATCCTGTCTTCAATTAATTAGATATAA
Organism: Lota lota; assembly: GCA_026745465.1. NCBI lineage: Eukaryota > Metazoa > Chordata > Actinopteri > Gadiformes > Lotidae > Lota > Lota lota. Next base: position 17,057 of record JACYXH010000591.1, read on the forward strand.
TTGTCGTCTATCCAAAAAGAGTGAAGGTTAAATATTAACCGGACCCTTGGCAACACGTATCCCTTATCATGATATCGTCAGAAACGGGCTCCATTTGAAACGTGATGCCAAAGTGCTTTCACTGCATTAGGATGTAATAATGATAATAATAATAATAATATAATATATAATAATAATATATATGCGCTCGGTTTGGAATTCAGTTGACATGTTGCTGGCGTACTTCAGATTATATAATCATTCATCTTTTAAGTGTTCAAAAAACAGTTAATTAACTTGCGCTTTAATTACCATTATTAGTATTCTCAAAGTTAATGAGATCCAGGTGCGCCGCACACATTTGGTAAGCTTGGTTAATTAGCTTTTATGTTTATAGAAATAGCATTGATGACTGAAAGTGTCTTTTCAAACATACATTCCTGTGATTGTGTCTGTGTGGGTGTGATATCACAACCACAGACCATGCATAGTTCAGTGGGGCATCCATGCACTCCTGCTGTCTTAATTCCTGAAGTATACGTGCATGAGCCCTCCTCATCTGTGCTGTATTTAGCCTTGACACAACCTCCTGCTCCACCGTCTGTAGGGACACACAACCTCCTGCTCCACCGTCTGTAGGGACACACAACCTCCTGCTCCACCGTCTGTAGGGACACACAACCTCCTGCTCCACCGTCTGTAGGGACACACAACCTCCTGTTCCACCGTCTGTAGGGACACACAACCTCCTGCTCCACCGTCTGTAGGGACACACAACCTCCTGCTCCACCGTCTGTAGGGACACACAACCTCCTGTTCCACCGTCTGTAGGGACACACAACCTCCTGCTCCACCGTCTGTAGGGACACACAACCTCCTGCTCCACCGTCTGTAGGGACACACAACCTCCTGTTCCACCGTCTGTAGGGACACACAACCTCCTGTTCCACCGTCTGTAGGGACACACAACCTCCTGCTCCACCGTCTGTAGGGACACACAACCTCCCGCTCCACCGTCTGTAGGGACACACAACCTCCCGTTCCACCGTCTGTAGGGACACACAACCTCCTGTTCCACCGTCTGTAGGGACACACAACCTCCTGCTCCACCGTCTGTAGGGACATACAACCTCCTGTTCCACCGTCTGTAGGGACACACAACCTCCTGTTCCACCGTCTGTAGGGACACACAACCTCCTGCTCCACCGTCTGTAGGGACACACAACCTCCTGCTCCACCGTCTGTAGGGACATACAACCTCCTGTTCCACCGTCTGTAGGCAGGATAGCGACACGGCTACGTGTTCTAAACCCGTCCGAACGGTACCGGGTTTGATCCCTGATGTCCGCATTCTGCCTGGCCTGGAGATAAGGAGCGCCTAACCGGAATGTGCTTCCAAAATTCACTCATCGATTAAATAGTAATGTTAGAAATTTCACTTTTAAAGATTAGCCTTAGCATGATGTTGATTGATCAGTGATTCAAATGGAACGGTTCCCTGACACGATGATAAGCACACTAATAAACATAAACACACATGGAGACAGGTCCATGGAGTTCAGAAGAGCTGTAGAGATGGACTCAGAACAAGGCTCTTGAGGGACCCTAGGGGTAGGCTACAGCACTGCAGTCAGTGGGGGTGGATGGGGTGGGGTTGGTGTAGGTGGGGTGGGGTTGGAGCTCAATGACCTGAGCACAATGTGCTGTGGTTTTAGAAACGCTGTTTTCTATGAAAGCGGTCTTCGCTTCTTTCTTCTTTTTTTAAATCAATTGATTGTGTTTTTCAAAGTGTTGGTAGAACTGCGCTGTAGATCTGTTTGCATTTCAAAGCTGAAGGAAAACGGACACATACTGGCGGCCTGACAGTTAAACATCTCCCCGCAGTATCAGACCTCTGTGACCGCTTGGAAAACACATAACAACCCTCTCTCATCCAAGGAGAACCTTTCATCCATCTCCCTTTGTCCTTCATCTTCTTCATTTTGAAGAGGATATAAGCAACAGGGGGTCACAGCTAGCTTGTGTTGCGCACATCAACCACACATTAAGCTTAGCCACATATTAGCTGCTAGTGTGTTGCTACCGTCCTACCGTTCCTCTAGACCACCGCCTGAACTCACCTTGCTTGAACTACAGCAGAGTCAAGAACACAACACACACACACGCGCACACACGCACGCACACACACACACACACACACACACACCCTCCCCTAGAGCGGAGAATGCTCTGTAAGCATTTAAAGTGAGTTCATTTCGCTGAGTGACGTTTTCCTTTCGGTCTCGTTTCAGAGGGCCCCATTTTCCCGGCGATAAGTACAACTATAAGCCAATGTGCGGCCCTCAGCATTTCTAATCTGTGATGAACTGTACAAGGTCCTGCCCAGCCCAATTGAGCTGTCCCCTGTTTGATGGCCCTGTTACCACAATCTCTTTACCCCTTCCTTAGAGAAAACCCTTTATCTAAAGCCTTGTAGACGCTTTGCTTTTATATGTTTACCAATTCCCCAACACCTAGCCCCATGCTTGTGGGGCTTTTTCTTGGAAATTACACTTTCTATGGTCCCCCAAACCACCCGGCTAGTCTGACGCTGGTAATTACAGCAGCCAGCGAAGAGGAATGAGAGAATTCCCACTAAGTGTATAGAAAGCCTTTTTGCTGCTGGGCCCACGGTGTTTGTTGTAAAACGTGCGCCGCAGGCTCCTACAGTCTGAACGTTTCCTTTCTGTTTGGAACCATAATGTGACCGACTCCATGATTACCAAGTTATGTACTTAGGGAAGGAGGTGGCCTTGATCTGAAACCTTCTTGTGCCATTTCAGTGTTTTCCACATAAGCAACCAGATTGTACTTGGTCAAGGCTCTGCCCCCTAGCCATCTCCATAGGTCTGGGTTCGAATCCCAATGTCTGCCTGTAGGTAACCCTTGAGCAGGAGAACCCTATCTTCTCCTTAAGGGAACTCGTTGTATGTGGATTGGGATAAAAGCATCTGCTAAATGACTAAATAGAAATGACAAATTTCTACAAATTCTTTACCTGAGACTCGCTCTGTTCCGTAGAACAAGCAAGGAGCCAGCCATCGAATAGTTGATCACAAATCTCAAACGTCCCACGGTAGGTCAGGAGATCTGTGTCAGCAGACTATCGTATTGAAAACAAAGGAAACACAAAGTGAGTGTCCAGGCTGTCCTGACAGTGACAGCATAAGGGCCAATACTTCTAAAATATTTAGCTCAGCGCGTAACAGAAGCTCTGTGTGAAACTGAATAAAGAGGGCAGATGTATCGGAAGAATCAATTTTATGCTGACTGCAAATCCTTTTTAAGAAAGGCTTGAATGCAATGTCTTATTAGTCCTACACACAGTCGGTGCTGTGGAACGCTTGCTCTGTGGACACAGACTGGAGACGAACGTGGGTGAAACATCTGGGTGTGTCAAGCAGGCTCCATGGATGTGTTTAGGGGAGGTACTCACCTCCGCGGCTCATTGCCTGTTGGGGTGTCAATAAAGTTTTGTATCACAAAGAAACCAAAGCATCAACAATGGGGAGAAACGATAGTGAATAAAGGAGGTGGTCTGAAGTGTTTGTGGGCGGGCCTGGAATCCATTTAGTTGAACTTTCCCTAATAGACTCCCTGGTGTGACCTCATCACCGTCCGTACGGCCGCCACTGCGGAACAAGCCGGTTGATGTTGTTGTAAACAACAGATATTGTTAGTCTTGCCAGCGCCTCCCCCCTCCCATCTGCCCCCCCACCTGTCCCCCTCAACACGGCCCTAATGAGGGAGGATTCACGCTGGTGGCATTTGGGTTTGCTCGGCTAAATGGCCGATGCGGCGGGCGGACCTCTCTTGCTAGCTCTCTCTCTAGCTCTCTCTCTCTCTCTCTCTCTCTCTCTCTCTCTCTCTCTCTGTCTCTCTCTCTCTCTCTCTCTCTCTCTCTCTCTGTCTCTCTCTCTCTCTAGCTCTCTCTCTCTCTCTCTCTCTCTCTGTCTCTCTCTCTCTAGCTCTCTCTCTCTCTCTCTCTCTGTCTCTCTCTCTGTTTCTCTCTCTGTCTCTCTCTCTCTCTCTCCCTCTCTCTCTGTCTCTCTCTCTCTGTCTCTCTCTCTCTAATTGTCTTATTCTGCCGACATGGACGGTTACTTCTGTTGACGTTTACGGACGGTCATTAATATGCGCCAACGTTATTATTGAATGTCAAAAGTCACCAGACGCCTGATTGATTCTGAAGCCCCCCCCCCCCCCCCCCCCCCCTCTATTTTCAGACAAGTCTTAAAAAAGCTTTTCTCCCGGATGCCATTTGTGAAAATGCTAGTCGTATAGGGTTAGATATATGTTAGTTAGTTATATGGTTAGGGTTAGATATACGTTAGTTAGTTATATGGTTAGGGTTAGACATACGTTAGTTAGTTATATGGTTAGGGTTAGACATACGTTAGTTAGTTAGTTATATGGTTAGGGTTAGATTTACGTTAGTTAGTTATATGGTTAGGGTTAGACATACGTTCGTTAGTTATATGGTTAGGGTTAGATAAACGTTAGTTAGTTATATGGTTAGGGTTAGACATACGTTAGTTAGTTATATGGTTAGGGTTAGACATACGTTAGTTAGTTATATGGTTAGGGTTAGACATATGTGTAGCAATGTCCCCTACTACACGCCACCTAGGTGGCTCCCATACTCCACCTAGGTGACTTTCCTCGGGCTCCTCCAAACAAATGGACACAGGGTGGTGATGTTGAAAGTCCAGTTTATTGTAAAAGTTGCAGTAAATGAACATGACAATGATGCTCCACTGCCATGCAGGAGAGCTCTCCCTGAGTGTGTGTGGTGGTGGTGGCTGGTTTAACCTGTGCACACTGATTGCTCAATGTGCAACAGGTGTGCAGCCTCACCCAGCCCCAGACTCCAATCAGTCTGACTCGGACCAGGTGAGGCTGCTTAAACCAGCCACCATCCACACACACTCCCACAATATGTTAGTTAGTTATATGGTTAGGGTTAGGGTTAGACATATGTTAGTTAGTTATATGGTTAGTGTTAGGGTTAGATATACGTTAGTTAGTTATATGGTTAGGGTTAGGGTTAGACATATGTTAGTTAGTTATATGGTTAGTGTTAGGGTTAGATATACGTTAGTTATATGGTTAGGGTTTGACATATGTTAGTTAGTTATATGGTTAGTGTTAGGGTTGGACATATGTTAGTTAGTTATATGGTTAGTGTTAGGGTTAGATATACGTTAGTTAGTTATATGGTTAGGGTTAGGGTTCGATAAACGTTAGTTAGTTATATGGTTAGGGTTAGATATACGTTAGTTAGTTATATGGTTAGGGTTAGGGTTAGATATACGTTAGTTAGTTATATGGTTAGGGTTAGCGTTAGATATACGTTAGTTAGTTATATGGTTAGTGTTAGGGTTAGATATACGTTAGTTAATTATATGGTTAGTGTTAGGGTTAGATATACGTTAGTTAGTTATATGGTTAGTGTTAGGGTTAGATATACGTTAGTTAGTTATATGGTTAGGGTTAGATATACGTTAGTTAGTTATATGGTTAGGGTTAGATATACGTTAGTTAGTTATATGGTTAGGGTTAGATATCCGTTAGTTAGTTATATGGTTAGGCTTAGATATACATTAGTTAGTTATATGGTTAGGGTTAGGGTTAGATATACGTTAGTTAGTTATATGGTTAGGGTTAGATATACGTTAGTTAGTTATATGGTTAGGGTTAGGGTTAGATATGTTAGTTAATTATATGGTTAGTGTTAGGGTTAGATATACGTTAGTTAGTTATATGGTTAGTGTTAGGGTTAGATATACGTTAGTTAGTTATATGGTTAGTGTTAGGGTTATAAATACGTTAGTTATATGGTTAGGGTTAGATATACGTTAGTTAGTTATATGGTTAGTGTTAGGGTTAGATATACGTTAGTTAATTATATGGTTAGTGTTAGGGTTAGATATACGTTAGTTAGTTATATGGTTAGGGTTAGGGTTAGATATACGTTAGTTAGTTATATGGTTAGTGTTAGGGTTAGACATATGTTAGTTAGTTATATGGTTAGGGTTAGGGTTAGATATACGTTAGTTAGTTATATGGTTAGGGTTAGGGTTAGATATACGTTAGTTATATGGTTAGGGTTAGGGTTAGATATACGTTAGTTAGTTATATGGTTAGTGTTAGGGTTAGATATACGTTAGTTATATGGTTAGGGTTTGATATACGTTAGTTAGTTAAATGGTTAGGGTTAGGGTTAGAGGGGGGAGGACGAGGGGGGAGGATGGGGGAGGACGAGGGGGGAGGACGAGGGCTACGCTCGGTGGTTGGAACTGTAGCACCAAATGAGTGCGACTAAGTCCTGGTGCTTTGCGGAGCAAAAGATTAAAGTAGACCCACACAGAGCAGACGAGTAGGAGGACAACGCTTCATCTTCTTCTTTCCCTTCCCCTCCCTACGCCTCATCACTCGTCCTCTCACTTCTCTCCCTCGCTCTCCCTTCCCTCTCTTTTGAGCTCCTTCTGTCACAGTCACACTGTAGTGTGTCGGGTTGGGGTGGGTGAGGGTGGGTTAGGGTTAGGGTTAGGGTTAGGGGGGGTTAGGGGGGGTTAGGGGGGTTAGGGTTAGGGTTAGGGGGGGTTAGGGGGGGTTAGGGTTAGGGTTAGGGTGGGTTAGGGTTAGGGTTAGGGGTTAGGGTTAGGGGGGGTTAGGGGGGGTTAGGGTTAGGGTTAGGATTAGGGGGGGTTAGGGTTGGGGGGGTTAGGGTTAGGGGGGGTTAGGGGGGGTTAGGGGGAGCTGCAAGCCTCATCACCGAGACAGTACTGGATGCCTCTCACTGTCCTTTGCGTGCGTCTCGCTACAGCCACATGCTCATGTGGGAGGGTGTGGTGGAGGAGGAGGATGGAGGTGTTGCTCAGTGGGGGGGGGGACCTGCAGAGACGCTGCTCTTTAAGGGGGGCGGCTAGCTGGGGGGGTATGGAGCTCTAGACGGTGTCGTTCTGTGGGGGCGGGGTTTAAGTGGGGGAAGGGTCGAGGTGGGCGTGGTTAGACAACAGCCAATCTACTCATCACCGCCGTCAAAGTGTTACTTTGGCATTCAAGGCCCTGGGGTTTTTAACTCACTGATCCATGAGTTAAGTATAGGAGGAGACACACACACACACACACACACACACACACACACACACACACACACACACACACACACACACACACACACACACTAGCTAAGTGTTTCTCCTGGTGTGTGCTCGTTTGTTCTGCTGTGAGATGTAATGGTTAAACAGTTAAACATGCTTGGCACTTAGAAAGAGACGTTGTAATTCCCCGTTTGGTAGTGATTCCCGGTATGGACGCTATGGTCTGTGTTCATCGCTCACGACTCCCTCATCAACGGTCCCTGGCAGGGTTTAAATAAAGAAAATGTGCATACATGGATGAAAAACTTGACACACACACACACGGGCACACACACACACTGTGTCTGTCTGTGTGTCTTTCTCTCGCTCTTTCACATTTATTTATATATATATATATATATATATATATATATATATATATATATATATATATACACATACCTATCACAAACCAATCTGCTGGAGACCAAAGCACCCACACACCAACACGCACGCCATCCTTCAAAAGAGAAACCGCACCAAGAAGATGAAGGAGAAGATAAGAGAGTCACCATGTTGGCCTGTTTGATCCTCGTACCCCAGAGGATCCTGGGAAAATAAACGACCCCCCCCCCCCCACGCAATCGTTTACAAATGATGGAGCGCCAAGGAGGTGGGGGTGAGAGCCCCTGTTTCTGGCCCACAAATTATCAGCTCCCCCCTCCCTCTCTCTCCCTCTCCCTTTTCTCCTTCCCTCTCCCTTTCTCTCTCCCTCTCCCTCTCTTCATCTCTCTCTCCCTCTCACCCTATATCTTCCTCTTACGCCCTCTCCCTCTCTCCCTCTCCCCTTTCTACCTCCCTCTCCCTTTCTCTCGCCCTCTCTCTCCCTCCCTATATCTCCCTCTCTCTCTCTTTCCCTCCCTCTCTCTCTCCCTCCCTCCTTCTTCTTTTCTCTCTCTCTCTCTCTCCCACAACATCCCAGGCCTGGCTGTATTTACAGCCCCTGTGCACACCTGACACTGGGTGAGTGGAGGGGGTTAGATTTACTAGTGGTTGTAACCCCACCACCTCCACCAGCAGCTCCACCACCACCACCATTATCTGCACCCAGCCGCTGAGCGATGTGCGAGTGTGTGCATGTTTTTCTCTCTGTGATGCGAGAGGGTTAGTTGTGATGCAGGTTTCTTTGTTTGTGTTGTGTGTGTGTGTGTGTGTGCATGAGCGCTAGGGAGATTTGCCGATTGGGTGGGGAGAGGGGAGAGGGGAGAGGGGAGAGGGGAGAGGGGAGAGGGGAGAGGGGAGATGAGACGATGTTGTAGCAGTAAGGGGAACAAGCAGAAGGACACTTTTCTTGTGAAAAGAATGTACATTGGAGGCTGGTTAAATGGAAGCAGACTTGACTGATTGGTGGATTAAGGGCTGGCTTAAGCCAATTTAAAAGTGAATTAAACAATTAAAACTGTATTAATTAAGAATGCTAGTTATTGCATTTAAATTGTATTACATTATAAGTAATTATGGAGCCATCAAACTTTTCTCCGTTCGCTTCCCTGTGTCTGTGGCAAGAGAGCTACTTCAACTCTCTTTTCAGGTTACAGGTTCAGGAACATCATTCAGTTGAAAGCTCTGATAGCAAAATGGGTAATTTACGTTCAATAGTCGACTAGCCTATTGATTTTACAGTTAATAGCCGAGTCTTTAAATATAATGAACTAGGTAGCCAAAGTAATTTCATAAATGTACTTGTTTCTGTCTTTGTCTGAGGTATAAGCACATGTATATGTATGTGTGTGTGTGTGTGTTTGTGTGTGTGTGCGCACACACAGCTTATAATTAAACAGGGTGATATAATGGGGCAGTTACCATTTGCTAGGAACAGCTGCTGTCAAGGAGGGGAAATATTTCATTTTAGTCCCCTCTTCTGTAATTTTGGAGAAACAGAATCCAAATAGTTTTGTGATAAGGAAAAAAATCAAAGAAGGATAATTGAAAAGGCAACAGGGTGTAGAAGGATAGGAGGTGGTGGGAGGAATACAGGAATACAAAATGTCTGCCATAGTCCAGTCAAATAGTTACAAGACAGGAAAGAGAAACATTAAAAGAAAAAGGTTTGATGTTATGCTACTAAGCTAGGCAGAACATTTCACTTTCCTTCCTCCACCTTTGAAGCTGTTGGAGTGGCTTCTCAGTACCACATCATTTACTTTGATTCTTTTATTTCCAGATTGCTGTTTGATTTCATAAAGGCAATGAACGTTTCCCCAAACATTTCACACAGTTCCCCATGACAGCAGCTGTGTTAAATAATATTTAGTGTATATTATTCATACAGACCCTAGCGTCTATCTAATTCAGGCCAAATGTGTCGCCCCCACATCGACCCTGTAGCGAGCCCAGCGTGGAGACCAGTAGTTCTGTTCATTTCCCTGGAAGAGGAGGCGAGAGCGAGAGCGTAGGGGTTGTGCCACTACTCTGACTGGATAAACCTGTTCATGTTTACTATGACACATGATGTGAATGCATAGGAGACACACATATAAAGCTACCTCCTGCATAGGATATACGTTACACCACTAATAGCGACAGAGTCTTAATGTCTGGAAGACGATGCGATGTTAGCATCTTTTTTTTTCTTCACATCACTCATCCTTGCAAAAACTTTGTGCCAAGTTTGAACTGGATCCTACTAGAAAATGATTTTGTTGTTGTGTAATGTGATGTTTTCCAACTCCCGAATGCCACACCTCACAAATGATTCACACCTGGAAAACAAAAACAAAATGGCCGTAGACCACACACCCTTTTGTTGATTTGTGAAGGACTATAATCTCTGTCTCAGTGGGAAACCTCTCGTGTCTTGACCCTCTCGTCGAGTCGTGGCGACCGGGGACCGGCGTTCATTGGGCATCGGGTGCTAAAGGTACGCGTTACCCAGATAAGTGGCTTGGTCTGATCACCGTTTAGTAACCAAGAGGTGTCATAATTAAATTTCCATCCATCACTAAGGCTCATTCGCCTCCAACGAATGTCTGAATCATCCGAATCATTATGCAAATTAATAAGTAATATTCTCAGAATAAATTGGCCCATTACCCGGTGGTCGTGGTTCTTATCAGAACTGCTTCGGCTTGGTGGAGCTAAGCTGTGTGTGTGTGTGTGTGTGTGTGTGTGTGTGCGTGTGTTTTATAATTACTACAACAGGCTTACAATTATTCTTTTTTGTTTCGGTTTGCTTGAGCAAGCAGAAACATAAAGGTCATACCAGGCCAGAGAAACCCCTGCTCACGCCCCACAAATTACAATTATTTAAGTTTTTACTGAGGTCAGGACAAATGATGAAGACATGCATATTTAGTATTTTCTCATTCAACACACTCTTTTATCCCAAGAAGCTAATTGTAACCTTTCAGCTGAGAGCCAAAGGATCCCCCTGATGATTCTGCAGCAAAGGGTTTGGACCCGAAATGGTTAGAGTACGGTAGAGTTAAGGCACCTTCATAAGGCACCTTCATAAGGATTAAGGTGTTTTCATAAGGATCCTTCATAAGGGTTAAGGTGTTTTCATAAGGATCCTTCATAAGGGTTAAGGTGTTTTCATAAGGATCCTTCATAAGGGTTAAGGTGTTTTCATAAGGATCCTTCATAAGGGTTAAGGTGTTTTCATAAGGATCCTTCATAAGGGTTAAGGTGTTTTCATAAGGATCCTTCATAAGGGTTAAGGTGTTTTCATAAGGATCCTTCATAAGGGTTAAGGTGTTTTCATAAGGATCCTTCATAAGGGTTAAGGTGTTTTCATAAGGATCCTTCATAAGGTGTTATAAACACCAATATCAGGCCAGTGTGCCATACCTGATGGATGTTTTGGGATGTTTCTTCTGTAGTCCCGTGCCGTGCCTTTAGATCAGATGTCACCCAAAATGTGTCCCCAGTCCAGTTCCGCAAAACAAAATGTCTTTGGAGTTTGTAGGAAACTAACCTAACTAACGCAGAAGTTACCCAAACAAACACCAGGGAGATCCTGCTAGCAGAATATATCTAAGATGGAGATTAACCCCAGGTGAACACTAAATAAAGACACACTCACCACATTGTACGAGTGGACGAATTACATACTTAGGGAATACAACAACCCTCAAAAGACACACACACACACACACACACACACACACACACACACACACACACACACACACACACACACACACACACACACTTCACAGCAGCTTATAATTAAACAGGGTGATATAATGGGGCAGTTAACATTTGCTAGGAACAGCTGCTGTCAAGGAGGGAAAATATTTAATAATGGTCCCCTCTTCTGTAATTTCAGGGAAGCAGGAAACAAAACTGTTTTAAATATGCAGGAACGCATAATGAATGAGCAAATAATTGAAACGGCAACAGGATGTGTGTGTGTGTGTGTGTTGGGGGGGGGGGGGGGGGGGGTCAAACCGATGTAGTAATGTGTGCTCTTTTTTTTTAAGTCAAATAAAACCGAAATAAGACTTTGAAATTCAACTAAGTGCCTGGATGGTCATCACGACATAAATACATTTCTTTTTCTGCTTATTTTCCTCAAGCTTGAGGAGAGTTGGGAGTTTAGGTGGCGTGAGACACAAGCCAGTGGCCGAAAGTAGGGCACGAAAATATCGATACGTGATATGAATAATGTCTCTCCCTTTGAAAAACAAAAGAAAGCAGAACAACTCGATACCAATCTATTTGCTATGGAGAAACAGGAAGGGCATTACACACGCCTAGAAACCACCACTCTCAACTCAACCCTTGCTTTTATTTTCTCTTATCCAACAATGGAATGCTTTCGCAGAGAAAGGCAATTGATCCTGGCGATGAAAGCCCTTCCTGGTTGGGTAATCCTACAGAGCCCCCTCAGCACCCCTTTGCATTACCTTCTTTGTAGCTTTTTATTTCAGTTGGCTTCACATTCATTATTTATGCATAGGGCATGCATTTCGAAGAAAGTAAAAAAAGAACTGCTGAAATATTCCTTCCCCTTGATTGCTATTTGTAATTTGTGAGTAACCGATGACAACCGCTGAAAGGCCCTACAACTAGAGGAAGTTGGGTGATGTCACTTCATGTCTTCTTTCCCGCTTTTAAAAAAATCTAAACCTCTAAGCGCCAGAGCCTGCTTCTCCTGCGTGGGAAGCCCTAGAAGGGAGTATTTGAGGTCACAAAGACAGACACAACGTTTCCTCAGGTCAAGTGTATTATGACTGGATTAGCAAAATAATTATACAAAGGATTGCATTTACAAAAGTCACTGCATACTGCAGTGCAGTGGGCCCAGTTGGCATGGCAGTGGGGTTCACCTACCCTCGGCAGAGCGGGCCATCACACTAACAAGTGGCCAGCTACAGGAAACTCAGCGGTGGTTCACCTTCTTCACATCCAGAAAGAGCGGTCCGGGTCGAGGGCACACAGCGCCTCCACCAGAGGAGCTGGCTTGTGTGTGGGCTTTGGCGGCATTTAGCACTGGACCCAAAACTAAACTTTTGATCTGGAAAGCAAAAGGCGGATTCAGCCACTCCGGAATATTCCAGCCGTTCTTCCAGTAAACCAGCTTGTTGAACGAGCATTCGGGGCCGTTGAGTAGTGAAGGATTGTGTGAGAACCGATGCGGGCTCCTCTGACTCTAGATGTACAGGAGCAGAGACAGTCGGAGCTGGAGGAGGCTGCTGACCGCCCACCGCCAGAGTACCGGCTCCTGCGTCAGTCCGCATGTTAGCGTTGAAGTGGAAATACCAAACCAGTAACTTAGTCTTTTGTGGATTATCTCTTTTTTTGTTGTTGCATGTTTTATCACTCAAACTGCAGAACAAACAGCGCCGTCCATGGTTCTGAAATAAAAGCGCTGTCCATGGTTCTGGAACAACAGTGCTGCCCATGGTGCTGACATAGCAGCACTGTCCATGCTTCTGAAACAACAGCGCTGTCCATGGTGCTGACATAGCAGCGCTTTCCATGGTTCTGAAATTACAGCACTGTCCATGGTGCTGACATATCAACGCTGTCCATGGTTCTGACATAATAGCGCTGTCCATGGTGCTGACATATCAGCGCTGTCTATGGTTCTAAAACAATGTTTCTGGGAGGCTGGACAATAAAACATTGACTAATCTACATCTATACTGGTCCAATTAGCGCTATTGTCCAGAGCTAGCTGTCTTGTTGGGTTGCATGTGTTTACAATGCAGTAAGAGGTACTCCTAGCATTTCTGTGACTCCAGTCTCTATATCTCTTAAGTCTGTCGTTTCTTCCTGTCTATTCCGGCTCTCCTCTAACCCCCCAGACGTGAGGCACATGTGAAGCAGCCATATTTAAAGCCCTTCCATATCTAACATCTACATGGAGGAGTATGGCTGTGGTGTGTGGAGTGTGAATGCAGGGAGTGAAAGAGAAATGGATGTGTGTGTGTGTGTGTGTGTGTGTGTGTGTGTGTGTGTGTGTGTGTGTGTGTGTGTGTGTGTGTGTGTGTGTGTGTGTGCATTGCTCTGCCCCAGAGCTCTCTGCTGAGGGAGAGATGGAATTAAACTTGCTCTTCTTTTGATTAGTGGTGGATGTTAGCTCCTATCTGGAGCTGCCAGCTATGCTCCTCGGCTGCCTACACACACACACACACACACACACACACACACACACACACACACACACACACACACACACACACACACACACACACACACACACACATACACACACAAAGGTATACAGACCGCACACAAAATACACACACTATCGCACATGATACACACGTAGACATACATACTCACAGTACACACACTCACAACCACTGACTCAAGTGAATATACAGACAGGCCTGTGCATGCCCAGACACAGTCTTATCATACATTAGAGCACATGGGAATGCACACACACACACACACACACACACACACACACACACACACACACACACACACACACACACACACACACACACACACACCTTCCACTGTAGTTTTTTGTCCCTTGCTGTCTTATCAGCAGCACTTTTTCAAATTGCAGATTCTTAACTTTCACTTGAAAGAATGAAGTACCACCTTCCACCTGCGTCTCTCTCGCCCCCCCGCCCCCTCCACCTCTCTCTCTCGCCCCCCTCCACCGCCTCTCTCTCTCTGTCCTTTCCCACCGCCCGCTTGCTTGCTCGCCCGCCCGCGTGTCATTATCTCCCTCTCTCTTTCTCTCGCTCTCCATTTCTCTCGATGCCATCTGCTAGATTAATTGATCAAAAAGACTTTGAATGTTCCTTGGCGTCTGCCTGATTGAATTCTCGAACAGCCCCACTTCCTCCCCTGTTTCACTGCAGTGTCTCTCGCTCTCTCTCGCTCTCTGACTCTCTCCCTCTCTCTCCCTTGCACTGTCGCTATTTTTCTCTCATTCGCTCTGCCTTTTTCCTCCCTGTCATGCCTCTCTTTATATAATTTCTCCATTATAACACCTGCATGCTTCAGCTAGTTGCGTGTGTGTGAGTGAGTGTTTGAGAGTGTGTGTCAGGGTATATGTGTTTACATTGAATGAGAGTTTGTATGTGTGTTTGTGTTGGGTACAGGTTTGTCTATGGTACTCTTGATGTGGTAGAGTATAAAATATAGATATATTCTTATCTCCTTCAGTTTAATTTGCCTAAAACTAGCATTCCAAATATTCCATAACTACAGGGGTGAAGTGAGCATACATAGATAGGTAGGTAGCTACATACAGTATAATACATACAATACAATCAGGCTCAAACATATTCCTACTTAACTATACTTACTTCCTGTCCACTTTTGAATGGACTGCACCTTTGACCAATGCAAATGCAGCCCCTGTAGATATAGACCTACTGTGTGTTTGTGTGTGTCACTGCCAGACCTACATCTCCAGATGAGGAAGAGAGAGAGATGCAGTCAGCTTATGAGGCTGCCTCCCCCAAGTGAATATTCTGGCCATTTCAAAGGCTGTTTCAGTACCAGAACCACCCATCCACTACCAGCAGCAGCATTTAGTGGGGAGGGGAGAGAGAGAGAGAGGAAGATAATGCAAGAGAGGGAGAAGAGGGGTGAATGAGGCAGGTGAGCCGTATATCGAGTGAGAGAGAGAGAGCAGAGCAGAGTTATGGGGGCTCAGATGGAGAAAGACAGTAATACTGGGAGAGAGTGGGACTTGGAGAGAGAGAGAGAGAGAGAGAGAGAGAGAGAGAGAGAGAGAGAGAGAGAGAGAGAGAGAGAGAGAGAGAGAGAGAGAGAGAGAGAGAGAGAGAGAGAGAGAGAGAGAGAGAGAGAGAGAGAGAGAGAGAGAGAGCACAGCAGAGCTATGGGGGCTTACATGGAGAAAGACAGTAATACTGGCAAGAGAAAGGGAGGGGGAAAGGGATGAGGGATATAGGGAGGAAGAGAGGCTGTCTTTCTGGTGGCACTCGGGCGTTTTATCCTCCGTATCGGATTACCAATAAAACAGTTGATTTCTCCCCCCCCCCACCTCCTCTTTTCCTCTGTCATCTTTCTTCCTTTCCCACCCTAACATCATCTCCTCTGCTTCTCCTCCCCTTGCTGCCTGCTTTGTTCCTCTTCACCCCCGCATGAACACTGCTGTTGTGGAGAACACCAGGAACAGGGAGAGAGGGAGGGAGGGGGAGGAAAGAGTAGAGAGGGGACGACACAACAAAGGAGAGAGAGGGAGAATCTGAGAGACGAGAGAGAGGGAAACGACTGCGACGGAAAAGGTTGGAGAGAGAGAGGAAGAGAGGGAGACAATTAAAACAACACTAAGTAAAAAGAGAGAGAGAGGTGGTGAGGGATGGGATAGAGAGAGAGAGAGAGAGAGGTGGTGAAGGATAGAGGGAGACGAGACAGAGAGAGAGAGAGACAGAGAGAGAGACAGAGAGAGAGGTGGTGAAGGATAGAGAGAGAGAGAGAGAGAGAGAGAGAGAGAGAGAGAGAGAGAGAGAGAGAGAGAGAGAGAGAGAGAGAGAGAGAGAGAGAGAGAGAGAGAGAGAGAGAGAGAGAGAGAGAGAGAGAGAGAGAGAGAGAGAGAGAGAGAGAGAGAGGTGGTGAAGGATAGAGACGAGAGGGAGGGGAAGGAGCAGAAACGTAGCCCCCTCCTTTCATTCCCCTCAGATTGTTCATTGAAATCTCCTCCACACATGAGCTCCATCATTCATCACGAGATAGTGTTTCAGCAGTAACATTCTCACACATCTCTGGGTGGTAAATTGGTTTCATGTGATCCAGGTTTTTTTGGTACTAGCACCTTATTGGCCTGGGTTTACACACGCACACGCACACACACATGCACACGCACACGCACACACATATGCATATAGAAGTATTTGCGAAAGCGGCACTCATCCCAATTAAAGTTCCCATTTTTCCATGGCAGCTCAGTCCAGCGTCAGTCTTTACCTAAGATGACTCCCAATCATCAGTACCAGGCAACCCAAAGCCTACCACCAATAACCAGTATGTATCGTGTGTATCAGAATTACCTGATCGATTTGAGATTTCTGTATATAACCGTCATTTTTACAAAATATCTTAATTAATACGTTTTCATAACTGATGCCATATTACTAGTACGACATAGGCTTATCGTTCATTTTGTTCTATCTGTCTCTCTCTTTGTCTCTATCAGTGAGGACACATTTGTTCCACATGCCTCCGTTTCCGTTTCCCACATACTTTGCGTCCCTTTTATTTCAACGTGCAGTACCATCTCCGAGCCAGCAGGTGGCAGACACGCACCACGCCACCCAGTGGCCCGCGCCTGGGCCGTGTCTGAGCCTAATGGCTTGTGGCGGCGACTGCTTGTGAGTAATACGCTAGGAAAATGCCTTCCATAACCTATTGTTCACATCGGGGAGGCAGGGAGGAGGAGGATAAGGAGAAAAAGGAGGGACAAAAGCAAAACAAACAAGTGAAGAAGAGGGAGAGATTTAAAGAGAGAGTAGGAGGAAGGGGTGTGTGTGTCTGGGAGGGGGGAGGGGGTGAAAGAGTGACGGTGGTGAATGTTTGCGGGAGTCCGGTCCAGCTGGAGGCGCGGGGACAGAGCTAGTGCTGCTGGAAATAGGCGGGTGATGTGGTGGGTGTATTCAACACACGCACACACACACACACGCACACACATGTGAAAGCACAATCACACACAATTGAATGGTGTAAGCGAAGGAATTTGCCCCCAGATTTTCCCCTGCCGGAGTCTTCCCTATGCCAGGGAATATGTTTCCATTGTCCCGTCCGCCTGCCTCTCTCCTGTGTCCATACACGGAACATCCCGGGGTTCAGTATTCACGGGGGGACTTCGTGAGGCTGAGCATTAACAGATAGGTTAACAACCCCTAGGCCACAAAAGATGAATTCAGTAGTCGCTAAAAACCGGCCACATAGAATGTGCACTTTGACCTTGGGGAACAAACATTGAACTGTGTTTTGTGTCATGATGCTGTACATTTTACACACTCGATGATATTTTCATATTCAGGTTCTGCTGCTATTTTAGTTGTTGATGCCTTTATCCAAGTCAGTTATACAGTACAGAGACAGGTCTTTAAGGAGCAGGTAGGGGTTAGACAGTACAGAGACAGGTCATTAAGGAGCAGGTAGAGGTTAGACAGTACAGAGACAGGTCAATAAGGAGCAGGTAGGGGTTAGACAGTACAGAGACAGGTCAATAAGGAGCAGGTAGAGGTTAGACAGTACAGAGACAGGTCAATAAGGAGCAGGTAGAGGTTAGACAGTACAGAGACAGGTCATTGAGGAGCAGGTAGGGGTTAGACAGTACAGAGACAGGTGATGAAGGAGCAGGTAGGGGTTAGACAGTACAGAGACGGGTCATTGAGGAGCAGGTAGGGGTTAGACAGTACAGAGACAGGTCATTAAGGAGCAGGTAGAGGTTAGACAGTACAGAGACAGGTCATTGAGGAGCAGGTAGGGGTTAGACAGTACAGAGACAGGTCATTGAGGAGCAGGTAGGGGTTAGACAGTACAGAGACAGGTCATTAAGGAGCAGGTAGGGGTTAGACAGTACAGAGACAGGTCATTAAGGACCAGGTAGGGGTTGGACAGTACAGAGATTGATCAATAGAAAGTTACGTAAAGGTATCTCTCTGCACGATGGGTGTTGAGCCCAGAACCTTATGTCTGGGAGTCTAACACCCTAGCCCCTGCCCTGCCTCATGTGTTGGGAGGTGATGCCAGTAAGTTGAGCAATTTCCTCAACGCCTCCTGCATGTGCCTGATGGCTCAGGTGTGAAGTCTGAAAGGTGAAACACTGATGCATCCATGATGTATGATCATGTAATTAGGTAGGTGTGGCCTTCAAGTTGCACTTGCAAAATGCCACGAGAACCAATCAACACTTGGAACAATGTATCCATCCACCTTCGACTTTTATACATTTTCTTCACACTCTCTCTGTCCGTGTCTCTCTCTTGCTCGCTGCTGTTAATTTGTATCTCTTAGACTTGGATGTGCCTGGCCAGATGTGGAGGTGCTACCTTAACATCTGTGTCTGGATGGCTGCATTTTCATAATGACACTCTGCTGTAGAAGGCGCTCATGTGTGTTTGCGTGCTCGTACAAACACACACTCACACACACACACACACACACACTCACACATGGAGGCGTGAATGAATACACACTTCCCAGGTGTAATGATAGAGCTTCACACAAGTGTCTGCATGCACATACACACTCACGTACACACGCATGCAAAAAAACATTCACACACACGTATGTGTCATTGCATGCACATGCACACACTTAATGTCACACACGTGCACGGGCATGCATGAATAGATGAGGCGTACATACTCTACCTAACGTATGCAGATGTATGGTTGGTTATACTGCACACGGGGCTTCACAAATACACGGCTTTCATCATAGAATGACATGGGGTCACATTTAGAGATAGACTATGAGTAACACACAGCTCTGAGTAACACACACACACACGCACAGTGTACAGTGTACGTGGGTACAGTACCATACCAACCGTCATTACCATGATGATTGTATAATGATAGCATGACGTTAGCGTTAGGTTGGCCTGAACTTCACCTGATAATGTCTGCTTCATCTAGCCTGATGTTAGCATGGTGTTACCATAATGTCTGCTTGATCTAGCCTGATGTTAGCATGGTGTTACCATATTGTCTGCTTGATCTAGCCTGATGTTAGCATGGTGTTACCATATTGTCTGCTTGATCTAGCCTGATGTTAGCATGATGTTACCATATTGTCTGCTTGATCTAGCCTGATGTTAGCATGGTGTTACCATATTGTCTGCTTGATCTAGCCTGATGTTAGCATGGTGTTACCATATTGTCTGCTTGATCTAGCCTGATGTTAGCATGGTGTTACCATGTTGTCTGCTTGATCTAGCCTGATGTTAGCACGGTTTACTAGGATGTCTGCTTGATCTAGCCTGATGTTAGCATTGTGTTACCATAATGTCTGCATGACAATAGCATAACGTTAGTGTAAGCTAAAGCAGCTTGCCAACTGGCAACTGCTAGCCGTTTAAACGCCATACGTCCTGCTAAATGGGGGATGTGGAGTTGAGTGGTAGAATGTTATGGCATGTTTTGACTATATTTTGAGCATACATCCATGACAGCGCTTTAATCATTCATTATTCAAAATAAGCTAAAAGTATTGAAAATAAAGCGAGTGTTTCTGAAGCAACAGTACAAACAAGTTCAACGTTTGCATGAGTTATTGAAGTACATACTCAAAAACTAAAGCGATGACGTGTAGTGCAGACATGAGCAACAACGCTGCAACCCTACAGCGAGTCATCTGCTGTGCTTCAGTTTGAACGAACAACCAAAGACTAAAAGATGCAAACAAAGGCTGGTATTTCTCCAACATATTAGGGACAATTCCCACAATGCAACAGCAAGTATTGGCAGCTCAATAAGGCAACTCACTAAACTGTTGAGTCACTCTTCTTATCAACAAAAATACAACTCTATATAGCCACATCTTTAAACAAGATGTTTAAATCAAGATTACTTACATAGGATGCAGGCCAGTGGCGGACACACACACACGCACGCACGCACGCACGCACGCACTCACACACACACACACACACACACACACACACACACACACACACACACACACACACACACACACACACACACACACACACACACACACACACACACACACACACACACACACACACACACACACACACACAGACTGACTTCGAAGAGTTAGGTGCGACATATCACTTGTACGGGGGAACTGAAATATGAATTCCCCTGCCTGGTGAATATATAAAAAGAAGTCCTTTGCTAATGGTGGCGAGAGATGCTCAGTGGC
>JACYXH010000591.1:45000-82500 GCA_026745465.1 Lota lota
ACTAAGACCAGCAGTGGTAGAGCTGCATGTTTAACTAAGACCAGCAGTGGTAGAGCTGCATGTTTAACTAAGACCAGCAGTGGTAGAGCTGCATGTTTAACTAAGACCAGCAGTGGTAGAGCTGCATGTTTAACTAAGACCAGCAGTGGTAGAGCTGCATGTTTAACTAAGACCAGCAGTGGTAGAGCTGCATGTTTAACTAAGACGAGCAGTGGTAGAGCTGCATGTTTAACTAAGACCAGCAGTGGTAGAGCTGCATGTTTAACTAAGACCAGCAGTGGTAGAGCTGCATGTTTAACTAAGACGAGCAGTGGTAGAGCTGCATGTTTAACTAAGACGAGCAGTGGTAGAGCTGCATGTTTAACTAAGACCAGCAGTGGTAGAGCTGCATGTTTAACTAAGACCAGCAGTGGTAGAGCTGCATGTTTAACTAAGACCAGCAGTGGTAGAGCTGCATGTTTAACTAAGACCAGCAGTGGTAGAGCTGCATGTTTAACTAAGACCAGCAGTGGTAGAGCTGCATGTTTAACTAAGACGAGCAGTGGTAGAGCTGCATGTTTAACTAAGACGAGCAGTGGTAGAGCTGCATGTTTAACTAAGACCAGCAGTGGTAGAGCTGCATGTTTAACTAAGACCAGCAGTGGTAGAGCTGCATGTGTTTAACTGGCAGAGGTTAAACTCAAACGGCTGATTCCACCAGCGCCACCACGTTCCCTCTGAGCATCTGCTCGGCTCTTCTGAACAGTGATCAGGTCCTTATTTATTTCTTCGAAGGCGCGCTCATCACACTCCATAACCCTCTGTGGCACCCATCGCTGCCAACGCTGGCTCTCGCTGGCTTTTTATTTCACCCTTTTGTGTTCCTCCCTCCTTGCTTGGAACAGAGAGGCTGAGAGAGTCTGCCAAGGCTTTTTATGGGCGGCTCATTAGGATTGCTTGATTTGCAAAGCAGAATACAGTCGCAGGAACATGTGACGTTAGCATTGGCATTAGAAAAGAAAAACAGAAATCGACACGATCCATTGAGAGGACTTTTTTTTTTCTTCTTCCTTCTGAACATAATGGATCGGTATGATACGATTTAGTTTTTTTGTCAACTTTTTCTTTCCACACCTTTGACCAACATAGTGTGACTCTGATGGTTTCCTGACCAGCTGCATACATTCTGCTCGTCTTGGAAGGTTTGATAGCTCCACTAGCTGCTGCGCGCTACATGGTGAGGGCACAGAAGTTGGGTTAGTATATATTATATATGGGTTTATTATACACTACACATAGTATATGTTATATATGGGTTTATTATACACTACACATAGTATATATAATATATGGGTTTATTATACACTACACATAGTATATATAATATATGGGTTTATTATACACTACACATAGTATATATAATATATGGGTTTATTATACAGTACACATAGTATATATTATATATGGGTTTATTATACACTACACATAGTATATATTATATATGGGTTTATTATACACTACACATTCACTAGCAGGGCCCAACATTCCAGCGTGAGGACAGATGTGTGCATCACAGGACCCACATCTGGTCTGAGGCCACACTTACATATCGTTCCTCACAACATCTCCCCTCATTTCAGAGGGCAAAGCGAATGATTCATTATCAATCATAGGCGATGTCACTTGCCGGCTATAGATTTAAAAGTGGTATTACAATATGTGTCTTGAGGGTGCATGGCCCACAGTACTTTCTGGGCAGCAGAGAGGACTAGAAAGAGTGGGTACTTCACAAAAGGTATGCATATGATCAGCGAGTGATTTAAATAAAATATGAATGCAGTCATGAAGTTATTACCCACATGACTGGCTTTGATGAACTACCCAAAGCTTTTGAGATAAATACTAAAGGGGGGTGAATGCATCCATGTTATTAAGATGATTAATTGCCATTTCACTTCCATTTCCCCCTTTTTTGAGACTCCGTTAACCTTAGGCGATCATGTGGAAAAGGGTGCGCCCAACTGCCGAGTACTAAGTGTTTGAAAGTGTGTTGTAAATTCCCTTTGTTCGAGCTAGTGCACAGAGGCTTTTGTGTCTTGTTTGAGCGTGTGACTGTGAATGTGATTGCTAGCTTTGCATGTAATGAAGATTAACAGTTACAATGGATTTGTTGTGGATATATAGTGAATACATGGATTAGCTTTAAATACCCTTTATTCCTGAAATGGTAGATTCACGCGCTGCATTTGCCCCTGCTTTGCGTGCTAAGCCAAAAAGTACTTGATTTCTTTCAAATTAGTCTTGTTTTAATATCGACTGCTGGAGAACGTTTCAGTCTGTGTTTAACGAAGATAAACTATTTTGTGCAGTGGGAACTTCTACTGCTTGTTTTTTTTTAAGTCCCTACCTGTTACCATGCGAATGTCATCACTTAGCTCTGACATTTCAAAAGATAATGTTGACCCTCACAAAACCCGGCATGGACTCTGTGGGAGTGTGTGTGGATGGTGGCTGGTTTAAGCAGCCTCACCTGGCCCGAGTCAGACTGATTGGACTCTGGGGCTGGGTGGGGCTGCACACCTGTTGCACATTGAGCAATCAGTGTGCACAGGTTAAACCAGACACCACCACACACACTCGAGAAGAGCTCTTCGGCATGGCAGCACGGAGCACCGTCTGCCGGCCTCATCGTATGCAACCTTTACAATAAACCGGTTTTCAACATCACCACCCTGTGTCCCATTGGTCTGGAGGAGCCCTAGGAAAGTCACCTAGGTGGAGTATGGGAGCCACCTAGGTGGCATGTAGTATGGACATTGCTACAGACTCAAACAACGTGAGTCCAGGTCCGCCAGAACTGGTCACTGCTTCTCCGTTCAGTTCTAGCAAATACACTTTTTCTTTGTTTCCTATAAACTCAACTAAACTGTTCAACTATTTATGTGTTTTAGCATTCGACATTGTACATTCAGCATAGTGCGACCACCAGCAGTTTAGATCAAGTTTTAGACCATTTCTTTCATGAATCATTCTTTTTGACATTTGGAAGAGTTGGTGATCAGAACGGGTCGGATGGGTTTAGATACCGAACACGATGTGAGCTCTGAGGACTTGCGTTACCATCTGATAAACGTATTGATCGCAGACAAGGGCTATGCTAATCACGGCTTCTTATCTCCTTGGTTTCTCTAATTAACAGTGCCATGAGCATATTTAATTACCTTGACTCAAAGCATGCAAAATCAATTAAACTCCAGTTGCAGGCCTTTTTCTTCCTTCTCTGATCAGATTGCAAATGTTTTTTATCGTTAACGTTTACAGATTAATGGTCTTACAGGAAGATGAAGATGAAGATGTCACACTTTCTTCCATTCTTTTTTGGCAAGCAAATTAAATCCGCTTTATCTTCTTTATCTTCTTTATCTTCTTTATCTTCTTTATCTTCTTTATATTGTTGTTCCAATTTTCAACAGGACATTTTATAGACTAAATGACTCATCTATAATAATTAGTAGACTATCTAGAGTAAAACAATGGACGCTTCAGTCCTAAAAATATCATAGCCCAAGCATTGGAAGAAATATGGAAAGAGAAGAAATAGGTCTTCCCAATTACTCAGATACTGACATAGAAATCCACTAGAATAGTGTATATATATATATATATATATATATATATATATATATTTATTTATTTATACCTAAATATATACTTTGACCTTGCAGAAGGTTCATTCATAGTCATCACATAGAGAAGAGGTCCAGGCCTGTGAGCCAAAAGGTGCATATCTAAACCAGCTAGCCCGTAGCTTTCCTCCACCCATAGCTTTCGTTCTTCTCTTCCCTCACTCCTCTCCGCCTCTTTCTGCTCCCACACGCAATCCATTTCTTATGCTGGGTTATACATTTGATATTCTTTCTGGGAGAAATGGTGGCTATTGTCTTTGCTTCCCCCTCCGAGCGCGAGCGGAGCCTGCAGCGCCTGGCATGAAGGAGACGCAATTATCACACGTTTGTTCAAATGAGACTGTTTTCCTGTCCCAACATAAACTCCGTTTTTATTTCTTTATAAAGAAAATGTGCTCTCTGAAGTGTTGGAGAGCACATGTGAGTGTGAGCTGACACACCAGGAGGTATCAAGACAGACAGATTTTGCATAAGGTTCATCCGAAGGGATATTTATAGACAAAGAGATTCTGGGGATAAATAAAACACATTTGAACATGCGACCATCAGCCCCCCCCGTGGAAGAAGCAGGAACAAACGAGGCCTCCTCATAGTTGAAACTGAAGGACCTCCGTGAAGCTTCTCTCTGCCAGACAATGGAATAAAAGCATTTCTTTACTTCTGTGAAATCCAACAGAGTCAGGCTTCATCACCCGCAAGGAACATCAAACAGAAAAGGCATGCACACAGCTCATCTTCATTGCTAATGGGCCCCAAACTGGTCGCGGTTAGCGCTGAATAGGAATGTAGCTACGCTGAATTATTAACGACACAGGGTGGAGGGGGGTGAACTCCTTTCCCACGCCCACAAGGAGCGCTCCCCGTCATTGGAGAACTCCCGGCGCCGCCGAGCCTTGCCCTCTCGTCGCTGGGTGCCTGGACCCGTCCTGTCCTGGGTGCCTGGACCCGTCCTGTCCTGGGTGCCTGGACCCGTCCTGTCCTGGGTGCCTGGACCCGTCCTGGGTGCCTGGACCCGTCCTGTCCTTGGTGCCTGGACCCGTCCTGGGTGCCTGGACCCGTCCTGGGTGCCTGGACCCGTCCTTGGTGTCTGGACCCGTCCTGTCCTGGGTGAGTGGGACGCCGCACCAGCGCGATGGTGAGCACATTTTCAGCTATTTCCCTTTTCTTCGTCTGGCTGATTTGTACCCTGAGTTGTTAGTCTTTTTCAACTTTAGTAGTTGTATTTTGTGGCTTGAGACTGGACGTTATGGACAGTGGACAGTCGGAAACCACTGGACCGGGAAGACTTTCTAAAACATCCAAGGAAAGATAAATGCAAAAGCGCTTTCTAAGTGTATGTATGTGAATGGACCCCACTCCAAATGCAGGGGAAAATAAATACATGACAGAAAAAGGCACTTGTGATGTCATCTTCCAGACGCCATGGCAACAGCCTCCCCCCCCCCCCCCCCCCCGCCACAGCTCCTCTCCCATAGTCCCAGGACCCCATCATGTGACAGACTCAAGCTAGACATGGATCCCGGTCTCCCACTGGCCTCCTTCTGCCCCCCAGCCTGGCCCCCCGTCTCCCCAACAGGGGGTTAGTTGTAGTAGAAGGGGGGGGGGGTCCCACCTTGTCAGGTCGTGTGACAGCCAGGCTTCGGCGCTCACGCCTCGGACCGGCGACCCCGAGGTTCCTCGGGAACCGGGGGTCTGGGAATGTTTGGCTCCGGATCAACAGACTCGGGTCAGGGAGGGATCCTGTCAAAGGATTCTGAGGAGGGGGTGTGGGGAGAAGAGAGCTCCTTCTGACCGTCTCGGCGGTGACATGCAGACAGGTCATGGCTGGGGGTCTCATTTGAACCAGAGGGTTCTGAGGAGGGGGTGTGGGGAGAAGAGAGCTCCTTCTGACCGTCTCGGCGGTGACATGCAGACAGGTCATGGCTGGGGGTCTCATTTGAACCAGAGGGTTCTGTCTTTTGTCGGGCAGAATGCGTTTGAAGTATTTTGGTTTTCAGGGCTAGCAGCGAATTGTTTGATCTCTATCTCTGCCATCTGATGATGATTTGTTCATGTTCATCTGTGTTTCAAGTTCCATTGTTGGTAAAGTTCAATTTTCATCAAAGTGGCTTTCATCAAAAAACTTAAATCAAACTTACTTTTTCTCTCTTCCCACAAAGATGAACTACAATTAATGTATTTTAGCACATTCCTTAGTTAATTCATTTTTTATTAAAAATCCTCCAAACAAAACTGGAGACGAGTTGTGGCACAAGCTAATTAACCCCTAATCAAAGAGAGTTGTTTTGTTTGAAGTGAAAGGGAAGGGCAGGACCATGGTGTGCCTGAGAGGAAATGTCACGAGTGGGTGAAATGCTAATTAAAATTAATTGAGAAAAAGAAGTGTCACCATCTCAAGTTAAATTAATCGTAAAAGAATGAAAACTATTCAAGACAAATACACAGATATTGAGTGTAAATACACTCAATATCTGAGAAACTACAAAGTATTTCCACTGCTGCACGCCCTAGTTTATAAAAGCAAACAAGCTGCACACTGTCGCTAGAAACCAGAACACAAGGTGAGCGAACATATTTATGCATATTTAAGACACAGTCTTGGATGTTGTTTGGAAGGTTGCTGTTTCCTTTCCTATGGGAGAAGTGCGCAGTAAAACATGTTAAGCACATAACAGGGTTGGACTGTGGTTCACCAATGGGTTTGCTCTTGACACACATATAGAGAATGACGCCGCTAATCAGCTATGATAAGGCTCTACTTATTACCCCTGATTAGACATTCATGGCCTTGGTCTTAATTGAAAAGCGAGAAAGACGCTTCCCTCATGACATTAAATGAGTATCTGCTTGTGGGTTATGTGTACTTATTAATGTCTCATAAGTATTAATGGTGAGATCACTGAATTCCAAATGATGGATTTTCTATTTCCTCCCTCCTGCCATCAGTTAGCATGCTAATCCCCACCTTATATGCGGTACTAATTGTGCACCATGAAGAATGGGAGGCTTTTATTTCATCCTGATTGTGTTGTTAGCGATTGCGGTTGAGGCTACGCCAACTGGAAATTCTTGCAACCCCAACCTCTTCCATTTCTGTACTTGTGCTTCCACACGCATCGTTTTAACGCTAGGAACGCCTGCCTGTATCATCAGGGCCCAGTGAATGCATGCGCATGGTGCCACACTCAGAAATGAGTAGGAGTTTAGCTTGTAGTTTAGCGGGTATGCATCACTAGGAAGCCTGTTCACATTTCAGAAAATGCCTTTGAGCACCTTAGACCGACCAGGCTGAAACACGGGCTAGGTGGTCCACTCCCATCCCAAAGATTCTGAGTTTGACCTGATCAGCACCCATCTATATCATATTCATAAAATTCAATCAAATTCAATATTGGATGTTGTACTGTTAGTTTTGCAGGTAAACGAAGAAATCACCTCCTTGCTCTCACCCCCAGTTTGGAATGAACTGGGCTAAAAAACTAGATGTAAATATTAATAATACATCAGAAATGTGGAGCTGAAGTCCAGTGTGGAATCCTAAATACACTATTAGTACATTAAAATAGAGGATGAGAGAAGAGGGTTTCAAGCGTTTGAAATCGTAAAAAGAAAGTGAAACATGAAATGAAATATCCGCTGCCTGGCTCTTTCTCATGCCCCCGGCTAATTTGAGATTCTCTTTCTCCATTTTGTTTGGCGATAAGTGTATGCGTCCTAGCGATTGGTCAGAGGTGATGCAATACGGCCCGTTTGGACCCTTTTAAAGAGCTAGGGGTGAGAGTGGGTCAGTGGTGTGTGTGTGTGTCAGCGTGTGCAATCCCGGCCGTTCCAGGGACACATTTCTGCTAACCCTCTTCCACATTTTAACTGCGGCTGAAAAACACAAAACAATACGCTCCTTGTTATGTCAGAGACACACACTTAAAAAGCCCATCTCGATGTGTTTATTGGCACATGTATAAACCACAGCTAGCGCCATTGAACGCATTACACATATTTCATCTTTTTTAATCTTCCTTACTGGAGGGCCATTACGGGGTAATAGCACATTATGACTGTCTGACGCTGTTCAA
This sequence comes from Lota lota, assembly GCA_026745465.1. Lineage (NCBI taxonomy): Eukaryota > Metazoa > Chordata > Actinopteri > Gadiformes > Lotidae > Lota > Lota lota. The sequence goes on from JACYXH010000591.1 coordinate 52,739, forward strand.
AATACAAATGATACCTTTCCAAATTCCATGTACATCCCCAATAAATAAGGCAATAACCTCTGAAACACTAAGTTACAATTGATTGCTTGAATAACATTAAATATCATGGGGGACGTTCTTTAATTGATAAGTTGCGGTGGGGGTAATCTCGGATCCAGCGGTCCTACTTTGTTAAAGCAGAACTTCTGGGGAGAGACGGCACAGATCCTGGGTTGGAAACAAACATCTGCAAGGGGCGGAGTTACGCCTTGTTTCCTGTTTCGTTGCGGAGATATTCTGCTGAAGAAAACGCGTTGGCTCCAGTACATGAAGCTTTCAGAAGGGTAATAAGTGTATGTCTACCCGGTGTTGATCTGAAACCTTTACAGACTATTATTAACAGTTTGCTACTGCTGGCCCAGTTTGTATTGGCCAATCACGCGCTTACAGATCCCCGCCCCCAGCAACATGATTGGTCGAAACAAAAATTAAGCGAACATGTTTGATGTTCATGGTACTAAAATCATATTGTTCTATCTTCCAAGTCATTCTTAAAGACATGGTAATATGGAAATACCTTTTAGTGACTTATGCCTGACACTCAACACTATAAAGTTGTATTTTTTCTCATAACAACCAATATACGCTGTTACCTAGGCTGTAGCTTGACAACGTAGGCTCCGTACCAAAAACGTAAAACGCTGCTCAGATTGCTGTCCATCTGAAACATGAACCACGTTATCAGAAATACATCCAGGATCACCGTTGAGACCTCTCACCCCTGTGCTGCTGTCACAGTCAGGACCCTGTCGGCCATTCCTTCTTTCTCCCTCTCCCTCTCCCTCTCCCTCTCGCTCTCGCTCTCGCTCTTCCTCTCTCTCTCTCTCTCTCTCTCTCTCTCTCTCGCTCTCGCTCTCGCTCTCGCTCTCGCTCTCGCTCTCGCTCTCGCTCTCTCTCTCTCTCGCTCTCCTTCTCTCTCTCTCTCTCTCCTTCTCTCTCTCCCCCTCTCCTCTCATTCTCTCTCCCTCTCCCTCTCTTTCTCTCTCTCTCTCTCTCTCTCTCTCTCTCTCTCTCTCTCTCTCTCTCTCTCTCTCTCTCCTTCTGTCTCTCCCCCTCTCCTCTCATTCTCTCTCCCTCTCCTTCTCTCTCCTTCTCTCTCTCTCTCTCTCTCTATCTCTCTCTCTTTCCCCTCTCCCTCTCTCTACCCCTCTCCCTCTCCCTCTCCCGCTCTCTCCTTCTCCATACTCTAATACATTGAAATGAATTCCCCTCCAGGAGGAGCAGCTGTGGGAGCCATCTCATTTGAGCCGGCTCCTCTCTCATCTTCTCCTGCACAAATTCAATTTCAATCTGGTGGGGAGATTCGCTCCGTTATTGCCCGTTTGTCAAACAGGGGCATTAATCTGAGTAGTCCATCGCGGGGCGGGCGCTGGGAGAGCCGGTGCCAAGTTGTCCTTCTGAGGAAGAAGAAGGGAAAACATGTATAAGAAGCACATCAGCCTGTTAATGTCTGCCACGCAGGCAGTGGGAGGGGGTGAGGAGGGCTGGTGAGGAGGACCAGGAGTCAGTCTGGAGTCAGGTGACATGGCTGGGGGTGGGCCTTACAGGGGTTCATGCTAGCTTTATGGAGAGCTTGGGCTGTCAATCAAACCTGTGTCATCTCTACTCCCGGGGCGTGGCACTGTTTCAGCCGTATGTGGAGAACACCCAGATACACACACACACACACACACACACACACACACACACACACACACACACACACACACACACACACACACACACATATATGTATATATATATATATATATATATATATATATATATATATATATATATATATATAGACACACATTACCACATACAAAGCCACATCCATACACCCATGTCTATGCACACTAAAACAAGCAGTGGGTCAAGCAGCACTGGCTTGGATTCCAACACTTCATAAATGCTGCAACCAACTCCGCAACTGTTTGTCAGCATATTTTCCTTTCTCCTCTCTCTCGGCTCCCTCTCTCCTCTCTCTCGCCTCTCTCTCTCCTCTCTCTTGCCTCCCTTTCTCCTCTCCCTCGCCTCCCTTTCTCCCCTCTTGCCTCCCTCTCTCTCTCTCGCCTCCCTCTCTCCTCTCTCTCGCCTCCCTCTCTCCTCCCCCTCTCCTCTGTCTCGCTTCCCTCTCTCCTCTCTCTCTCTTCTCTTGCCTCCCTTTCTCCTCTCTCTCACCTCCATTTCTCCCCTCTCCGCCTCCCTTTCTCCCCTCTCCGCCTCCCTATCTCCTTGCATTGTCTCTTTGGCAGTGGGAGACGGAGGACTTGATAAAGACAAAGTAGGAGGATGAATGAGTAAAACAGATTCTGCAGTGTGAACCATCAGCACAGGGTCTCTGATGCTCAATATTGATCTTAGCAGGCTTTGACATCCTCTCTCTCTCTCTCTCTCTCGCACAACCCTGGAGTTACACTTGATGTCAGCACTCCCTCGCTCTCTCTGTCTCCGTGTCTCTTTCTCCCTGTTTATCTGAATCAGCACAACACCAGAAACATTATGGATGCCCTTTATGTTTTCTTTGGACCTGTTTATTGGTGTGGATGCTGTCGGAGCGGTCCAGTGGAGCAGAGATCTCCCTGTTTGGCTTCTGCCGGTCAGTAGAACGAGGAGCATATGAAGGAGGTTGTTTATTGTAGTTTTGTAAACCTCCATTCTCGGCATCAAGTGTGATACGATCCTGTATATTGATTACATCAGGGTGTACAGGATAGGCACTGGGTTTCATCCTCATTGTTTACCCCTGTCTACTTGTAGGGGCCAAAGTGTGATAGTAACAAAATAAATAGTTCCTCTTTGAATGTGCTTCTCGTGATGCCGTCTGATGACGGTACAACTATCCTAACTTAAATAATGATTAAATGATTAAATAATATTTCAATATCAGTACTCAGCAGGTCCACAACAATATATTTTACCTTAATTAAATACGTGAATATCAGTAATCAGAAGGTCCATGGCAACAGTTTATGCAAACAGCAGTGTGTTGATTATCCCGGCAGGACTTTTGATTTCGTCCATTGCAGTTCTTTCTATTATCCTGTTATAGCGACGTTATGAGACATAACAATGTTGTGTGTCTCGGCCATTTCTGCACTGGCACTGAACAAATGCAAATAGTAATAACATGCTACACAATTTGGTGAGTGGTACCTGTTGTTGCATGGACAGAGACATTTCAGACACCCCAAATTAATGGGATAGACAAACGACCCCCTAATTAAACAATTTATGCTAATGTATATTTTGTTTATCAGTCTTGGTGCGTCTTACCCCAATTAGAGTAAAAACATTGACAAAGAAACACTCTGCCTTTGATTCCTCAATATTCATTAGGGTAACTCGCTGCCTAATCGAACACTTTCATTACAGAATCGAGAGATTACGAATTTTATGACTTAGAGATCGAGATGGCAGTCCTTGATTCAACTGTGGCTTTGAAAAGCAACACACACGCACATTCAGATCAATCACGCCTGCACTTCAATCGATATACGTGCAGCCATACTGAATACGCACTAATATCAAGGGTCTCTATGTGATGTGTGCTTTAACTGTAGCGCTGAAACGCTCCTGTCTGCCTGAGCCTTGAGTCTCCTCTCCGTATGGATCTTGGTCCCACACAGCAGCACGAGGAAGCTCTGAACACTGACCACTGCTGTCAAAAAGATTTAAAAGAAACTCCTGAGAAATATTATTTATGATTAATTATTCATATAGATCAAATTCTACACTGCATAAATCCAATACATTTTATCGTCAGAAAACCACAATATGAAATGGTAGTATTTTAGATCAATAACTATTTTGAATCATGGCTATACACATCTTTTATTTTTCAGTCCAAAGTCCTCTATTTTCATCAACAATTATGTTTAGATTTTTAAAATTTGAAGAATACGCTGCTTGAAGCACACTTTGACACAGCAGTCTAATTTACTTTTATATTTCAAATAAAGAGCACAGCTAATTGGCTTTTTTTCAGACTGAAAAACATTGTCAGAAGAGGAACAGATACATGGTCCTATTTAGTAACGATTGGGACTGCAGGAGAAACTAAACGACAATACCTTGATCTAGTTCTTCCATATTTCCCTGCAGATTTTAAACAAAGCCTGTTCCCATACTGATTTACAAGAAGAATACAATTGCTTGGAGAGAAAACTAAACAACCTATTACAATTTCTTCCCCAAAATGATTTTTACTTTTGTGTGCACTTCAAAACCCAAACCTCCACTGGCCTTCCTTCATCGTCTCAATCCATCCATAATCTTTAATTATTATCATCCTGACAAAAATAAAGAAAATCAAAAAAGAGCCAGGAAGCTTGTGTCATTGTAACACGCAGGTTTAATTCAAACGCACATCCCACAGTCTTCCTCAGTCTTCCTCTCTGTACTGGGGCACATTGGGAGGAGGGGGCTGCAGAGTGAGATGATGTAACAGCCCCCCTGATCAGTACATTTTGGGGAGCACTCTGAACAACATCTTTCCCCCTGGAGGTGTGCATTAAGACTGCGAGCTGTGATATAGGGTCCTGTGCGGCTATTGATCTTTTAATACTTCTGGCTCTTCTCTACCAGATAGCTACGGCCCCACACACCCCTCCATCGCGCACGCTGAGGCCGTGGCCGTGGATTCTCACGTCCTCTCTTTGAAACCTGCCTTGTGTGCAAGTCGACATGCGGTTGCCACGCTTTCAACATTTTGTGTTATCGACTAGTGATTTATCAGATGTACAGGTAGGGTACTATGGACACGTGGGATCAAACTTGGTACCTTGCGGTGGAAATCGAAAGCATATCCGCTACACTATCTTATGATCGGGGCCTTGCCTAGGGTCCATGTTTGACTCCAAAACTCAGTTCATAGTAAAAGTTTGGAATGAAAGGAAGAAGTTATTTTGGACTATTTTCACACAGGTCATCCTAGAATGAAATGCATCCCTGGGTATTTCTTCAGGTTAAGGTGGTGGTGGGTGGGTGGAGGAAATCAACAATATTACCTACCACAGATGGTGCAAATTAATCTCCTTGCAAGGCGGGATGGGAGGGGCTTCCAGGCTCCTGGAAATCAAAGTCTTGCAGGTGTGCAGAAAAATAAATAAGAAAAATGTGAAATCCTAAATGTAAATTGATTTGAAGATCAAACGCTCTCTCTCGCCCCTCCATCATTTTAATCAGTGCAGAGATGAGGCGTGGAGGGCTTGCTTGAAATTCAGATTTGTTTTGTGAAATGAAGTTCCCAACGTTGATGAAGGGTGAGGAGGAAGAGGAAGAAGGGGAGTAGGTTACACTCTCGGGATCCACTTGAGAGTGCCGGCACACTGGTGTCACGAATTCCGAAAAAAACAACAACCTTGCAACACCCCAGGTTTAGTTTTTTAATTGAACGCCCGCTTCGGTTTGTGGGGTGGACTTGAGGTTCAGGATGATGCTGTGGGGTGGACTTGAGGTTCAGGATGATGCTGTGGGGTGGACTTGAGGTTCAGGATGATGCTGTGGGGTGGACTTGAGGTTCAGGATGATGCTGTGGGGTGGACTTGAGGTTCAGGATGATGCTGTGGGGTGGACCTGAGGTTCAGGATGATGCTGTGGGGTGGACCTGAGGTTCAGGATGATGCTGTGGGGTGGACTTGAGGTTCAGGATGATGCTGTGGGGTGGACTTGAGGTTCAGGATGATGCTGTGGGGTGGACCTGAGGTTCAGGATGATGCTGTGGGGTGGACCTGAGGTTCAGGATGATGCTGTGGGGTGGACCTGAGGTTCAGGATGATGCTGTGGGGTGGACTTGAGGTTCAGGATGATGCTGTGGGGTGGACTTGAGGTTCAGGATGATGCTGTGGGGTGGACTTGAGGTTCAGGATGATGCTGTGGGGTGGACTTGAGGTTCAGGATGATGCTGTGGGGTGGACTTGAGGTTCAGGATGATGCTGTGGGGTGGACTTGAGGTTCAGGATGATGCTGTGGGGTGGACTTGAGGTTCAGGATGATGCTGTGGGGTGGACTTGAGGTTCAGGATGATGCTGTGGGGTGGACTTGAGGTTCAGGATGATGCTGTGGGGTGGACCTGAGGTTCAGGATGATGCTGTGGGGTGGACTTGAGGTTCAGGATGATGCTGTGGGGTGGACTTGAGGTTCAGGATGATGCTGTGGGGTGGACTTGAGGTTCAGGATGATGCTGTGGGGTGGACTTGAGGTTCAGGATGATGCTGTGGGGTGGACTTGAGGTTCAGGATGATGCTGTGGGGTGGACTTGAGGTTCAGGATGATGCTGTGGGGTGGACTTGAGGTTCAGGATGATGCTGTGGGGTGGACTTGAGGTTCAGGATGATGCTGTGGGGTGGACCTGAGGTTCAGGATGATGCTGTGGGGTGGACTTGAGGTTCAGGATGATGCTGTGGGGTGGACTTGAGGTTCAGGATGATGCTGTGGGGTGGACTTGAGGTTCAGGATGATGCTGTGGGGTGGACCTGAGGTTCAGGATGATGCTGTGGGGTGGACTTGAGGTTCAGGATGATGCTGTGGGGTGGACTTGAGGTTCAGGATGATGCTGTGGGGTGGACCTGAGGTTCAGGATGATGCTGTGGGGTGGACTTGAGGTTCAGGATGATGCTGTGGGGTGCCATGTCTCTACCATGTTCCTACTATGTTCCCTCCATGTTCCCTCCATGTTCCCTCCATGTTCCCTCCATGTTCCCTCCATGTTCCCTCCATGTTACCGCCATGTTACCTCCATGTTCCCTCCATGTTTGGTAGCACAACCACCACAAACGATCTATATGTTATCTTTGTTAATCATACTCATCTCTTCTCTCATCCCGTTCAGCTCGGTCGGACCAATGTCCTTTTCCTTGGCCACGCCCCGTCCCCATTGGCCACACCTCCATTTTGACAAGGTAAGCAACTTGTTATTCATCAACTCTCAATCAAGAGTGAATATTACCCCCTGGTCTGATTTTCATCAGCCATCAGCATAAAACATATCCCATTTGGTGACATCACAAATGGGAATGATTGGTAGATGTGAGGGATCAGCCGGCCAGTTGGTACGCTCTGTTTGGTAGATGTGAGGGATCAGCCGGCCAGTTGGTACGCTCCGTTTGGTAGATGTGAGGGATCAGCCGGCCAGTTGGTACGCTCCGTTTGGTAGATCTCTTTGACACTTTCAGGTGGACACCCCCTCTTGTGAAGTCACTAATGGGTTGATTTTGACTAATCGACATCACACCTGGTGGTAAAATGGAGGCCCTAAAGTGGCGTAATGGCCCCGTGACAGCCCTGGTACGATAGCAGGGCTATTAAAGGCGCTCCCACTCTGACCGATGCCAACGCCTCAGCGTCTCGGCAGCTCTGATGCAATCGACTTCACACAGTTGTCCCTGAAAGGACACCGTAGTCCTCTCGGGAGTCCTTCTGAGCATGTGTCTTCCTCTACTAAGGACTACTACATGTCTGCCTGCCTTTACACACACACACCACCTCCACCATCTTCCACCAGATCTGTCTGCCATTCTCTCTCTCTCCCTCTCTCTCTCGTTCACACACCGCAACTCTCTCACCATCCCTCTCCTGCTTCTGGTTGGCTCATTAAAACTATCTTAATGGGAAGGAGGGGAGAACCCCCACACAAAGTGTTAAAGACCTGGTCCTCTCATCCATGATCTTCCAGCTAATTAGCCAGGTTGGCTACTGCCACCATTACCTTCTTCTTATCCATACTGCGGAGTGAGGGGCGACCTGGCCTACATGGTATGCTACGTTGAACTCTGAACAAGTGAACGCCGGCTCATCCGCCCACAGCGTAACTGCAAGAAGCATATGGCGTATTAAGTCATAATCAAGATTAAATCTCACACACACACACACACACACACAAACACACACACACACACACACACACACACACACACACACACACACACACACACACACACACACACACTACTTAGATTTGCTCTTGGCCTCGCTAACGTTTTACCCCTGCTGATGAATGATATCATCACATGCTTTATAAAAGTCTGCATTTAGATCTTAAAGATCTTTCCATCCGTTTTGTTAAGTGTAAATGGTGGATGGATTTCAAACCAGTGGACAGTATGAAGGGAAGAGGATGCAGACTGTGAGTGCTGGTGAGCGAGAGGCTGTGCTTAGCATCCCGATCAGATGGCGAAAACTGTTCAACCAAAGAGCTCTAATTGCGGAATTAAAAAGGCGAAATAATGAATGAATGAATGAATAAAAAAATAAATAGATGTGTGAAACAAATGGTATTTTGGTTGCCCTTGACACCTGGTGCTGGTATCAAAACACCGGTAGATAAATTAATCATATGTTTTCAATCTCTCAGCGGTGACACTTGCAGCGCCCACAAATATTGTAATTTTTTTTGCGGTAACAGAATGAGGATAGATGGTTGGTAGCTGTAATGAAAAGCTGAGCTGTCAACAGCTCCTTGGGACCTGGTACGGAGACAGGGATGCTAACAAATCAACTGCTCTCAACGTACACACTGTAACGGGATTAGGGGCTTTTGTGGAAAGTTGCTACATGACATGGCAGTGTCCATCACCTTATCTTTATAGCTTAATTTAAAAATGGAGTCTTTTACTGTGGTCTACAGTGCTGTGAATAGTGCATGAAATATTGCTTTCCCCTCAAGTACGCTCAATTAAAATATACACTCGTATAATTTAATTAAGCATTCTTGCTTCACCAAGAAGCGAAATAATATTCTTTATATATCAGTATTTAGCTTCATCATTTATTATAAGACTTGATCATCAATTTTAATGAATGTTTCTTTTAAAGTTAGAAATTAAATAACAGTAATAATAGTAGTAATATTATAATAGTTTCATGCATAGATAGGAACTTTCCTTATCACGAGGCCTCTACGCTCCAGAAGGCGTGTACACTACTTGGTAGATAGGTGTCTAGGTAACAGGAACTTTCCTTATCACGAGGCCTCTACGCTCCAGAAGGCGTGTACACTACTTGGTAGATAGGTGTCTAGGTAACAGGAACTTTCCTTATCATGAGGCCTCTACGCTCCAGAAGGCGTGTACACTACTTGGTAGATAGGTGTCTAGGTAACAGGAACTTTCCTTATCACGAGGCCTCTACGCTCCAGAAGGCGTGTACACTACTTGGTAGATAGGTGTCTAGGTAACAGGAACTTTCCTTATCATGAGGCCTCTACGCTCCAGAAGGCGTGTACACTACTTGGTAGATAGGTGTCTAGGTAACAGGAACTTTCCTTATCACGAGGCCTCTACGCTCCAGAAGGCGTGTACACTACTTGGTAGATAGGTGTCTAGGTAACAGGAACTTTCCTTATCATGAGGCCTCTACGCTCCAGAAGGCGTGTACACTACTTGGTAGATAGGTGTCTAGGTAACAGGAACTTTCCTTATCATGAGGCCTCTACGCTCCAGAAGGCGTGTACACTACTTGGTAGATAGGTGTCTAGGTAACAGGAACTTTCCTTATCACGAGGCCTCTACGCTCCAGAAGGCGTGTACACTACTTGGTAGATAGGTGTCAAGGTAACAGGAACTTTCCTTATCATGAGGCCTCTACGCTCCAGAAGGCGTGTACACTACTTGGTAGATAGGTGTCTAGGTAACAGGAACTTTCCTTATCACGAGGCCTCTACGCTCCAGAAGGCGTGTACACTACTTGGTAGATAGGTGTCTAGGTAACAGGAACTTTCCTTATCATGAGGCCTCTACGCTCCAGAAGGCGTGTACACTACTTGGTAGAGAGGTGTCAAGGTAACAGGAACCATCCTTATTACTAGTCAGCCACTTGTGAGAAGGATACTCCCTAGGTAGGTATCAAGGGGACAGAACCCAGAAGGCGCTGTGAATAAGCACACTTGATGGAAGGTATCGAGGTTAGAGGAATCCTGTTGGGCCCCCGCCATCTTTCCTCCCCTCTCTCCTATCTCACCAATAACAATTAGGCCCAATAATTGTTTTGCTAATTATGATTAAACGTCTGGCCCCGGGCCAACGAGCCACTCTGCTTTTTGCTAGGTTTGGTTCATTTCAGGGAGCGGCAACGCTACGCGCCAAGCGGGGGGGGGGGGGGGGGGGGGGGGGGGTGGTGGTGGTCGGGGTGTCGGGGGGGGGCGGGGGGGGGGGGGGGCGGGGGGGGGTGACAGGGCGGATCGAGCCGCGGTCAGCATGCGTGGCGTTTGGTTTATGGCTTTATTGCCTGCGCCCACATGGAATGTAAACACTGGTGACCACTCACACAGACACACACACACACACACATACCCACGCACACATAGGCACACACGCACGCACACACACACACACACACACACACAAACACAACACAGACACAGGCACACACAGGCACACACACACAAACACAACACAGACACAGGCACACACAGGCACACACACACAAACACAATACAGACACAGGCACACACAGGCACATACACACAAACACAATACAGACACAGGCACACACAGGCACACACACACAAACACAACACAGACACAGGCACACACAGGCACACACACACAAACACAACACAGACACAGGCACACACAGGCACATACACACAAACTCAGACACACGCACTCACATTCATGCACACACACACACATGCACTGACACTCACACAAGCACACTGGAGCAGACACACACACAGCAGAAAACACACACACACATGTTTTTCTCAGCTTCCTGTGCCAAGCTGACCTCCAGGGAACCACAGTGTGTGGGGGGCGGGGGGGGGGGGGGGGGCGTTATTTATTATCCTCTGGAAAACGATTTCACCTGCAGTGGATGAACCGCCGGTGAGATTGCCCAAGTGGATAAGGAAGGGAGGCAAGGTAGAATCACAGGGCACTATATACGTGTGAGAGAACAGATGCAAATTGCTTCTCAGATGTTGAGGCGGGGGGGGGGGCTGGCATCTATAGCTTGAAGCCCACTGTCAAACTCTCTTGCTGTAAATCCAGAGCGGGCTGGTGTGTTGCCGGGGACATGTCCGGACCACTCCCCCCATCACGGCGTCCCATCACGACGTCCCATCACGACCCCGTCAGAACAGCAGGGGCCGTTTGGAAAGTGCTGAAGCCGTTTTGTGGTGTGTACAAAACGGGAAGAAATCCTTTGACATCCACGTCTCCACACATGTTGACACCTCGGTACTTAACGGGCGGGGGTAACCTGACCCATCAGCTGCTTTCATATTTTCACCATTTCAGTCGAAAGCACAGAAAGCAGTCTTACTTTGTCCTTTGTCTTTCTCTCAGACTCTCCCACTGTCCTCTCTCTCTCCCCTTCTCTCTCTCTCTCTCTCTCTCTCTCTCTCTCTCTCTCTCCCTCTCTCCCCCTCTCTCTCTCCCTCTCTCTCTCTGCCTCTCTCTCTCTCTCTCTCTCTCTCTCTCTCTCTCTCTCTCTCTCTCTCTCTCTCTCTCTTTCTCTCTCTCTCTCTCTCTCCCTCTCTCTCTCTCTCTCTCCCCCTTCTCTCTCTCTCTCTCTGCCCCTCTCTCTCTCTCTCTCTCCCCTCTCTCTCTCTCTCTCTGCCTCTCTCTCTCTCTCTCTCTCTCTCTCTCTCTCTCTCTCTCTCTCTCTCTCTCTCTCTCTCTCTCTCTCTCTCTCTCTCTCTCTCTCTCTCTCTCTCTCTCTCCTGTGGTAGAATCCGCCAGGTCTTTGTTGCTAGGCAACCACTGTCTTAAGATCTTTCCGGTAGAGTTTTTAAAAGGTAATAAAACAATGGCACGAGACAAACACGAGAGAGAGAAAAAGTGAGAGAGAAAGAGAGGGAGAAATTAAGCATACCCATTCCTTTCTCTCAACCCCCAATTGAAAAGAACTCACCGTGGTTATTTAGAGCCGTGCGATGGCTGGCTGGAGAGATGGAGCGAGAGGACTTGTTTATTTGCCGAGATGTGAGAAACAGTTTACCCACTCCCCCTTTCTCTTTCTTTTACCCTCCACCACTCCAAACCCCACCAGGGTGGAGACCAAACAGCTGCTCCATCTCAAGGTAACCTCCGCAAAACCCATATGGCGATGTATTGACTTGAATCTTCAGCGTGTTGACATGTGCCGCAGCCACCACCCCCCCAGCATCCTCGGGTTTCTCCTCACCAGGGTGTCCACGCTCCAGCGGTTGACTTGACTGACATCTGTCGGTGTGTGTGTGTGTCTGTGTGTGTGTGTGTGTGTGTGTGTGTGTGTGTGTGTGTGTGTGTGTGTGTGTGTGTGTGTGCGCGTGTGTGTGTGCGTGCGTGCGCACGTGCATGTGTGTGTGTGTGTGTGCGTGCCCCCCCTCTGCTGCTGTGTCTGTCACCCTACACCAGTCTCCCTCTCTATGTTTCATGGGAGAACGCACAGAAGCCTCCTCCCGGCCCCCCTGGGGGGACCCCTGGGGGGGCCCCCGTTTGCAGCATCAGGAGACTATGGGTTGTGACCTCATGTTCGGGGAGTAGTAGATTAGAGTAACGGCTATGATGACGTCATACGTTCACACATAGAGGATGAACGCCACAGGACGTCATTCTCCATGGAAACCAGTAACACAGATTTGGAAGAAAAGTTGAGAGAATTCAACTTTTGGTGATGCGGAGGGGGTGACAGTTTGTTAGGGTTAGGGTCTGTCTGAACAAAGTCAGACCCACTCGCAGCTACGTTTTAAAATTCCATTATGTTCAATTTGAAGTCAAGCATGGACATCACACGACGATACAACGGGTAAACAAGAAGAAGAATTGATTCCAGTCGATCAGACACACAATGTTGTCAACACTTCCCGCTTGCAGACCTGGTGATACGCCCAGAAACGCTCAGTGCTGAGCTGCAGGCGACACGGGACATCAGCCCCGGGATATGGAGCCGCACAACGGAGCAGCAAGGGCTTGCATTGTGTGTAGGCGTACCCCACTAACCCCTCACCCCCACCCCACTAACCCCTCACCTCACTAAGTCCTCACCCCCACCCCACTAACCCCTCACCCCCACCCCACTAACCCCTCACCCCTACCTCACTAACCCCTCACCCCCTCACCCCCCACCCCACTAACCCCTCACCTCACTAAGTCCTCACCCCCACCCCACTAACCCCTCACCCCCCACCCCACTAACCCCTCACCCCTACCTCACTAACCCTCACCGCCACCCCACTAACCCCTCACCTCACTAAGTCCTCACCCCCACCCCACTAACCCCTCACCCCCACCCCACTAACCCCTCACCCCCACCCCACTAACCCCTCACCTCACTAAGTCCTCACCCCCACCCCACTAACCCCTCACCCCCACCCCACTAACCCCTCACCCCTACCTCACTAACCCCTCACCCCCTCACCCCCACCCCACTAACCCCTCACCTCACTAACCCCTCACCCCCTCACCCCCCACCCCACTAACCCCTCACCTCACTAACCCCTCACCCCCACCCCACTAACCCCTCACCCCCACCTCACTAACCCCTCACCCCCCTCACCCCCACCCCACTAACCCCTCACCTCACTAACCCCTCACCCCCACCCCACTAACCCCTCACCCCCCTGTTGTGTCGTCATGGCAATCAAAATGCAAATCCCTGGTCTCCCTATTGGGCCATTAGCTCTTGTTGTAGGAGGCGGGATTCTCCGGGTTTGACGGAAAGATGATGAATGCGCCGCTTATTTCTGATGCCTGCGTAATGAAAGACGCTCATGAAATGATTAGATATAAGATAAAACATGCTGGGAATGTGAGCAAACGAAGTATTTCATAAATAATGTAACTCACGAAGACGGCCCTGGGTTGAATGGCCGTGTTTTACTGCACATTTGAAGAAGAGAACAAGGACACCTTCTAAGTGATGCTTTAGGAGGCTACTCAACATCGCATACCATGTTTGGTTCTTGTTTTTGAAACATTTGACGGGTTTTCCTTGAGTGGCAGATTTTCCAACAGTGTTGGATGTTATAGATTCCGTGCGCTGACGTTTTGGCTGCTGGCAGCTCTTTTACACCAGACAGTTTGGTTAAAATGGTGAAATCCTTCCCTGTTCGTTTGTTTCGTATTTTTTCCAACATGAAGATCAGCCCGTGAACAAGCTGGTGGTGGGCAGTGGGAGCTGCTTGCTCCACTGTGTGATTAATGAATCCCCAATTAAGATGTGCGTCTGCAGACAGGGACGACGTGTATGCAAAGTGTGTCACAGAGAGAGCGATATTAAAACAGAATTAAATGAAGAAATGATGGAGCAACTTCATCACTTGTGTCCCAGAAGGTCGTCTGTTAGTCCGTGCTGTCCTGTTCTCTGCAACACGCAGGTGGCCATTTTCTTTTTTTCTTTTTTCAGTTAACGTGTTCGCAAATGTTTTTTGATTCACGTGTTGTCTGTGATTAATTGCTACGACTCGGCTGTACAAGAATCACTTTGGACTTGTAATTGTGGGCCCCATCCGGTATTCGTGTCATCAATAAGCAGGTAACACCTGGTGGCTGAATTAAGTTTGGTTAGCAATCACCTAACACGACATAACTCATACGCTTAATTACAACGGGACCAGTGAATCCTCTCCCTATCATTTAATCTGGGGAATTTGCAGCTGCATAAAAGATTGAATGATTATTACATGACTGCAATATAATGAGTATTTGTTTGCCATTACTCAAGATTATACTCTGTTAGTATGCAACCAATGAGAAGCCTTTCTTTCTTATTCCCTCTTCTTAAGTTATGCCCATTTGCTTTGCAAGCATAGACTATCATTTTCAACTAATTGTAATGCTTGAAAAGTAAATATATCGATTTATACATTAAGTATAAATGATAAAGTTAGCAAAGCTTCACTGTGACGATATATTTAGGTCTCTCAGAGAATCCATGGGTAATCCATCTAAAAGACACCATTTGAGATTTACAGTCAGATCCAGTGTGACACCAAATGCTAAACGCGTCCAGTTGCTCCAACCACTGGCTTTTGAACGTGTGTTGCTTTGGTCAAGGCTAAACAAATTGGCATTAGCAAAATTCACGTTTCAAATAATTGCCAACGTTGTCAAAAGTTGATTTAAATATGTTTGAGTGAGGCTTAAAAAACACAATACATCATTATACATATATCATACATCATTCTTTCTGTCTGTCTGTCTGTGTCTCTCTCTCTCTCTCTCTCTCTCTCTCTCTCTCTCTCTCTCTCTCTCTCTCTCTCTCTCTCTCTCTCTCTCTCTCTCTCTCTCTCTCTCATAGTCAGGCTCTGATCCTGAATCTTGAAGCCTAGAATCTTGGGTGTTTCTCTGGCTTTTGAAGCTCTTCTAAGATAATCAACCCAAGCCCTCTTCTTCTTCTTCTGGTCCATCCAGCTTACTGTTGTAATCGTATGGATCTCTTCTCACGGTGGGAACTCTCTCAACCCAGGCAAGAAGAAGCACTTCCTAAATCTCTAAACTGGGGAGAGTAAGAGCCGATGACTTGCTGCCACTCATTCAGGCGAGATGTTTCTTAAATCAGGGACCCATAGTCGAGATCAGAGCTTTTTTTTTTTTACAGATTTCTTGTAATCAAGTCCATTCATTGTGCTCTTCTGAATCCAGGTTTCCTCATCACTCGTAGAGAAAGAAAACAGCATATTTTTACACTTGATGATGATCACTGATAAAGTACCAGGAATACTGGCTCATGTGTGTGTGAGTGTGTGTATGTGTGTGTGTGTGTGGGGGGGGGGGGGGGGGTTGTGCATGTGTGTGTATATGGGGGGGGTTCTTGTGCATGTGTGTGTATGTGGGGGGGGTTCTTGTGTGTATGTGGGGGGGGTCTTGTGTGTGTGTGTGGGGGGGGGGGTTGTGCATGCCCGTGTGTGTGTTTGGGCAACAAAATACTGCATCAAAAGGAACGTGGAGAAAAACAAGTGGTGGCGGATTGCAGGTCAGATGCCAGCCGACTTGCCTAGCCTTCTGTTCCCCTGCCCCCCCACCCCACCAGAGTCTTCCTCCAGGAGGGTCATTAGGCATGGGCAACATATGTCGCTCCACACACACGGTCTGATTTCCAATTAGTAGCCCTGCTCAACCCTGTTCGACCGGAGCCAAGCATGTGCAGAACAAGCACAGCTGGTACCATTTTCCTCCTGTTTGTTGCTTTGTTGTGTAACCTGTGTGGCGGCGCTGGAGCGCACCGTGCCTAAGTGTTAAGGTAACCTGCTTAAGGCAGGTGACTCTGACCGTTCCTCGCAGCGACGGTTTAACGGGTTGAACGGGTTTCACAGACGTAAATACATATAGAGAGGGGGAGCGTGGAAGTTAAGGCTTTCTTTAGCTACGGTACGCTTGCTTTCGGTTGCAATGCAACACACAGGCTGCAAGACGAAGGAGACATACACCCTTGAAGGAACACATAGCCGACGTTTCATAAATCTTTAAAACTCTGTCAAGTCCCCGGCACTGCTTCCTTTAAAGGAAAAAACCCCAAGAAAAACAGACGTTGCTTCTCCTGAAACCCAGAAGATATTAAAAAGGAGAGGTTGGAAATCCTTTCTATATTTACTGTTTTTCTGCACCCTCCACACAGCCTGGCCCATTTCATCTGTCTCCTGCACGATCCAGGACTGCATGACTTATTTATTTATTTCATAGGCTGCTATCTGAGCGCGGGGGACCGAGGCTGCGTGAAAAATACAGCAGCCGTACCCAGACACACCTCCTGTGTTCTCACAGGATGCACTGCGTCAACCAAAGCCTGTGAACTGCAGCTGGACGGAACAGCTAAAGGTCAAATGTTAGACGCTAGAGGTGAAGGGAGAACATGTTGAATACTGGAAGTGAGGTATACATCATCTGTCTCAATACTGTGCTTTACTTTTATTTTATGCACAGAAGGAAACTCTCTGAATGGATAGCTGACATTTTTTTCATTTCATTGCCACCTATTTTTCTTCGGTTGACCCCGCAGTTTTTTAGAGCGAGGAAAGGCTGTTTCAGTGGAAAAACAAGCATCAAATTAAAGATCTTTATTTTGAGAGAAGGAAAATGTGAGGAGATATTTGGCGAGGTAAAAAACCTTGAAGAAAACCACCAAACCAAAACATTTCCTTTCATTCCCCTTTCTTCGGGACAAGCTAACCTTTAGCTGATGTCGCTATGCTAACCAATCATTCAGAAAAAAGTATTCGTTCCGAGCTCAGCAACGTAGAGCAAGGTAATAAACAGGAAAAAAGCACATCTGTGTAAGCCAAATAACACGGTAAATAAAATAAAAAGGATCTGGCTCTAACGGAGAACCTCTCAGGACATCACTGACCTCCAGAACAGCCAAGGACTGGCGGGCCAGCGACCATCAGCCCGGAAAGATGGATTCTCCTGCTGAAATGGGCCTGGATTATCTCTACAGCCCAGGAGCTGGAAGAAAGTGAGAAGCCCCCCCACCCCACATCTCAGGAGGGTGAGAAATGAGGGCGCTGAGATTGTATTTCTCCTCTAATTCAGCAGGGGTGGTCTGGCTGCGCCCGCGATAAGACACAAAGTGATCAACTTCCTGTGAGTTTGGCAGTGACTGGACTACCCCCCCCCGGCTGATAGGACATATTTCCTCCAATCGGTACAGTGGCATGCGTACAAAAGGAAAGTGTTAAATGGGGTATATGTTTTAAGAGAAGGGAATCATCTGCATACTGTATGGCTGAGGAGTATGTATGGCATACTGTATGGCTGAGGAGTATGTATGGCATACTGTATGGCTGAGGAGTATGTATGGCATACTGTATGGCTGAGGAGTATGTATGGCATACTGTATGGCTGAGGAGTATGTATGGCATACTGTATGGCTGAGGAGTATGTATGGCATACTGTATGGCTGAGGAGTATGTATGGCATACTGTATGGCTGAGGAGTATGTATGGCATACTGTATGGCTGAGGAGTATGTATGGCATACTGTATGGCTGAGGAGTATGTATGGCATACTGTATGGCTGAGGAGTATGTATGGCATACTGTATGGCTGAGGAGTATGTATGGCATACTGTATGGCTGAGGAGTATGTATGGCATACTGTATGGCTGAGGAGTATGTATGGCATACTGTATGGCTGAGGAGTATGTATGGCATACTGTATGGCTGAGGAGTATGTATGGCATACTGAGGAGTCTACCATCTGGATGATCTACTGGAACGGACTCATTCACGTTCCCTCTCCCCCCCACCTCATTTCACAAATGATGTAAGGTTTTTGTCCAAATATGGTTTCATACTCGGCTGAACATGACTTCCTTAGTTCTGCAAAACATCTCTCTACAGAGGTAATCGGTTTGCCAGTTGTTATGGCATGGCCCTCTTCTGTACGACTAGCCAACTAATAGCTACTGGCTAGCATAGCAATAGCTACCGGCTAGCATAACAATAGTGGCTCCCAGCGGCCTATTGTATTTTGAAGATATATGAAAGGGGATCCAGACCTCCCCTGGGAACCTATTAGTATTTAGCAGCTAGATGAATAGCAATGTTGCCATGTTGTTTTCCCAGTCTAAGGTAGCATACCAAACCAGATTATCTCTAAGTAGCAATACCCTTGAGTCACTTAGATACAGCTTGATGTTTTGTCTTGTTAATGTACTCACTTACTTATTTATATTGGAAAGAACAGGTCTTTCTCTGAATAGACAACAAAGTTACAACAACTAAATAAGTTAAAACGCCTGGGGTAAGATGTGTAGAAGGTACGAAAAAATACAAAAAATAAATGAAAAAATATCTTAAGAAGCAAGATCAAGGACAAAGCAGCCGAAAAACTATTTTCCAAATTCCAACATCAGAGTCGAGAGGGTAGAGAGAACCCAAACCATTAAGTGACTAAATGTAACCCTCCCTCTTATCTGAATGCACCATCTCCCAGGCACTACAGGTTGTAATGGAAGTCCTGCACCTCTGTCCTGAGCCAGCCGTTCTTTATTTATTTATCTCCCCTTGGTCAGGACAAACCTGATTGCTGTCTCTGGGCCAGCCTATTTCAGCCTATCCCAGCTACAGGTTGACATGAGACAAACTTCCACCGTTCATGATTCATTCCCAGCACCACCACCACCACCCTGCAGTGTGGACCCCCCCTCCTCCATCCCCCTCTCCCTCCCCACCCCCCACCCACCCATCAGCCCAGTAGAGAGCATGGGTGTCAAGACCAATGAGAGCCCTGGTTTCTCTAACCCCCGCGTCGTGATTACACCTTCAGCACCTCTGGAAAGCCAGCGTTTGTTGTGCCAATGTTTACCCGGCGAGAGATCTGTTAATTACATTGCCCCACTAATTTATTCCTCTCAAAATGATAATTGTTCACCTTGACATAATTCGACTATGTGCGCTTCATTACTGAGAATGGATCTAATTTCCGTTTCTCTTTTTTGTTCTCTCACTGAGGATGCGTAGCTAGTTTAGAACAAAAAGCAAAGAGAGCATGGCAGAACGGGCCAGGACTTTTAAAACTACTTGACTCAAATGCTATAATTTGCATAAGTCATCTAAAAGCTAATTGCTTTGACAACAAAAACGAATTCAATTTGAGTTCTGTTAAACATGGAAACTAAAACACGCACACACACACACACACACACACACACACACACACACACACACACACACACACACACACACACACACACACACACACACACACACACACACACACACACACACACACACACACACACACTGTTACTTACTATCAGATCCAAACAAATCTGTTAACTACCTAGCAACAAGAAGGTGTTGTTATTCATTTTTTGCACACACACACACACACACACACACACACACACACACACACACACACACACACACACACACACACACACATATAAACATAGTGTAATACATAGTGTGCTTTAGAAATATAAAGCTGTCTCTCGATCAACATTTAACTCATTTAGAACTATTGTTAAGGACACAGAATAAATAATTAAGGCTGGATGGGGGAGAGATGAAAGATAGTGGTGTGATTGAGTGTAGACATACAGTATAGACATAACCCGTTTCTAAGGCAACAGACATTAAACTCACCTTGCCCAGTCTTATATCCATTCAAATATAAGGCTGTGTACTTACTGCCTTCACACAAGTCCACCCTCATCTCAGAAGAGTTTCTTTAGACCAAGTGGCACTGAAGGAGCATTCATCGAAGCTCCATGATACATACATATGGCAGTGCTAGAGATTCAGGTTTTCATATACCACTGTACTCAATACAGTAGTTCTGCCCCTCAACAAATGTATGATTAATCTTAATTGAATGTTTTTGGCTTCACTTCCCAGCATTAGCTGCTAGTGCAAATTAATAAAATGTGTCTGCAACACTTGGTTAATCCTTAAATGAGTTTCCTAATCCTAAAAAACTAAGAAGAACCAGGATGTATTGGATCCAACTTGTTTTAGTTTTAGCTTCTTGTTTTGTTTAGCCAAATTAAACTAAAGTGTGGTGTGTAATATTGAAAATGTAGCATTGAGAAAGTATGTAATGTCTTTATAATATTATCAAAATATGAGATTTATAAAGAAAAACTATTGTACTCCACATCTGATTGTGCAGTGAAATTGCCATTATACTGGTCTTTTGGGTCCCTTATTTTGGACTTAATGAGAAAAAATCTAAAATCAAAAAGTAATGAGATTAGCCATATTAAAGTCAATGATATAATACAGAATCTGTGATCATTGAAAGGGAATTTGATGAGTTTAGTTGTATTAAAGTCAGTGATATGATGAAAAGAATCCCTTTGAACGCTCTGATAGTATTTGCCCATATTGCCCAACACTTTCCACCCGGACACCTTTAAGCAAACAGAAATTGTACAAATCTCTCATGCCTTTGACTTTTTCTTTCCACTTGAGAAGGTAATCTCCATATTTCATCTTTTTTAAATCCTGATGGAAAGCTTATCTAATAAATAATAACAGTATGACATTTGAAATATTGATATTAACCAGGGAGAGAGACAAGTCCCTGTGTGCAGATTTCCTTGCTTGGCTGCAGCGCGTCGGGTTGCCTCGTAATAAAAGGCCCCTTTTCATTTGACGGATTCCATCCTGTGGAATGAAGATGGCTTCTTCTTTCACCACGGTGAATTTGCGAACTTTCCGATCTCCCATCTCCCTTAACGGTGCTGACATTTTGGTTGCCTTATTTGTTTAGCTTTCTTTGCCTTCTCTTTGAAGGTCAGTCCTGAATTACTTTTGGAGCATGCAAATCACAATGTCTCCCCTAATGTTTACTGAGTAGGGTGGCGGCGCGGCAACCATTCCTTCCACACGCGAGACGAGCTGCAACACGAGAAAGACTGTTGAACTTTAACAAAACGGTTGACAGATTCGCATACTACCACTTCAGTCGTGATTATGTATGACCTGGGTCCACTTAGAGATACATACATTTAACTCACGGGTAACCTTACCACACAGATCGCTAAGAAAATAGTTAAAGTTATTCCTTCAGATCGCACAATGCCCCCCCCCCCCCCCCCTTTTCTTTTTTATCTCTACCCATGTACACGCTTTTCCATTTCACAAATACGATTGGGTGACTTTGAAGGTATTCAAAGCACTTCTGTATTCCTTCAAGACAGGAGCTGCTTGTAATCTCTTGTAAGTCAGTTATCAGTTGTCTTTATTATCCCGCTACCGAGGGCATTTCGCCACCAAAAACCAGTTAGCATACAGTCGCTTTCTCCCGCTTGCTTCTCAAGTGATTTCATGTCCAGTTTTGAATCATACTTGGAAAACATGCAATATATATTCCACGTCTAATCTTCTATGGGAAAGATTGTATAATTTTTTTTTAGCTTGTCCCTCTGTCCCCTCGGGAGAACCCCAGGTCACCTAGGCAACGCCTCGGCCGTTTGGACCAATATTCTGACGTGTGTGTGATTTATACTTACGCATTCGCCGGAGGATTCACTACTGCTCTGTTGATTTCCAGGGACAAACGGTGAATTAGAGCTGGTCATAAAAGACGGTGGAAGTGTGGTTTGAGTTCCTTTGGCCACACTAGTCTACATGTAGGTTCTGGAGCAAGATGACCGCTGCTGTTCATGCCATGGGTCTGTATTCACCAGGAGTCGCTTTGGATGAAAGCGTCTTTTAAACAACAATAATAATCCTAATCAGAACAATATACGGCTGTAATACAGAGTGAAGCATTCACTGCATAATTCATCCTCCATTTGTTTATCCACAGCAATAAGCTGTGTGTGTGTGTGTGGGGTGGGGGGCGTGAATTAAAGCTCTGTCAGAAAACAAATGTAATCCCATCATCATCGTCATAACAACCAAGCGGTCTCTGTGCCCTCAGACGTGATAGTGCACTCAGACAACAAGTGTGTGTGTGTGCGTGTGCATGTGTGTGTGCGTGCGGTGTGTGCGTGTGTACGCGTGTGTGTGCGTGTGTGTGTGTGCGTGTGTGAGTGCGGTATGTGTGTGCGTGTGTGTGTGTGTGTGTGCGTGCGTGTGTGCGTGTGTGTGTGCGCGTGCGGTGTGTGTGTCTGTGTGTGTGTGTGTGCGCTCCACGCCCCGGCCCCAGCCAGCAGCCACTCTGGGTGGGTGTCGGGTGGAGTCGGGCGGTGTTCGGGCGGTGTACAGCCCCTGTCAGAGGCTGTCTATGTTCTCCACATCCATCCTACCCAGTAATGGGCCTTCCTCTCGGCAGCCTCTTTTTATTTGAATATTTCATCCAAGACAGATGGAACCTAATCTCGGCTCCGAGCCCGGCGTTTTGTCACCGATCCATTTTCCAATCAAGCCCCCCCCCCCCCCCCCCCACCCGTCTACTCCTCCATTTTCTCTTCGTTCCACCACACTTCTCTCCCCCGATCTCCAGGCTGTCCCACGACCTCAATCACTGTGCCCTCTCTTTTGTCCTTCTCTCTCTCTGTTTCTCTGTCTCTCTCTCCCTTTCTCTCCCTCTCTGTTTCTCAGTTTCTCTGTCTCTCTCTCTCTCTCTCCCTTTTTCTTTCTCTGTGTGTCTTTCTATCTCTCTCTCTCTCTCTCTCCTCTAACTCTCTCTCTCCTCTAACTCTGTCTCTCCTCTCCTCTAATTCTCTCTCTCCCTCTTTACCTCTCTCCCTAGCTCTCCCTCTCTCTCTCCCTCTCTTCGTCTCTCTCTATCCTCTCTCTAACTCTCTCTCCTCTTCTCTAATTATCTCTCTTTCCCTCTTTCCCTCTCTCCCTATCTCTCCCTCTCTCTCTCTAACTCTCTCTCTCCTCTAATTCTCTCTCTCCTCTCTCTCTAACTCTGTCTCTCCTCTTCTCTAATTCTCTCTCTCCCTCTTTACCTCTCTCCCTAGCTCTCCCTCTCTCTCTCCCTCTCTTCCTCTCTCTCTCCTCTCTCTCTAACTCTGTCTTTCCTCTTCTCTAATTATCTCTCTCCCTCTTTACCTCTCTCCCTATCTCTCTCTCCTCTAATTCTCTCTCTCTCTCTCTCGCTCCCTCTCTTCCTCTGTCTCTCTCCCTCTCACTCTCTGTCTCCTCTAACGCTCTCTCTGTGACATCCTCTGCTACAAAGTACATTCTTTTTTGAGACACTTGAATAATTACATTTTTCAAAGTTAAGAGATTATGCTAAGATGCATGAGACAGGACTCTATTTATTACCTGGACGTGAAATGAATGAATGCAGTTGGAAAGAGGCCGGTGCTTCCGCGTGAGTCATGACTTATAGAGCGATGTTGGAAGACAGACCAGCTGATTGGTTGAACTCTACTGAACAGCCCATTTGGCTGAATGCTATTGGTAGGTTGACGCTACATGCTGCACTGTGTTTTATCAAAAGGAGTGTGCTACATTACATTAGTGTCTTTCCAAGGAAACATTAATTGGATTAAACTATAAAATTCAATTAACAAGAGATTAGTTATAAACAAAAACGTCAAACAACTATTCTGCACTTGTTAAAATGAGCATAAATACATGGTTTAGGGTTGTACTTATAACTCTTTTAGGTGAAGATTCCTTGATGTGGATACACTTTGAAATTGAAAGTCTGATATTCTTGAGGATAAGGAAAGCTCATCAAACCTTTATCAAAATAGACTCCATTTGAATTCCAAGTAGAATATGAAGCAGAATTAACTTATTTTTCACTTTGTTTGCTCTTTAACTTTACTTTCCTATCCACCTTTTCTTCCACATTACCTGAGGCTTTGTTCATCTAATTCTGTGATGCTTTCATCTCCATTATGTCTCTAATTGTTTCAAGTAATTATCAGCGCTTTCATTTTGTTAAAAACTCAAAAAGAAAAATAACTCAAAAGGCTATCGAAATAATCAGGCCATTAATTAGCCGATTGAGCGATGGTAGCACCCTAATGAGACCAAGGGTGTGATGAGAAGGCGGTGAAATACTCTGCAGGTCGAATCTCTAATCTCCCAACTCCTTGAACAGCAGCAACTGCTCCGTGGGTTCAAACGCACGATGGAGCGGTGTGAGCATGCTCCGTGGGTTCAAACGCACGATGGAGCGGTGTGAGCATGCTCCGTGGGTTCAAACGCACGATGGAGCGGTGTGAGCATGCTCCGTGGGTTCAAACGCACGATGGAGCGGTGTGAGCACGCTCCGTGGGTTCAAACGCACGATGGAGTGGTGTGAGCATGCGGATGTGGTTTGACGGACATGCGTTGGACAGCGAGGCACACTGCTCACTTCCTGATCCTTCAAATTAAAAGTTTCAATATTACAATGACACGCCGCATGTTGTAATGTGTGTGTGTGTGTGTGTGTTTGCTGTCTTATGTGCACAACTGCACATGTGTGCGCATGTATCTTTGATCACAGTTTTGTTAGAATGTGTGTGTTAGTAGGTTTGCGTGTGTGTGTGTGTGTGTGTGTGTGTGTGTGTGTGTGTGTCTGTGAGAAAGTGTATATCTCTCTGTGTGCACTCATACACTCTCAAATGCAATACTGATATTATGCGTCTATGTGTGTATTGTTGAAGTATACATGAGTGTATATTAGTATATGTATACAAGCGCCCGCCAACCAAATTGTATTTTACTCAATTTACGCTCTCTCCCTCTCTCTCGCTCTCTCGCTCTCTCGCTCTCTCCCTCCCTCCCTCACTCCCTCTCCCTTTCTCTCTCTGTCTCACACCGACAACATTAAGGTGTAGCACTTTTATAACGTATAATGCTTGACGTTTTTAAAGGTAGACATTTAATCTGCAGCCTTTTTTAAGGAGCAGGTTCTTGATTTTATAAGCTGACGGTCACTCCAGTTCATGGTGCTATGTAGGGCTTGTACATCAGAATGCATCATGGGAGTTTTTCTTGGCGATACTCTCTTGAGAGGACTCAATGTAAAATCCTATATAAACGTAAATATACGTTTAAAATATATGTAACCTAGGCTAATAAAAACGTTGTTTCGACACGCATGAGAACCGCTGTGGTGCTTTCAAACACAACGTCTCCCCATAATGACACGACATTTCACAAAGATTACTAAACAAAGAGCGTAAAAACATTACTACCGCCATAATAACATTCAAATTCAAATGCTAAAATGGCGGCGGTCATTGCAATGTAATGTCGCGATGTACAAGCCATTTCCCAGAACGTTGCAAGGCTTTTACTTTGGGTACTCAGGGTGGAGAGCTTTTATTTTTAAGCTCATCAGGCTTTTATTGTTTGGGAGCATGCTGTGACTCAGGAAGCGCCTGCGGCCCGGTGTATTTCATTAAGTCCTAATTAACGGCGCTATAGGTGCTGCGTAGTCCCAGGGGTCCCCCAGGGGACTTCAGGGGCCCAGGACCCCCTGGGCCCAGGACCTAGATTCCACCATGACTCTCGGGTCCTCAGAAAGAAACCTTCATTTTGAAATAGTGATCCTTCTAATGCAACCTGTGTGCCTGGGTGGGTGTGTGCATGTGCATGTCTGTGTGTGCATGTGTGTGTGTGCATGTGCATGTCTGTGTGTGCATGTGCGTGTGTGTGTGCACATGTGTGTGTGTGTGCATTACTGGTCATATGATTGTGGTAATGTCAGCGTGTGTGATAATGGGATTGAAGAAAAATGGCACACATATATATATACATGTATGTACATAGTATTCTAAAGAGCTGCTACTGTTAAGGCGAGAGTATGCATTTTGCGTGACTGCATTATTTGTATCTTAATGGAGCCATCTCATCTCCGCTTGGTCCTGTTTTATTCAGATTGTGTTCAGATCCTGGTGTGAGCCTGGCCTTGTTTGAGAAACCTTACTCCTAAATCACAGGATATAATACATGTTGCGGTGTGTGTGCACTATTCATGTTCAATTCTGAAAGTAGATTGTTTACCCTTGTGCGTGGGTAATTTATTTGTGCGTGTGTGCGTGTGTGTGTCTGTGTGCGTGCATTGGTTGCTGTTTAACACAGCAGTGATTGCAACAACTCCATTCTTTATTCAACACCTTCAAATTAAAAGCCACATACTCCATCTGTTTAATTCAAAAACATCACATTGGCTTCATATTATGATGCGCTGAAAGAAATGAATAATTGAATCAAACACTACTGAAATCACAACATTACTGGTTCCTCGTTATTGAAATCACTTTATTATCTTACATACATATTTGAGTAAATAATATTCATTGTGTGTGTGTGTGTGTGTGTGTGTTTGTGTGTGTGTGTGTGTGTGTGTGTGTGTGTGTGTGTGTGTGTGTGTGTGTGTGTGTGTGTGTGTGTGTGTGTGTGTGTGTGTGTGTGTGTGTGTGTGTGTGTGTGTGTGTGTGTGTGTGTACGAGTGTGTTTGTCTGTGTGTGAAGATGAAATAGGAATTTCTGGCTGTTGTGATTAATTCGTCTTTTACATTTAAAACACACACACACACACACACACACACACACACACACACACACACACACACACACACACACACACACACACACACACACACACACACACACACACACACACACAGTTGTTAGCAAATAAAGCACTTATTTTGCTGACACTTTGTGTCAGCAAATAAAACACAAACACCCCATCACATCCCACACATCCCTTTAAACAACAACACATCAACAAACCCGTAGTCATAGAAACCATGGAGGAGATGGAAGGAGCCCAACGGCGTGGCAGAGAAAACACACGGGCGGATTAATGAAGCTTTGTGTGTTTTACCCCGCGGCGCTACCACACTCTGGCTGAGTCTAAAGATGGCACGCACACACACGCACACACACGCACACACACACACACACGCACGCACGCACGCACGAACGCACACTCACACGCACGCACACACACGCACGCACGCACGCACGCACGCACACGCACACACACGCACGCACGCACGCACACACACACACACACACACACACAACGTCGTCATGCTCTATGTGCTAGTCTTTCTCCGCGGTTAAAAGGTGAAACCTGATGTTGTTTATCGTCACAAGATGATAGTCAGAGAGTCAGAGACGGTGGGGGGGGGGGGGCTGTTTGGGTGGGTTCATGTTGTTATTGGTCACTTGCTGGGAGGGGGGGGACACTACATTTAATCAGGGGAGATGATGTCACTGAAGAAGTCACATGTGTTTTTAACCATATTTGGAACATTGATATGATTTAGGCGCTAGATGTAACATAAATATGTGGGTTCCTCAAATGTATAATAGTTGACTGATTTATTGATATGGAATAAATACCAGGAAAAAGGGACGTGTATCAGCCAATCACAGGTGAGAGAACCACATTCCCCCAAAACGACATTACCCAGCATGCACTCTGTCAGTATTCTTTCTTAATTAAAACAGACCTCTGTTTCCTGACTTGTTTGTAGTCTTTACAGTAAAGTTCAGCGAAACAATGAAAGAACATGCAACCACAGACACAATGCGTGAAAAAGACGACTTGACAACGACTTGAGTCTTTTTTAAGTTCATCCTTTAAAACAAAACTCGAAATACTGTGACGCTGTAGCGTGGTCTGGCTTCCTTTAAACGAGGAGATGGGACATCCGACTGCTGGCTGGAGATGGGGGGCTCTTTGCTTCTCTGTAATTGCGAATGATGGGTTGTGAGCACGGGTGCCTGACTGAGCCAATTCATCAAGCATGCACCCGTATGGCCCAGATAGGAAGGAGTCTGGAGCGTGATGATGAACTATGGTCCCTCTGGTCGCGTCTCAAGCAGGAAGAAGGAGAGGCCTGGTTCATCCTTGTCAGCCACCAAATAGTAATTAATAAACAGAGAGCACAGCAGGGCCCGTTTAAAACACGCAGGGCCTGGGAAGCCTCGCAGAGAGAGGATGAAATAAAGAAGGGCTCTGAAATGATAAAGTGTGTCATATGAGACCACATTAAAGAGTACACAAACACACTTGACAAAAACAATAGGCAACTGCTCCTTTGTTTTACCTACTTGTCCTTACTTACTTTAACTGTTCGTCCACATGAATTATTCCATCTCCGAGCTGTAAATGATAGCTTATGAAAAATAAACCCTTCCCCTTTCCTCCAGCAGAAAGTGAGTGGTTGACATCGTCGATGTCAGGCAAGCCCACCAGAGCTGCTATTATTTGCAGCTAGCGATTATTGATTAAGAAGATTGCAATTTGCGCCTCAGTCTTAGCTCTCTTTCCCGCACGCACACACACATACACATGCGGACACATACACATGCGGACGCACACACACACACACACACACACACACACACACACACACACACACACACACACACACACACACACACACACAGAGACACACACACACACACACACACACACACACACACACACACACACACAGAGACACAGAGACACACACGCACCCGTGTTTCTTCCTCTCACCTTGTTGGACAGAGTTGCCATGACAACCGACATCACCTTTCCCCTGATTGGATGTGTAACATTGTCTGGCGCTGTAACCCGTCCCCATGTATCTTGTGAGCACCCAGTAGTGTGTGGCAGCTCATATTCACACTCAGAGCCTCCCCCCTACTGTGACTGCCACTGTCATCTTCATCCTCCTCCTCTTCCTCCTCTGCATCATCATCCTCATCCATCAGAGTGTAATAGTGTACGTAAAACATACACTATAGGTTGTTTAGTGTGTAAGAATGTGAGCCAGGTTGTGTGTGTGGGTGGATATTGTCAGAGCTGTCTCTGCACTGACCCCCCCCCCCCCACCTCAGCCTGAATGAATGGAGGAGGGGGCAGAGCTGTCTCTGCACTGACCCCCCCCCCCCCCCCCCACCTCAGCCTGAATGAATGGAGGAGGGGGCAGAGCTGTCTCTGCCCCCCCCCCCACCTCAGCCTGAATGAATGGAGGAGGGGGCAGAGCGCCGGTTTACAGGAGTTTAGTCGGAGTCTGAGAAGCTGGTCCTCTTCACACAGCGACCGTCAGGCTGGCAGCCATTTTGGTTGAAAAAGGATTATAGGAAGGTGTTTGGGAGGGTGTGTGTGCTCAATTCCCAGACATGCTTTCACATGCTTGTACATGCATGTGCAGTGAAATGCCGGTGACTATTATTTGTAGAAGCTCAAAAGTATCGAACTATACTCCTTGCATGATTTTTTTGTGTGTGCAAGAAACATAGATGCAAATAAAAGTGTGTGTATGTGCGTGTGTGTTAGAATTCACATGTCTTAGGTTGTGGCAGAAACACCTATAGCCTGTGTGTGTGTGTGTGTGTGTGTGTGTGTGTGTGTGTGTGTGTGTGTGTGTGTGTGTGTGTGTGTGTGTGTGTGTGTGTGTGTGTGTGTGTGTGTGTGTGTGTGTGTGTACATGAGCAGTAACAGTCATGTAGCTGTGT
>JACYXH010000591.1:92500-137500 GCA_026745465.1 Lota lota
ATCCATCTATCTGTCTCCATCTCTCTCTCTATCTCTCTCCATCTCTCTCTCTCTATCCATCTATCTGTCTCCATCTCTCTCTCTATCTCTGTCTCTCCATCTCTCTCTCTCTCTCTCTCCATATCTCTCTCTCTCTATCCATCTCTCTCTCTCTCTCTATCCATCTCTCTCTCTCTCTCTCTCCATCTCTCAGTCTCTCTCCACATTTCTCTCTCTCCATCTCTCTCTCCATCTCTCTCATATCTCTCTCCAGCTCTCTCTCTCTATTTCTCTCTCTCTCCATCTCTCTCTCTATATCTTTCTGTCTATCTCTCTCTCTCCATCTCACTCTCTCTCCATCTCACTCTCTCTCCATGTCTCTCTATCACTCCCTCTCCATCTCTCTCTCTCCATCTCTCTCTCTCCATCTCACTCTCTCCATCTCACTCTCTCTCCATCTCTCTCTATCACTCCCTCTCCATCTCTCTCTCTCCATCTCTCTCTCTCCGTCTTTCTTCCTCTCTCCATCTCACTCTCTCTCCATCTCTCTCTCTCTATCTCTCTCTCCATCTCGCTCTATCACTCCCTCTATATCACTCTCTCTGTACAGAGTGGTCCTCACGTACAATGGCAACATTGTTTGGTTTCCATTTTGTGGAATTTCACATAATTAGTTACATTTTTACAAAGCTTTGTATGTGAATTCCTCTTATTTGCATATGTGTGTGTGTCTTTGTGTACGTGTGTGTGATTTGGGTTGCCATTGAGAAAACCTGGTGTCTCTGTGTTGGATGAGGACCCAAAGGAAGGCACTCTGTAAGGGCCACAAGGGAAATTAATAAGCAGGTTAGGAGTAACAACATGGTGGGAATGTCCTTAGCCTATATTAAATAAGCAGGTTAGGAGTAACAACATGGTGGGAATGTCCTTAGCCTATATTAAATAAGCTGGTTAGGAGTAACAACATGGTGGGAATGTCCTTAGCCTATATTAAATAAGCAGGTTAGGAGTAACAACATGGTGGGAATGTCCTTAGCCTATATTAAATAAGCAGGTTAGGAGTAACAACATGGTGGGAATGTCCTTAGCCTATATTAAATAAGCAGGTTAGGAGTAACAACATGGTGGGAATGTCCTTAGCCTATATGAAATAAGCAGGTTAGGAGTAACAACATGGTGGGAATGTCCTTAGCCTATATGAAATAAGCAGGTTAGGAGTAACAACATGGTGGGAATGTCCTTAGCCTATATTAAATGCAGCAGTGGTGGTGTGTTGCACATATTTATGCAATAGTCGGGTTGTAATTGAAAAAGTACTGAATGACAGAAGCTAGCCTACATTACTACCAGGGCTTGGTTAAAATGAGATGATATCAACGTGTACCGAATTAAATATAAGCAATTCCTGTAGTCAACACATGAGTTGTTTTGGGACACACGTATTGATTTGTTTGGGGTGGTGGGAGTTACGTAAAAACAGACATATGCTGTAAGGCAATCCTTATTATGCTGACTTTGAGAATGGGGCATATGAATCTTGAGAAGAGACAGAACATACATACAACATACAACTATTCATCTTTGTTTTGGTATCAAACTGTCAATAGAAAGCCATTCACATCGGCACCCGGTCCACAGGTTTGATCCCCGGATATGTGATCTTTCTGTGACGTGGAAGAAGAGGCCAAGACCACGGACACTGGGCTACTGGGATACTGGGCTGCTGGGCTGCTGGGCTACTGGGCTGCTGGGCTACTGGGCTACTGGGCTGCTGGGCTACTGGGCTACTGGGCTGCTGGGCTACTGGGCTACTGGGCTGCTGGGCTACTGGGCTACTGGGCTAATGGGCTACTGGGATACTGGGCTACTGGGCTGCTTGCTAACAGGAGTGCAGCGAGCACGCGAGTGAGTGTGTGTTTAATGCCTCGTCACTAACAACCACATCTTCTGAAAAGTGCACAATGGTGTCAAGTTGAACCCGGATCATCCCCTCTTCAACCGAGTGGGGGGGGGGGGGGGGGATTAGCCTAAGCTGATTCCTTCCATAATTTACCCCTCGCCGAGTGGAAAAGCACAATCCGGATTCGCCTTCCTAATTCCCCTCTCCTTATCATGTTTTCTCCCCCCCACCGCTACTCCCTTTGACGTTGCCGTGGTACCCACCCCCCCCCCCCCCCCCGTAGAACCAATACAAGGTGGTGGTGTGTATCGGAGTAGCAAGCTCTTCAATTAACCGGTTTTTGAAGTTGAAGACAAAAGAACATTTGCATCACGGGTCATTGTCAGAAGAGTTAGCAAGAGAACGGGGGAGTCCGGAAACACACTGGCTCCTTGGTTTGTTAAATCTTTTATTTCTTTGGATACGTGAAGTGTGGCTGTAATATAATAACGTTGTTTGGCTTGGATGATTTATCTCCACCCTCTCGCCGCACCTACTGGTAGCTAACATCACCAGAACCGAGGGCCGCTCATGGAGCCTTGTCCGTACGCCGCCTGACACGCCCACCTGACACGCCCGCCTGACACACCCACCTGACACGCCCGCCTGACACGCCCGCCTGACACACCCACCTGACACGCCCGCCTGACACACCCACCTGACACGCCCACCTGACACGCCCGCCTGACACACCCACCTGACACGCCCGCCTGACACGCCCGCCTGACACACCCACCTGACACGCCCGCCTGACACACCCACCTGACACGCCCGCCTGACACGCCCGCCTGACACACCCACCTGACACGCCCGCCTGACACGCCCGCCTGACACACCCACCTGACACGCCCGCCTGACACACCCACCTGACACGCCCGCCTGACACACCCACCTGACACGCCCGCCTGACACGCCCGCCTGACACACCCACCTGACACGCCCACCTGACACGCCCGCCTGACACACCCACCTGACACGCCCACCTGACACGCCCGCCTGACACACCCACCTGACACGCCCGCCTGACACGCCCGCCTGACACGCCCGCCTGACACACCCACCTGACACGCCCGCCTGACACGCCCGCCTGACACACCCACCTGACACGCCCGCCTGACACGCCCGCCTGACACACCCACCTGACACGCCCACCTGACACGCCCGCCTGACACGCCCGCCTGACACACCCACCTGACACGCCCGCCTGACACGCCCGCCTGACACACCCGCCTGACACACCCACCTGACACGCCCACCTGACACACCCACCTGACACACCCGCCTGACACACCCACCTGACACACCCACCTGACACACCCGCCTGACACACCCACCTGACACGCCCGCCTGACACACTCACCTGACACACCCGCCTGACACACCCGCCTGACACGCCCGCCTGGCCCAGAAGGGCTGAGATGGGGCAGCTTCTGTTGATGCTGACGAGACCCTTTCAAAGAAGAAAAGCAATAGTCGGCATGAGTGCAGAACTCTGAATCAACCCAGTGTCAGGAGGGAGAAGAAGAGAAAACTACTTCCTACTCATTTCCAGCTCTGTTTACTCTATCCTGCCATATAACGCTGGGCTAATTTACCACTTCAAATCATATTTTCTTTTTTTGTTTAGAGTCCAATTTGTAACCAATTCGCGCAAAAATGAAAATGTATAAGCATATGAATAACAGCTTTATAGAGAAATGGTCAGACACCATTTTAAACTAACTAACTTGTAATTAATTTGGTTTTGCATTTCCCCAGAGTGACACTTTGTAGTTAACGATGTGATGAAAGTGATGTCGTCTCTGTCCGCCAACAAGCTAACTTGTTCTCTTGATTGGTTCATTTGCAATATGAAAAACTGCTTCCGTCCTCTCCTTCGTTCGCTCTTTGTGTCAGAGAGATGATCATCAAGGCCAGTTAGGTGTCACAATCCACCAGCTACACCAATAAAGCACCAGCAACATGGTGGACACATATCACAACAGATTTTAATGATACATTTTGTACCATGGAGACAGGGAGAGAGGGAGAGAGGGAGAGAGGGAGAGAGGGAGAGAGAGGTGAGGCACAGTAGCAATCAATGGAGCGTGGGAGAAGTACTTGTTGCATTGGTTATATACCTTTATAATACCGCATATTGTACATTGGCTCTCAATTTTGAAATTGATTTGCTCTCCACTGTTTTCAAATGTCGGAATAGTGTTGAGAGAAGCAGGTACTGGCTTTTCAATGGCCTACTACTGTTATAGGCCTAGTGGATTAAAGCTGAGGAAGACCAGATCATTTGTGACGGTACACATACAAAAGGTACAGCATACGTCTGTTGAATGAAACAAAAGAAAATCTAAATAAGATAAAAAAAATGCATAACTCAAAAGCCATTTTCTTGGAACACATAAATCCTGATTAGGATGTGGCATCTCCATCTCTTGGGTATTTTTTCCTAGCTAATGCATTGGCTTCAATCTTTTAAATGTCTATATTTCTGAACTAATGTATTAGCTTCTCATGGGGGCCTATGTTCCCTAGCTAATGTATTAGCCTCTCAAACTAATGTATTAGCTTACATGCTGTGTCAGCAGCACCATCACACTTACTCAGCGGCAAGGTATACGGAAGGAGTTATAATGAGTGGAACCAATTGGCATATAAGTAAAAGACGGCGTGTTCATAATCTCTACTTGGGCCAGGAGCAACATATTTGTATTCCTCATCATGCAGCGCCAGCGATTATTTTCCAGCATTTGTTGTTTGGAATATTAGCATCTTATCCGCTGCTTTTCATCTCAGTGTGGAAGGGGGTCGATCGTAGTGACTCTTTCAAGCAGGGCTTTTTATTTAATGCAAATCTGCAGTCCCCGATGGCTTCTCCAATGGCTATTGGTTGGTCCAGAGAGTTGCACGGCCATCTTCACAAACTGGTGGCTTCACTGGTGAGAAGAGGCAAGATCATTTCCTCATAAGATCTTGTGCTACTCTTTGAATCCAGACTTACAACTACCATAAAACCCTGTTGAGGAGACTCTTTTTGATCCAAAGCCAGTAGCAGGTCCATGCGTGTTGTGTGTTGTATCAGCGGCGGTGTGAGTATAAACATACAGACTACTTCTGTTTAGAACCCAGTACCTCTGGGGTTCTGTGCATAGGAACACCCTGGTCACTGCACTACCTGCTGGTAATGATAATGATGATAATAATGCAACCTGCACATGTTCCTGGACACATCAACCTGCGCAGTGAGAAGGCAGAACATTGGAGCAGAGCGGCATGTTCAGATTAGGTGTCAACGGCGAACAGATTGACCTTTTGTGTCATGTTGTCAGTGTTTTTGTATCATCATTGTCATCTCATTTCCCACCCAGAACCTCAGAAAGCAAGCTAACAGTTCAAAGGAAAAGCGTGTTTGTCAGGTGAGGTGTCCATACTTTGAGAACCAAGTGACCAAAACTAAATCGACACACAACTACAAAAAAATCGCCTCTCCTCGCAACAATTTGCTAGCGTGGGCGGGGTAGGAACGACGAAGGTCCTACGTGGTTAAAGCGACGAGGTCCCTAGTTAGTCTGTTAAGATTGATTTTCTTTTTACGGGGTAAACGGAGCCCCGCTTGACGCTGTGAGGTCTTAAATGAGCCGTGTGTCATAAAAACCTGCACACCGCAAGTCCTCAGTCTGTGGCCACATATTAATACAGAGGGTGTCATAAAGCTAGCATGATGAGGGAGGGGGGGGGGTTCTGGGGTCATTTTGTTCCTTGACTCAAGCCGGATGAAATTACACATCAGAATATTTGTCAGGAGGGGGTTCCCCCCCGCCATCGCCGGTGGTAATTGCCATGACCGCGCCGAGAGGGGAGCAGGAGGGGGGTCATGTAATTGGAATTTAACCCCGCTGATATCAGCATGTGGTGCTACTCTGCCCCCTGACCGCTGGGGCGGGGGCAGTGGTGGAGGTGGAGGGGTGGGAGAGCCAGGGGGGGGGGGGCAGTGGTGGAGGTGGAGGGGTGGGAGAGCCAGGGGGGGGGGGCAGTGGTGGAGGTGGAGGGGTGGGAGAGCCGGGGGGGGGGGGCAGTGGTGGAGGTGGAGGGGTGGGAGAGCCAGGGGGGGGGGGCAGTGGTGGAGGTGGAGGGGTGGGAGAGCCGGGGGGGGGGGGCAGTGGTGGAGGTGGAGGTGGTGGGAGAGCCGGGGGGGGGGGGGGGGGGCAGTGGTGGAGGTGGAGGGGTGGGAGAGCCGGGGGGGGGGGGGGGGCAGTGGTGGAGGTGGAGGGGATGGAGAGCCGGGGGGGGGGGGGGGCAGTGGTGGAGGTGGAGGGGTGGGAGAGCCGGGGGGGGGGGGGGGCAGTGGTGGAGGTGGAGGTGGTGGGAGAGCCGGGGGGGGGGGGGGGCAGTGGTGGAGGTGGAGGGGTGGGAGAGCCGGGGGGGGGGGGGGGGCAGTGGTGGAGGTGGAGGTGGTGGGAGAGCCAGGGGGGGGGGGGGGGCAGTGGTGGAGGTGGAGGGGTGGGAGAGCCGGGGGGGGGGGGGGGGGTGTCTTGGAGGTGGAGGTGGTAGGAGAGCCGGGGGGGGGGGGGGGGGGGTGTCTTGGAGGTGGTAGGAGAGCCGGGGGGGGGGGTTGGAGGTGGAGGTGGTAGGAGAGCCGGGGGGGGGGGGGGTGTCTTGGAGGCGGTAGGAGAGCCGGGGGGGGGGGGTGTCTTGGAGGTGGAGGTGGTAGGAGAGCCGGGGGGGGGGGGTTGGAGGTGGAGGTGGTAGGAGAGCCGGGGGGGGGGGGGTTGGATTGTGGATGTTGGCTTCAGTCGGTCAACATTTGTTTTGTTGAACCTTTATTAATCCATGTAGAAAACACATTGAGATTTAAAATGTATTTTGCAAGGTGACCTGGCTCAGAGTGCAGCACTGCACAGAGTAAAGTAACAATGTAGCAGAACAACACTCAGCAGAACACAGGCCAAAAAGACACCAGTGTTCTGAACTCAGCAGAGGATACGTCATCAGTCCCGTCCATGGAAGAACTGATAGAGGTCTGATGGTCTGGAGTTTGAGCTCCACCAGCTGACGTGGTCGATTCGCTCCACCCTGTGGAGCTGGTTACAATATGTGGCCCTGGTATGGACACACACTGCAGGGCTCTTCTAGATGGAAGAAGATCATTCAGAACCTTCTTACACTGGAGCCAAACAACTAGCCCTGCAAACTATTTGATCGTTTGTTCTTGCAAGCACGGCCAACATTCTGCTTACTTACTGTTTTACTTTCTCGCTTCAAGGTCGGGGTCGAATCTATTTGAATCAAAGTCTAGTTGACTCAAGCCAGCTACCATGCAATACAGCATATGCTAGCAAGTGTGTGCGTGTGTGTGTGTGTGTGTGTGTGTGTGTGTGTGTGTGTGTGTGTGTGTAGAAGAAAAAGCACAGAACAACAGTTGACATGAATAATGTATAAACGTGCTAATGCAAGCACCTATTAGCCTCCGATGCGATTACTGGCAGGGAGGAGACCAACAGCAGAGGAGAGAGAGGAGGGGAGGGGGGAGGAAGAGAGAAGCCAGGGAGAGAGAGAGACGGATGGAGGGAGAAAGGTGGAGGAGGAGAATAGAGAGAGACTGAGATAACGAGATATCCCCCTGGATGTATTCAGTCCTCTCATGGGTTATGAAACAAGCGATTGTAAAGTATTGGACCGGTTGGAGGGAGGGTCGAGGAATCGAGTTGGGATTCACTGCCAGCGCTTTTTAGGGAGCGGGAAATAAATCAATAAATCAATCTAGAAAATGTAGATGGCCTATTTCTGCCCAAGCTGCAGCTGATATTTATGCTAAAGTTGTCTAGCATAAATAAGTCCAAAGTCAAATCGAGTGTTTGTACCTTTGAGGTCGTGTTGTAATAAAAGAGGATGCGAGGGAAGGAAGAGAGTGAGGAAGAAGGAGGGTACTGTGTAGTGTTGAGGTGTGTATGTGTTGAAGTGTTGCTTACAGCTGGGCAGCTTGGAGGAAGTGAATGAAATCAAGCCTCAGCTGGAATGGGAAGTGAGGGAATCAGCGGATACAGTACCGCAAAGAATTTGAACAAATGAAAGAAACAATTTTCCCTTTCCCTTTCTCCTTTCTCTGTGTGTGTGTGTGTCTCTCTCTCTCTCTCTCTCTCTCTCTCTCTCTCTCTCTCTCTCTCGCTCTCGCTCTCTCGCTCTCTCGCTCTCTCGCTCTCTCTCTCTCTCTGTCTCTCTCTCTCTCTCTCTCTCTCTCTCTCTCTCTCTCTCTCTCTCTCTCTCTCTCTCCCCATCGTCATTGGATGCTGTTAGAACAGTGGTAGGTGTGCTTCGACTACAATGCAGCTTTGATTCCCTATTTTTCCCCCATCGTTTATTTCTTTTGTGTGTCTGTAAAACGCAGCCAGCGTGAGCCAGAACCAGAACCAGAGCCAGAACCAGAACCAGAGCCAGAACCAGAGCCAGAACCAGAGCCAGAACCAGAGCCAGAACCAGAGCCAGAACCAGAGCCAGAACCAGAGCCAGAACTGGCCCGCTTCTGATTTTTGCCGCTTTTTCGCTGGCGACCACCACTGGCAGCTAGTGCCTTGCCAATTATGACGGCAATTGGATGGGTTCTATTTTGGATGTCTCTTGAGCCGTAGAACCAGAGAGAGGCTGTGTGTTCCTTCATGGATGTCTCGTGGAACCAGAGAGAGGCTGTGTGTTCCTTCATGGATGTCTCGTGGAACCAGAGAGAGGCTGTGTGTTCCTTCATGGATGTCTCGTAGAACCAGAGAGAGGCTGTGTGTTCCTTCATGGATGTCTCGTAGAACCAGAGAGAGGCTGTGTGTTCCTTCATGGATGTCTCGTAGAACCAGAGAGAGGCTGTGTGTTCCTTCATGGATGTCTCGTAGAACCAGAGAGAGGCTGTGTGTTCCTTCATGGATGTCTCATAGAACCAGAGAGAGGCTGTGTGTTCCTTCATGGATGTCTCGTGGAACCAGAGAGAGGCTGTGTGTTCCTTCATGGATGTCTCGTGGAACCAGAGAGAGGCTGTGTGTTCCTTCATGGATGTCTCGTGGAACCAGAGAGAGGCTGTGTGTTCCTTCATGGATGTCTCGTAGAACCAGAGAGAGGCTGTGTGTTCCTTCATGGATGTCTCGTAGAACCAGAGAGAGGCTGTGTGTTCCTTCATGGATGTCTCGTGGAACCAGAGAGAGGCTGTGTGTTCCTTCATGGATGTCTCGTGGAACCAGAGAGAGGCTGTGTGTTCCTTCATGGATGTCTCGTGGAACCAGAGAGAGGCTGTGTGTTCCTTCATGGATGTCTCATAGAACCAGAGAGAGGCTGTGTGTTCCTTCATGGATGTCTCGTAGAACCAGAGAGAGGCTGTGTGTTCCTTCATGGATGTCTCATAGAACCAGAGAGAGGCTGTGTGTTCCTTCATGGATGTCTCGTGGAACCAGAGAGAGGCTGTGTGTTCCTTCATGGATGTCTCGTGGAACCAGAGAGAGGCTGTGTGTTCCTTCATGGATGTCTCGTAGAACCAGAGAGAGGCTGTGTGTTCCTTCATGGATGTCTCGTAGAACCAGAGAGAGGCTGTGTGTTCCTTCATGGATGTCTCGTAGAACCAGAGAGAGGCTGTGTGTTCCTTCATGGATGTCTCGTAGAACCAGAGAGAGGCTGTGTGTTCCTTCATGGATGTCTCGTAGAACCAGAGAGAGGCTGTGTGTTCCTTCATGGAGCTACGCCATGCTGACCATGCGTCGATAGATAAACATATATCTTTGCATGAAGGGAAATTCAGTTGAGATTAATAAAAAAACTGATTTAGTAATAATTAATTTATAATAGTGAGTAATTATTAATTTAATATAATACTACTCATACAGCCGTGGAACCAGAGAGAGGAGCAGTTCATATGTATGTACTGTGTCTGTTGTGGGCCAAGGTCTATGAAAATGCCTCTTATTTATTTTGTACATAAAAAGGATCAGAAAGTAAACATTCGACTTGGCCTGCTATGCAAATGAATGACCGTGCTGATTGATTTTTGACTTCATCTTTGCGCAACACAAACATGCTGGATTCCATGGCACAAGACTCTTAAATATACAATACTGTTATGATGTCACATGCATTATTCAGGAGTATATGCAGGGCTGATACTGTAACTCACACTGTCACCAGGATGAGGCATCTGCACCACTCTGCTAGGAGACTGTTTTCAAAATGAAAGTGAAACTAACAGAAGGTAGATGAAAGGGTGGAGGCTGAGAGCACTGCTCGATGGGAGAGAGTCCTGGAGTTTCTCTCTCTCTCCCTCTCTCCCATCTCTCTCTCTATCACTCTCTCTCTTTCCCCCTCTCTCTATCACTCTCTCTCCATCGCTCTCAATCACTCTCTCTCTCCCCCTCTCTCTATAACTCTCTCTTCATCTCTCTCTCTATAACTCTCTTCATCTCTCTCTATCACTCTCTCACTCTTTCTCTCCATCTGTCCCTCTTTTTCCTTCACTCTTTCTCTCACCATATCTCCCTCACCATCCCTCCCTCTGTCTCTCTCTCTCAATCTCTCCCTCTCGCATTGTATCCCCCCTCACTCCCACACTTTACTGTGGCTCTGAAAGGCGGGGGAGAGAGAATGCATCCAAGTCTCACACGTCTCCACTCCATCCTCCTCCCTCCTCTTCCTCCTCTTCCTCTGGTGAATGTGGTGGTGGGTGAAGATGAGGATCTGTGATCATTGCCTGTGAACCCGCTGTCCAAGCCGGCACCGAGTGACACATCCTGAAGAACGCACACCATTTACACTTTATTTGATTTGATTTAAGTAGCTTTTTTGTTCTTTTTATATCTTGACTAAACCCTCGCCCGAGAGGAACTGAATGTGTTTGCGTCTGTGGTGTGTGCGAGTGTGCGTGCATGCGCACGTGTGCGCGTGCAAGTGTTAGTGTGTGTGTGCGTGTGTGTGTGTGTGTGTAACGGTGGGGTCTGTTTGATTGTAGAGAGCAGAACAGCGTGAGTCATCAGTGTAAAGTTACAGTTCTGGATCACGAGTGCTCGGTGTAATTACAATCTTTTCATTTGGTGTTGGAACAATTTCAACAGGAATCTGTTCGAGTGGCTCTCGAGAAATTCCTTTCTTTCTTTTCGTTCTTCCTTTCTTCCCGCTGTCGTTCCCTCGCTCTCTACCTTCCTTCATTTATTCCTCCTTTCCTTCAGCTCTACCTATCCCTCCTTCCCTCCTTTCCTTTCACTCTCCCTATCCCTCCCTCCCTCCTTTCCTTTCACTCTCCCTATCCCTCCTTCCCTCCTTTCCTTCAGCTCTCCCTATCCCTCCCTCCCTCCTTTCCTTCAGCTCTCCCTATCCCTCCCTCCCTCCCTCATCCTGCACAGCTTGTACAAGCGAGTACAAGCGTTACCAGCGAGTCACGCCTGTCAAAAGGTTGAGTAAAAAAGAAATGTTAAAAAAGAAAGATGAACAGCATGCTGTGCAGCAGCCCTCCTCTCTGTCAGAATGCAACATTAACAGCCTCCTTGATGTCCTGGCGCTCTATAAAATACTCTCAAGGTGAGCACCAGCTCTGGCCTGCCATGGCATCAGCAGCAGAAATAAAGCCAGTTGAAAAATGATGCCATTATGCCTTTTCATTCATCACCTATGGGTTCCATAAAAAGGGGTTAAAGTGTTAAAAAAGAAATTGGTTTAAAAGTAAATATATGATGCGTCCATCTTTCTCCATTTCACGCTCTTTTTGCTTATAGCCTAGCTGGGTTGAATCCGCCTATTTACTGCTCTGCTTTCATTTAGCAGATGCTTGTTTTCAGTGTGGCTGACAGTGAATTCTGAAACGCCAGTGAGGGACAGGTAGGCTTAAGGCATCTTGCTCTAGGATGCCTACAGGTAGGGCTGCGGACATGGCTAAACAAGATCCAGGAACACAGATCCATCCAGTATATGGCTTCTACTGTCTTCTCCTCATGTCAGACCTGTCCCCACCCCTCCCTCGGGACTGATTCCGGTTCCCGCTCTCTGATCTGCAGACACTGCCGATTACGGTAGCGTGCTTCCCAGGAAACTACACCAGAGGCCCCTGCTGCCACCAGGAAGTCCTACTATGAGCTGCCCACGGGGAGGTAAGCAAAAGTGTGTTTGTATGAGTAAAAGCCCTCGCTAATCTACCCTGCAATCTGCTAGGGGAGGAGGAACCTGAGATCACAGCCACTGAACCAAGTTTCCTCAGCTCCCCACCGCGCACCTGCAGAGATACGGCGCTGTCAGGGGCGACAGAGAGAGAGGAGGGATGGAGAGATGGAGGCAGGGAGAGGTGGAGGTTTAGAGAGGTGGAGGGGAGAGGGACTTTGAGAAGAATCAGGCAGAAAAACATGTCAGAGAGAGAGAGACAGGGAGAGAGAGCGAGCAAGACAAGGAGAGAGAGAGAGGGATAGATGGAGAGTGATGAGAGAAAGCAGGAGAAAGAGAGAGCGACTTCGGAAGAAAAAAAACATGCTTAGGGATGGGAACTGGGCGGGAGAGAGAGCGAGGGAGGGAAAGAGACCTTGAAAGGAACCAAGTGGAGGATAAATACACCACGTCTAAGGAAGAAAGGGAGAAGGAGATTTGAGGGGGAGGCAGCGTGGCTGGATGAAGAAGCCCACTGTGAGCGTTGTCTGAGAGGGTTAGTGGGCTGAGGAGCAGCCAGGGAGGTCCGATCTGAGAGGAGGAGGTGGAGAGGGAGGGGGAGGTGGAGGGGGAGCAGGAGATGGAGGAGGAGGGTTAGGAGGAGGAGGGGGGAGAGGAGGGTTAGTGGGCTGAGGAGCAGCCAGGGAGGTACGATCTGAGAGGAAGAGGAGGAGGAGGAGGAGGAGGGGGAGCAGGAGAAGGTGGAGGGGGAGCAGGAGATGGAGGAGGAGGATTAGGAGGGGGGAGAGGAGGGTTAGTGGGCTGAGGAGCAGCTAGGGGGTTACGATCTGAGAGGAAGAGGAGGAGGGGGAGGAGAAGGAGAAGGCGGAGGAGGGGATGAGGGGAGGTTCCTCCCTCCACTGCTCCCTCCTCCCTCCACTCTTCTCAGGCTCAGGCAGAGAAAGGAGAACGGTTGTGCAGCCAGATGGAGCCACTGGGCAGCGAACGGCACCACCCTGTTACTCTCTGTTTCAACTCTAAAAACCTCATGTTTCCTTAAGGAACTTCGTTTGCATGGTACAAGGTTAGAAAACATGTTAGACAGACCACTTACAAGGACAAGACAACAAACAAGCGCATGGTAAAAGCAGTGTACGGTGTCCAATCCGGACTGGCGGATAATCAGGGCCTCATGCTCTTCCACTGGCAGGATGTGAGCAGATCCCTCTCTTTTCAACACCAACATCCGGTGTGGATGTACTCGATGACAACGACGGACTGGAAGCATGAAGGGGCAAAGATAGTCTAGTGGTAGAGAGCTCCAGTCCTTCCAACAGAACCCTAGTGGGCCGGCTTCCACCCCCAAAGCCACACCTCTACCTCCTCCTAAAGGACATTGTAAGTTGCTTTGGATAAAAGTGTTGATAAAAATTACTAACTAGTAAATAGTCCTGGTAAATATCAGGCATTATGGCTCCTCGTGCCCTCGTAACCATCCCTCTTCTGTGTTCAGCCTGGAGGTTTTGAGGTTTCTTCCTTTGGTTTGGGAGTGTTTCCCATGGCCTTGAGAGGGTTTGCAGGAGTGTGTGTTGTATCATGTGGGCCTGTGAAGCCTTGTGAGACTGGAACTGCGATTCAGGGCTATGTAAATGAAGTGGACTCGGAAAAGCAATGGAATTTGTTACCTGCTTTTATTCAAGATTTGAATCTTGGACAAGTATGAAATGATGAAAATGAAGAAACGATAATAATTGTACCTCTTGTCAGATTAATATTAAACTAAACTAAGACTATTAGCATTATTGCAAAGGCGCATCAATCAGAAACATCCTGAGTGCCTTTCCACCGTGAAAGCTTCCCCCTGCTGGTAATGGCAGGGGGAAGGTGTCCCTTTCAGCTTTAAGGGTGTCAGATTCCATGTCTTTCGATGTTTTCCAGGAAAAGCCTGGAGATCAATGAAACCATGATACATATTGAACTAAATATGTTTGTCGACGGTTGCTGTTGATATTTGGCTGCTAAAAACATCTTGTGATTATCTAGGTGTCTGTATTTATGTTTGAAATGACGGAAGTACACTTTCCACGTCCCCAGCTGCCCCTGCTCCACGCGTGTATCTTTATTTGTCTGAACGTATTTAATATTGTATACTTTTTGAAGTATTCCTTGTGAAAGATGGAGACCTCAGGGTTAGCATTAGGGTTCAGTCCCTCAGGAACACTTCATTCTGAACCATGACATGTTGCTGATTGTTAAGGAGCAGGTTAGAGTGCCTTGCTCAAGGATGCCTGCTGGGGATGGAACCAGGGACTGTCCTAGGCTGTGAGTCAACACCCTCACTACTACACTGCCCCACCCAATGCTGTCACACAGAACAGCTACACCCTAACCACCACACTGCCCCACCCAATGCTGTCACACAGAACAGCTACACCCTAACCACCACACTGCCCCACCCAATGCTGTCACACAGAACAGCTACACCC
The DNA here is from genome assembly GCA_026745465.1 of Lota lota. NCBI lineage: Eukaryota > Metazoa > Chordata > Actinopteri > Gadiformes > Lotidae > Lota > Lota lota. The sequence goes on from JACYXH010000591.1 coordinate 106,988, forward strand.
TAACCACCACACTGCCCCACCCAATGCTGTCACACAGAACAGCTACACCCTAACCACCACACTGCCCCACCCAATGTTGTCACACAGAACAGCTACACCCTAACCACCACACTGCCCCACCCAATGCTGTCACACAGAACAGCTACACCCTAACCACCACACTGCCCCACCTTATGCTGTCACACAGAACAGCTGCACAGCAGCAAAGTGTGAATGAGTCTCTTCTGTGATCTAAGTTTCACATCAGATGTGATCTTTTGGCCCAAACATGTGTTACTCTCTCATCTTCACCACACTGACCTGGGCTTCAGCCCGCTAGAACTTAGTCAGGACAGGTCAAACAAAACAGATAGGGATGCACCAAGTGGATTGTATTGGGCTGTTATTGCTTTGAGATGTGTGTGTGTGTGTGTGTGTGTGTGTGTGTGTGTGTGTGGACATTGTGTGTGTCTGTTAGTCTAGGCAGGACCTAAATGGCTTGTAGAGAGGTTAAATGTTTAGTGGAGGGATATTGGCCGGCCAACTGAGTGTGTGTGTGTGTGTGTGTGTGTATGTTGACAGATGTTTTTTTCTGCTGACAGCAGTGATCAGCGGAGAGGGACGCTGGCTGGCCACCAAGCTATTACTTAATTCATTGACATTTGGGGTAATTGCCTCGTGGGTGGGGTGGTGTGTGGGGTATTGTGTGGGAGTGGGTGTGTAGGGTGGTGTGTGTCATGGTGGGCGGAGTGGTGTGTGTGTGGGGGGGTTGGAGGAGGTGTATGTGTGTGTGTGTGAGTGTGTGGTGTGTGGTGTGTGTGTCTGAGTGTGTATGAGTGTGTGGTGTGTGTGTGTGTGTGTGTGGTGTGTGTGTGTGTATGAGTGTGTGTGTGTGTGTGTGTGTGTGTGTATGAGTGTGTGTGTATGAGTGTGTGTGTGTGTGTGTGTATGAGTGTGTGTGGTGTGTGTGTGTGTGTGTGTGTGTGTGTGTGTGAGTGTGTGTGTGTGTGTGTATGAGTGTGTGTGTGTATGAGTGTGTGTGTGTGTATATGAGTGTGTGGTGTGTGTGTGTGTGTTTTATCCCTCCATGGAGTGGGCTGTCAGGCCTGGCGGAGCGTGGATGTGCAGCTAATGATACGCTCAGAGCTCCGCCCCCAGCGGCCGTCCAGGACGTGTCACCTGCTGGTAGCCACACCCCCTCCAGTTCTCCAGTTAGGGTTTCTCCAGCTGAACTGCTCCACGCTGACCTTCCTGTTAGAAACCGTGCAGGCGAACACAGGCACGCACTCACATGTGCATACACATGCACATGTACACACACTCACACGTGCATATACGCACACGCACACGAAAATGCACTCACTCACACATCTTATGCAAATGGATCAAAGTCGTACAGCGGTTTGAACATGGATTAGTTCTGTAGGTAAACCATTTACTATTGAGTCATTTAGCAGATGCTTAGCTTCTCCAAAGAGACTTATAGAGAGTTTATGGGGGGAGCTATGGGGGGATAGGAGTCCAGCTCAATGTTGCCTATGGAAGGCTGAGGTACAGTTGGGTTTGAACCCAGGACCTTTGGGCTGGGAGTCAAACACCCTGACCACCAGAATACCCTGCTCTTGGATGGACCTTACTGCCTATAATTCAGCATGTTTTGGCCGAAGTGGTCCTGGTCACCAGCAGCCTGTTGGTTTGGTAAAAGAGCCCTTTCCAAGCCAAGGTTGCAAGACGTGGGAAATTGTGGTTTTGCGTCTCAGTACATAGCAACTCAACTCGACAGCTCACCGGTCTTTTGTTTACAAAGGAACTGGTGTTTCTGTTAGCGACTAGCGCCCACAAGCACGTCTCCAGTGTTGTCTCACTGTTTACATTCTGGTTTTAACCAGAATGTGTTAGTGTCACAGGAAATGGGGTTGAAACAGAGTCAGGGTGCAAGCAACAGAGGCTAAATCAGACTAATAGAAAGAAATAAGCGAGAGGCCCTGGTTTGTCACACTCTTCTGTGTCCTGATACTTGACTCTAAAAGCTCGATTAGGTTGTGGGCTATCTGTGGGTTTAGCCATCGATTATGGTTACATGGGTTTAAGGAATCAGATTGCCCTACGCTTAGTTTTTATAATTATTGTGTTTTTACATTGATTGAATGGTTTACCCGCTTAAAGAAAGAGAAAACCCAGGTGTTTGAAGCTCTTATTTGTGGCCTTTTGTTCAGGTAGTAACGGCCAATGCCTTACCTTTCCAGAACCAGAGTCCACTGGAGACCAAACCTCACTGTTGAGCCATATGAGTTCTTGACGTCACCTCATTCAGGCAGACCGTGGCCTGTTTGGAGCCGTTGCCAAACTGAGGAATACGGCTGGGGGTTTTGGACGAAGGGAGGGCTCTCACTCCGTGGTGATTCATCAGACTACCGGCTGTTCATTTCTCAAGCAGAAATGCTCATGAATCATGTGGGAAAGTGTGCTACTTACCCCCCCCCCCCCCCCCCCCCCCCCCCCCCCCCCCATCCTGGCCAATCTGACCTTTATGCGTTAAATGTTGAACAGCTAATTAGCTAGCGATTAATGGCAGCTCACAAACTCTTCCTCTGTCGACAGGCCTCTGATATCCAAGAGACGATTAAAAGCATGCTAGTGGTCTAGATTAACTTTATTTATTTTATTTATTTTTTACAAATGGTCTATTTGCAGTTGTAATTATTACGTGGACGATAATACTGGAAACATAACAAAAAAAGCAATTTTTGGAGTGTGTGGGTGGCTGTGTCTGGGATGTAGCCTTACTGTCCAATGGACGCCTGTTTTTATGTTTGTATTTTCAACAGCATTGACTTTGTGGAAAGACCTAACCAATGACGTCTAAGGGTTAGGACCGGCTCTCCTGCGTCTCGCTGGTTCACTGCCTTGCTGATGATAATTTGGTCAGAGGTATATTTGACATTACAATTCACATGACATTGTTTCTAAAATTTGATTTGGATTGAAGGAGATCGATGTTGCGGTGATTTGAACCCAGGTCTGCAGTGCTGATAAGCAGCAGTCCTTATAAACCGCAGTCCTCTCCACTGGACCACTGCCTTGATGATGATAATTCGGTCCGAGGTATATTTGACATTACAATTCACATGACATTGGTTCCTAAATGTACCTACATTTCCAGGCGAGTGTTATTTGTGGAATTGAACACAGGTCTGCAGTGAGCTCCACTGGACCACTGAGAATATGTCTATCAGTTGGTCTGTGCTTGACTGCATCATTATCATGAAATCTTTACATGCATTTCCATGGAGATGTCATGTGAATTTGAATGACAGGCCGATAGCAAGTGTCTCAATGGTCCAGTGTCTCGTTCACGATGCAATCCTCTTTCTGTTAAGTCACATCTCTTCTAAGGTCAACTACAAGTATACCTTCCGAGCACCTTAGAGTGTACGGCTCTGTGGTGCAACGGAGAGGGCCTGGAACATGATATCAAACATGCATGGACCCCGAACGATCCTTGACCCAGCGTAAAACACTGGTTCGAGGCCCGTGAGAGGCAACAACAATGCATGAGCCTTGAGCCAGCGGTTTATCGCTGGTTCAAGCCCAGTGCATGTTCGACATCATGTTCCAGTCCTGTATATGTTTGTATTGTGTGAAAAAGAGCTGCAGTGTCTCGTTCACAATACTCTTTCTGTTAAGTCACGTCTCTTCTAATGTCAACTACAAGTATAACTTCCGAGCATCTCAGAGTGTACGGCTCTGTGGTGCAATGGAGATGGCCCGTGTTACTAAGGCTTGAGGCTTGGCCTCTGTCACCTTGAGTTCGATTCCCGGTGAGGTTGTTATTGTGTGAAGCAGGGTCTCGTCTGAGATGTAATACTCTTGTTGCTAAGTTACATCTATTCTAATTTGAACTACAAGTATAACATCCGAGCAATTCAGTGTGTACTACTCGTGGTACAACGGAGATTGCCCGTGTTACAAAGGCTTGGAGCCTGGCCTTTGTCACCTTGAGTTCGATTCCCGGCGAGGTTGTTATTGTGTGAAGCAGGGTCTCGTCTGAGATATAATGCTCTTGTTTCTAAGTTCCATCTATTCTAATTTGAACTACAAGTAAAACTTCCGAGCATTTAACACTGTGTGTCTCGGTGGCGCAAAGGAGATAGCTGATGTTGTCTATCTGAAAATGTACTGTGTCATCTGAGATTTGGAGACATGGGTTCAAGTCCTGGCCATTACGCTGTCCTTGGAATTCAACGTACATTTTTGAAACATGTCGTTAAAATTAAAAACTTTTACCAAAACCTCGGAGTGTCTACGGGAGAGAGCTGCTACCTATCTTTTCTGGAGACATAGATCCATGTCCCCTATCCATCCTCTAATCTCTTCTACATAGCTGTTCTATATATCTCTTCTACATATCTACCATTTTCCCACTCAACCACCCACATCCCTCCATCCAATCGCACACCTCCATCCATTCACCACACTCCTCCATCCATTCACCACACTCCTCCATTCGTTCAATCGCGGCCTCCATCCATTCAATCACACAGCTCCACCTATTCAAACTCCTCCATTTGCCGAACAGGCATTACTACAAAACCACCTACCTCGGGAATCGAACCCATGTCTCCCGATCAGATAACCAGCCGCTCTCTCAAATGCGCCGCTGAGACACCGACTAGGATTCGGTGAGAGTTCATAATTGACTTTATAATTCACATGACATTGTGTCTAAAATTTGATTTGGATTCAAGGTGATCGATGTTGGGGGGATTTGAACCCAGGTCTGCGGTGCTGATAAGCAGCAGTCCTTATAAACCGCAGTCCTCTCCACTGGACCACTGTCTTGATGATGATAATTTGGTCCGAGGTATATTTGACATTACAGTTCACATGACATTGGTTCCTAAATGTACCTACATTTCCAGAATAGTGTTTTTGGTGGAATTGAACACAGGTCTGCAGTGAGCTCCACTGGACCACTGAGAATATGTCTATCAGTTGGTCTGTGCTTGACTGCATCATTATCATGAAATCTTTACATGCATTTCCATGGAGATGTCATGTGAATTTGAATGACAGGCCGATAGCAAGTGTCTCAATGGTCCAGTGTCTCGTTCACGATGCAATCCTCTTTCTGTTAAGTCACATCTCTTCTAAGGTCAACTACAAGTATACCTTCCGAGCACCTTAGAGTGTACGGCTCTGTGGTGCAACGGAGAGGGCCTGGAACATGATAGCAAACATGCATGGACCCCGAACGATCCTTGACCCAGCGTAAAACACTGGTTCGAGGCCCGTGAGAGGCAACAACAATGCATGAGCCTTGAGCCAGCGGTTTATCGCTGGTTCAATCCCAGTGCATGTTCGACATCATGTTCCAGTCCTGTATATGTTTGTATTGTGTGAAAAAGAGCTGCAGTGTCTTTTTCACAATCCTCTTTCTGTTAAGTCACGTCTCTTCTAACGTCAACTACAATTATAACTTCCGAGCATCTCAGAGTGTACGGCTCAGTGGTGCAACGGAGAGTGCCTGGAACATGATATCAAACATGCATGGACCCCGAACGATCCTTGACCCAGCGTAAAACACTGGTTCGAGGCCCGTGAGAGGAAACAACAATGCATGAGCCAGCGGTTGATCGCTGGTTCAAGCCCAGTGCATGTTAGGCATCATGTTCCAGTCCTGTATATGTTTGTATTGTGTGAAAAAGAGCTGCAGTGTCTCTTTCACAATCCTCTTTCTGTTAAGTCACGTCTCTTCTAACGTCAACTACAAGTATACCTTCCGAGCACCTTAGTGTGTACGGCTCTGTGGTGCAACGGAGAGGGCCTGGAACATGATATCAAACATGCATGGACCCTGAACGATCCTTGACCCAGCGTAAAACACTGGTTCGAGGCCCGTGAGAGGCAACAACAATGCATGAGCCAGCGGTTTATCGCTGGTTCAATCCCAGTGCATGTTCGGCATCATGTTCCAGTCCTGTATATGTTTGTATTGTGTGAAAAAGAGCTGCAGTGTCTCGTTCACAATACTCTTTCTGTTAAGTCACGTCTCTTCTAACGTCAACTACAAGTATAACTTCCGAGCATCTCAGAGTGTACGGCTCTGTGGTGCAATGGAGATGGCCCGTGTTACTAAGGCTTGAGGCTTGGCCTCTGTCACCTTGAGTTCGATTCCTGGTGAGGTTGTTATTGTGTGAAGTAGGGTCTCGTCTGAGATATAATACTCTTGTTACATCTATTCTAATTTGAGCTACAAGTATAACGTCCGAGCAGATCAGTGTGTACTACTCGTGGTACAACGGAGATGGCCCGTGTTACAAAGGCTTGGAGCCTGGCCTTTGTCACCTTGAGTTCGATTCCCGGTGAGGTTGTTATTGTGTGAAGCAGGGTCTCGTCTGAGATATAATACTCTTGTTTCTAAGTTCCATCTATTCTAATTTGAACTACAAGTAAAACTTCCGAGCATTTAACACTGTGTGTCTCGGTGGCGCAAAGGAGATAGCTGATGTTGTCTATCTGAAAATGTACTGTGTCATCTGAGATTTGGAGACATGGGTTCAAGTCCTGGCCATTACGCTGTCCTTGGAATTCAACGTACATTTTTGAAACATGTCGTTAAAATTTAAAACTTTTACCAAAACCTCGGAGTGTCTACGGGAGAGAGCTGCTACCTATCTTTTCTGGAGACATAGATCCATGTCCCCTATCCATCCTCTAATCTCTTCTACATAGCTGTTCTATATATCTCTTCTACATATCTACCATTTTCCCACTCAACCACACACATCCCTCCATCCAATCGCACACCTCCATCCAATCGCACACCTCCATCCATTCACCACACTCCTCCATCCATTCACCACACTCCTCCATTCGTTCAATCGCGGCCTCCATCCATTCAATCACACAGCTCCACCTATTCAAACTCCTCCATTTGCCGAACAGGCATTACTACAAAACCACCTACCTCGGGAATCGAACCCATGTCTCCCGATCAGATAACCAGCCGCTCTCTCAAATGCGCCGCTGAGACACCGACTAGGATACGGTGAGAGTTCATAATTGACTTTATAATTCACATGACATTGTGTCTAAAATTTGATTTGGATTTAAGGTGATCGATGTTGGGGGGATTTGAACCCAGGTCTGCAGTGCTGATAAGCGGCAGTCCTTATGAACTGCAGTCCACTCCACTGGACCACTGCCTTGCTGACGATAATTTGGTCGGAGGTATATTTGACATTACAGTTCACATGACATTGGTTCCTAAATGTACCTACATTTCCAGAATAGTGTTTTTGGTGGAATTGAACACAGGTCTGCAGTGAGCTCCACTGGACCACTGAGAATATGTCTATCAGTTGGTCTGTGCTTGACTGCATCATTATCATGAAATCTTTACATGCATTTCCATGGAGATGTCATGTGAATTTGAATGACAGGCCGATAGCAATTGTCTCAATGGTCCAGTGTCTCGTTCACAATGCAATCCTCTTTCTGTTAAGTCACATCTCTTCTAAGGTCAACTACAAGTATACATTCCGAGCACCTTAGAGTGTACGGCTCTGTGGTGCAACGGAGAGGGCCTGGAACATGATATCAAACATGCATGGACCCCGAACGATCCTTGACCCAGCGTAAAACACTGGTTCGAGGCCCGTGAGAGGCAACAACAATGCATGAGCCTTGAGCCAGCGGTTTATCGCTGGTTCAATCCCAGTGCATGTTCGACATCATGTTCCAGTCCTGTATATGTTTGTATTGTGTGAAAAAGAGCTGCAGTGTCATTTTCACAATCCTCTTTCTGTTAAGTCACGTCTCTTCTAACGTCAACTACAATTATAACTTCCGAGCATCTCAGAGTGTACGGCTCAGTGGTGCAACGGAGAGTGCCTGGAACATGATATCAAACATGCATGGACCCCGAACGATCCTTGACCCAGCGTAAAACACTGGTTCGAGGCCCGTGAGAGGAAACAACAATGCATGAGCAAGCGGTTGATCGCTGGTTCAAGCCCAGTGCATGTTAGGCATCATGTTCCAGTCCTGTATATGTTTGTATTGTGTGAAAAAGAGCTGCAGTGTCTCGTTCACAATACTCTTTCTGTTAAGTCACGTCTCTTCTAACGTCAACTACAAGTATAACTTCCGAGCATCTCAGAGTGTACGGCTCCGTGGTGCAATGGAGATGGCCCGTGTTACAAAGGCTTGAGACTAGGCCTCTGTCACCTTGAGTTCGATTCCCGGTGAGGTTGTTATTGTGTGAAGTAGGGTCTCGTCTGAGATATAATACTCTTGTTCCTAAGTTACATCTATTCTAATTTGAACTACAAGTATAACGTCCGAGCAGATCAGTGTGTACTACTCGTGGTACAACGGAGATGGCCCGTGTTACAAGGGCTTGGAGCCTGGTCTTTGTCACCTTGAGTTCGATTCCCGGTGAGGTTGTTATTGTGTGAAGCAGGGTCTCGTCTGAGATATAATACTCTTGTTTCTAAGTTCCATCTATTCTAATTTGAACTACAAGTAAAACTTCCGAGCATTTAACACTGTGTGTCTCGGTGGCGCAAAGGAGATAGCTGATGTTGTCTATCTGAAAATGTACTGTGTCATCTGAGATTTGGAGACATGGGTTCAAGTCCTGGCCATTACGCTGTCCTTGGAATTCAATGTACATTTTTGAAACATGTCGTTAAAATTAAAAACTTTTACCAAAACCTCGGAGTGTCTACGGGAGAGAGCTGCTACCTATCTTTTCTGGAGACATAGATCCATGTCCCCTATCCATCCTCTAATCTCTTCTACATAGCTGTTCTATATATCTCTTCTACATATCTATCATTTTCCCACTCAACCACCCACATCCCTCCATCCAATCGCACACCTCCATCCATTCACCACACTCCTCCATCCATTCACCACACTCCTCCATTCGTTCAATCGCGGCCTCCATCCATTCAATCACACAGCTCCACCTATTCAAACTCCTCCATTTGCCGAACAGGCATTACTACAAAACCACCTACCTCGGGAATCGAACCCATGTCTCCCGATCAGATAACCAGCCGCTCTCTCAAATGCGCCGCTGAGACACCGACTAGGATTCGGTGAGAGTTCATAATTGACTTTATAATTCACATGACATTGTTTCTAAAATTTGATTTGGATTTAAGGAGATCGATGTTGGGGGGATTTGAACCCAGGTCTGCAGTGCTGATAAGCGGCAGTCCTTATGAACTGCAGTCCACTCCACTAGACCACTGCCTTGCTGACGATAATTTGGTCGGAGGTATATTTGACATTACAATTCACATAACATTGTTTCTAAAAATTGATTTGGATTGAAGGAGATCAATGTTGGGGGGATTTGAACCCAGGTCTGCAGTGCTGATAAGCAGCAGTACTTATAAACCGCAGTCCTCTCCACTGGACCACTGCCTTGATGATGATAATTCGGTCCGAGGTATATTTGACATTACAGTTCACATGACATTGGTTCCTAAATGTACCTACATTTCCAGGAGATTGTTATTGGTGGAATTGAACACAGGTCTGCAGTGAGCTCCACTGGACCACTGAGAATATGTCTATCAGTTGGTCTGTGCTTGACTGCATCATTATCATGAAATCTTTACATGCATTTCCATGGAGATGTCATGTGAATTTGAATGACAGGCCGATAGCAAGTGTCTCAATGGTCCAGTGTCTCGTTCACGATGCAATCCTCTTTCTGTTAAGTCACATCTCTTCTAAGGTCAACTACAAGTATACATTCCGAGCACCTTAGAGTGTACGGCTCTGTGGTGCAACGGAGAGGGCCTGGAACATGATATCAAACATGCATGGACCCCGAACGATCCTTGACCCAGCGTAAAACACTGGTTCGAGGCCCGTGAGAGGCAACAACAATGCATGAGCCAGCGGTTTATCGCTGGTTCAAGCCCAGTGCATGTTCGGCATCATGTTCCAGTCCTGTATATGTTTGTATTGTGTGAAAAAGAGCTGCAGTGTCTCGTTCACAATACTCTTTCTGTTAAGTCACGTCTCTTCTAACGTCAACTACAAGTATAACTTCCGAGCATCACAGAGTGTACGGCTCCGTGGTGCAATGGAGTTGGCCCGTGTTACAAAGGCTTGAGGCTAGGCCTCTGTCACCTTGAGTTCGATTCCCGGTGAGGTTGTTATTGTGTGAAGTAGGGTCTCGTCTGAGATATAATACTCTTGTTCCTAAGTTACATCTATTCTAATTTGAACTACAAGTATAACGTCCGAGCAGATCAGTGTGTACTACTCGTGGTACAACGGAGATGGCCCGTGTTACAAAGTCTTGGAGCCTGGCCTTTGTCACCTTGAGTTCGATTCCCGGTGAGGTTGTTATTGTGTGAAGCAGGGTCTCGTCTGAGATATAATACTCTTGTTTCTAAGTTCCATCTATTCTAATTTGAACTACAAGTAAAACTTCCGAGCATTTAACACTGTGTGTCTCGGTGGCGCAAAGGAGATAGCTGATGTTGTCTATCTGAAAATGTACTGTGTCATCTGAGATTTGGAGACATGGGTTCAAGTCCTGGCCATTACGCTGTCCTTGGAATTCAATGTACATTTTTGAAACATGTCGTTAAAATTAAAAACTTTTACCAAAACCTCGGAGTGTCTACGGGAGAGAGCTGCTACCTATCTTTTCTGGAGACATAGATCCATGTCCCCTATCCATCCTCTAATCTCTTCTACATAGCTGTTCTATATATCTCTTCTACATATCTATCATTTTCCCACTCAACCACCCACATCCCTCCATCCAATCGCACACCTCCATCCATTCACCACACTCCTCCATCCATTCACCACACTCCTCCATTCGTTCAATCGCGGCCTCCATCCATTCAATCACACAGCTCCACCTATTCAAACTCCTCCATTTGCCGAACAGGCATTACTACAAAAGCACCTACCTCGGGAATCGAACCCATGTCTCCCGATCAGATAACCAGCCGCTCTCTCAAATGCGCCGCTGAGACACCGGCTAGGATTCGGTGAGAGTTCATAATTGACTTTATAATTCACATGACATTGTTTCTAAAATTTGATTTGGATTTAAGGAGATCGATGTTGGGGGGATTTGAACCCAGGTCTGCAGTGCTGATAAGCGGCAGTCCTTATGAATTGCAGTCCACTCCACTAGACCACTGCCTTGCTGACGATAATTTGGTCGGAGGTATATTTGACATTACAATTCACATAACATTGTTTCTAAAAATTGATTTGGATTGAAGGAGATCAATGTTGGGGGGATTTGAACCCAGGTCTGCAGTGCTGATAAGCAGCAGTACTTATAAACCGCAGTCCTCTCCACTGGACCACTGCCTTGATGATGATAATTCGGTCCGAGGTATATTTGACATTACAGTTCACATGACATTGGTTCCTAAATGTACCTACATTTCCAGAATAGTGTTTTTGGTGGAATTGAACACAGGTCTGCAGTGAGCTGCACTGGACCACTTAGAATATGTCTATCAGTTGGTCTGTGCTTGACTGCATCATTATCATGAAATCTTTACATGCATTTCCATGGAGATGTCATGTGAATTTGAATGACAGGCCGATAGCAAGTGTCTCAATGGTCCAGTGTCTCGTTCACGATGCAATCCTCTTTCTGTTAAGTCACATCTCTTCTAAGGTCAACTACAAGTATACATTCCGAGCACCTTAGAGTGTACGGCTCTGTGGTGCAACGGAGAGGGCCTGGAACATGATATCAAACATGCATGGACCCCGAACGATCCTTGACCCAGCGTAAAACACTGGTTCGAGGCCCGTGAGAGGCAACAACAATGCATGAGCCTTGAGCCAGCGGTTTATCGCTGGTTCAATCCCAGTGCATGTTCGACATCATGTTCCAGTCCTGTATATGTTTGTATTGTGTGAAAAAGAGCTGCAGTGTCATTTTCACAATCCTCTTTCTGTTAAGTCACGTCTCTTCTAACGTCAACTACAAGTATACCTTCCGAGCACCTTAGTGTGTACGGCTCTCTGGTGCAACGGAGAGGGCCTGGAACATGATATCAAACATGTATGGACCCTGAACGATCCTTGACCCAGCGTAAAACACTGGTTCGAGGCCCGTGAGAGGCAACAACAATGCATGAGCCAGCGGTTTATCGCTGGTTCAAGCCCAGTGCATGTTCGGCATCATGTTCCAGTCCTGTATATGTTTGTATTGTGTGAAAAAGAGCTGCAGTGTCTCGTTCACAATACTCTTTCTGTTAAGTCACGTCTCTTCTAACGTCAACTACAAGTATAACTTCCGAGCATCTCAGAGTGTACGGCTCTGTGGTGCAATGGAGATGGCCCGTGTTACAAAGGCTTGAGGCTTGGCCTCTGTCACCTTGAGTTCGATTCCCGGTGAGGTTGTTATTGTGTGAAGTAGGGTCTCGTCTGAGATATAATACTCTTGTTACATCTATTCTAATTTGAACTACAAGTATAACGTCCGAGCAGATCTGAGTGTACTACTCGTGGTACAACGGAGATGGCCCGTGTTACAAAGGCTTGGAGCCTGGCCTTTGTCACCTTGAGTTCGATTCCCGGTGAGGTTGTTATTGTGTGAAGCAGGGTCTCGTCTGAGATATAATACTCTTGTTTCTAAGTTCCATCTATTCTAATTTGAACTACAAGTAAAACTTCCGAGCATTTAACACTGTGTGTCTCGGTGGCGCAAAGGAGATAGCTGATGTTGTCTATCTGAAAATGTACTGTGTCATCTGAGATTTGGAGACATGGGTTCAAGTCCTGGCCATTACGCTGTCCTTGGAATTCAATGTACATTTTTGAAACATGTCGTTAAAATTAAAAACTTTTACCAAAACCTCGGAGTGTCTACGGGAGAGAGCTGCTACCTATCTTTTCTGGAGACATAGATCCATGTCCCCTATCCATCCTCTAATCTCTTCTACATAGCTGTTCTATATATCTCTTCTACATATCTATCATTTTCCCACTCAACCACCCACATCCCTCCATCCAATCGCACACCTCCATCCATTCACCACACTCCTCCATCCATTCACCACACTCCTCCATTCGTTCAATCGCGGCCTCCATCCATTCAATCACACAGCTCCACCTATTCAAACTCCTCCATTTGCCGAACAGGCATTACTACAAAACCACCTACCTCGGGAATCGAACCCATGTCTCCCGATCAGATAACCAGCCGCTCTCTCAAATGCGCCGCTGAGACACCGACTAGGATTCGGTGAGAGTTCATAATTGACTTTATAATTCACATGACATTGTTTCTAAAATTTGATTTGGATTTAAGGAGATCGATGTTGGGGGGATTTGAACCCAGGTCTGCAGTGCTGATAAGCGGCAGTCCTTATGAACTGCAGTCCACTCCACTAGACCACTGCCTTGCTGACGATAATTTGGTCGGAGGTATATTTGACATTACAATTCACATAACATTGTTTCTAAAAATTGATTTGGATTGAAGGAGATCAATGTTGGGGGGATTTGAACCCAGGTCTGCAGTGCTGATAAGCAGCAGTACTTATAAACCGCAGTCCTCTCCACTGGACCACTGCCTTGATGATGATAATTCGGTCCGAGGTATATTTGACATTACAGTTCACATGACATTGGTTCCTAAATGTACCTACATTTCCAGAATAGTGTTTTTGGTGGAATTGAACACAGGTCTGCAGTGAGCTCCACTGGACCACTTAGAATATGTCTATCAGTTGGTCTGTGCTTGACTGCATCATTATCATGAAATCTTTACATGCATTTCCATGGAGATGTCATGTGAATTTGAATGACAGGCCGATAGCAAGTGTCTCAATGGTCCAGTGTCTCGTTCACGATGCAATCCTCTTTCTGTTAAGTCACATCTCTTCTAAGGTCAACTACAAGTATACCTTCCGAGCACCTTAGAGTGTACGGCTCTGTGGTGCAACGGAGAGGGCCTGGAACATGATATCAAACATGCATGGACCCCGAACGATCCTTGACCCAGCGTAAAACACTGGTTCGAGGCCCGTGAGAGGCAACAACAATGCATGAGCCTTGAGCCAGCTGTTTATCGCTGGTTCAATCCCAGTGCATGTTCGACATCATGTTCCAGTCCTGTATATGTTTGTATTGTGTGAAAAAGAGCTGCAGTGTCTTTTTCATAATCCTCTTTCTGTTAAGTCACGTCTCTTCTAACGTCAACTACAATTATACCTTCCGAGCACCTTAGTGTGTACGGCTCTGTGGTGCAACGGAGAGGGCCTGGAACATGATATCAAACATGCATGGACCCCGAACGATCCTTGACCCAGCGTAAAACACTGGTTCGAGGCCCGTGAGAGGCAACAACAATGCATGAGCCAGCGGTTTATCGCTGGTTCAAGCCCAGTGCATGTTCGGCATCATGTTCCAGTCCTGTATATGTTTGTATTGTGTGAAAAAGAGCTGCAGTGTCTCGTTCACGATACTTTTTCTGTTAAGTCACGTCTCTTCTAACGTCAACTACAAGTATAACTTCCGAGCATCTCAGAGTGTACGGCTCCGTGGTGCAATGGAGATTGCCCGTGTTATTAAGGCTTGAGGCTTGGCCTCTGTCACCTTGAGTTCGATTCCCGGTGAGGTTGTTATTGTGTGAAGTAGGGTCTCGTCTGAGATATAATACTCTTGTTCCTAAGTTACATCTATTCTAATTTGATCTACAAGTATAACGTCCGAGCAGATCAGTGTGTACTACTCGTGGTACAACGGAGATGGCCCGTGTTACAAAGGCTTGGAGCCTGGCCTTTGTCACCTTGAGTTCGATTCCCGGTGAGGTTGTTATTGTGTGAAGCAGGGTCTCGTCTGAGATATAATGCTCTTGTTTCTAAGTTCCATCTATTCTAATTTGAACTACAAGTAAAACTTCCGAGCATTTAACACTGTGTGTCTCGGTGGCGCAAAGGAGATAGCTGATGTTGTCTATCTGAAAATGTACTGTGTCATCTGAGATTTGGAGACATGGGTTCAAGTCCTGGCCATTAAGCTGTCCTTGGAATTCAATGTACATTTTTGAAACATGTCGTTAAAATTAGAAACTTTTACCAAAACCTCGGAGTGTCTACGGGAGAGAGCTGCTACCTATCTTTTCTGGAGACATAGATCCATGTCCCCTATCCATCCTCTAATCTCTTCTACATAGCTGTTCTATATATCTCTTCTACATATCTATCATTTTCCCACTCAACCACCCACATCCCTCCATCCAATCGCACACCTCCATCCATTCACCACACTCCTCCATCCATTCACCACACTCCTCCATTCGTTCAATCGCGGCCTCCATCCATTCAATCACACAGCTCCACCTATTCAAACTCCTCCATTTGCCGAACAGGCATTACTACAAAACCACCTACCTCGGGAATCGAACCCATGTCTCCCGATCAGATAACCAGCCGCTCTCTCAAATGCGCCGCTGAGACACCGACTAGGATTTGGTGAGAGTTCATAATTGACATTATAATTCACATGACATTGTTTCTAAAATTTGATTTGGATTTAAGGAGATCGATGTTGGGGGGATTTGAACCCAGGTCTGCAGTGCTGATAAGCGGCAGTCCTTATGAACTGCAGTCCACTCCACTAGACCACTGCCTTGCTGACGATAATTTGGTCGGAGGTATATTTGACATTACAATTCACATGACATTGTTTCTAAAAATTGATTTGGATTTAAGGAGATCAATGTTGGGGGGATTTGAACCCAGGTCCGCAGTGCTGATAAGCAGCAGTCCTTATAAACCGCAGTCCTCTCCACTGGACCACTGCCTTGATGATGATAATTCGGTCCGAGGTATATTTGACATTACAGTTCACATGACATTGGTTCCTAAATGTACCTACATTTCCAGAATAGTGTTTTTGGTGGAATTGAACACAGGTCTGCGGTGAGCTCCACTGGACCACTGAGAATATGTCTATCAGTTGGTCTGTGCTTGACTGCATCATTATCATGAAATCTTTACATGCATTTCCATGGAGATGTCATGTGAATTTGAATGACAGGCCGATAGCAAGTGTCTCAATGGTCCAGTGTCTCGTTCACGATGCAATCCTCTTTCTGTTAAGTCACATCTCTTCTAAGGTCAACTACAAGTATACCTTCCGAGCACCTTAGAGTGTACGGCTCTGTGGTGCAACGGAGAGGGCCTGGAACATGATATCAAACATGCATGGACCCCGAACGATCCTTGACCCAGCGTAAAACACTGGTTCGAGGCCCGTGAGAGGCAACAACAATGCTTGAGCCTTGAGCCAGCGGTTTATCGCTGGTTCAAGCCCAGTGCATGTTCGACATCATGTTCCAGTCCTGTATATGTTTGTATTGTGTGAAAAAGAGCTGCAGTGTCTTTTTCACAATCCTCTTTCTGTTAAGTCACGTCTCTTCTAACGTCAACTACAATTATAACTTCCGAGCATCTCAGAGTGTACGGCTCAGTGTTGCAACGGAGAGTGCCTGGAACATGATATCAAACATGCATGGACCCCGAACGATCCTTGACCCAGCGTAAAACACTGGTTCGAGGCCCGTGAGAGGCAACAACAATGCATGAGCCAGTGGTTGATCGCTGGTTCAAGCCCAGTGCATGTTCGGCATCATGTTCCAGTCCTGTATATGTTTGTATTGTGTGAAAAAGAGCTGCAGTGTCTCGTTCACAATACTCTTTCTGTTAAGTCACGTCTCTTCTAACGTCAACTACAAGTATAACTTCCGAGCATCTCAGAGTGTACGGCTCCATGGTGCAATGGAGATGGCCCGTGTTACTAAGGCTTGGAATTGAGGACAGGTCTGTAGTGTTTATTATAGGCAGTCGACTCCACTGGGTTAAATTACGTGACGTTGTTTCCAAAAATTATTTGAGCTTCAAGTAAGGCTTACTTTCAGAGACTTGAACCCACGTCATCAAGGGTTCAATCCACCACTGAAACAATTACTGTACTGTGGTCAGAATTAATAAGTGACCTTTCACATGCCTTCGTTTCCAAAACATAACTCCATTTCCATGAGCATTGTTGAAGGGACTGATCCCAGCTCTGCAGGGCCGATTCACCATTTATGATTGACATTACAATGAAATTGTTTCCAAAATGTCAATAGGTTTCCACTGAGAATGTTCTTGGAGGGACTCAAGCCAGGTCTGCAGTGCAGATCCTCTGTCGTCATCTCCACTGGACCACTGAGACAATCAATAGCAGTTGGTGTGAGTTTATACTTAACATCACAATTCACATGATGGTGCTTCCAAATATGAAAACATCGCCTGATGCTATCTGCTTGGAAGTTGCACTTATATTTCAAAAGACGTGACTTAACAAAAGCAGGATTCCAGAGTCTTTTTCCAAAGCGACACAGACGCCCGTCTGCCCCGTGTCATCACTTCCTGTCCAAACCCCGTGTCCTGGTTTGGACAGGAAGTGATGTCACTTTAAACTTTTTGTGCAGCTAGGCCTGTACTGTTTGCACTACATGTTAACTTGCTCAGTGTCAACGCAGATCAACTAAGAACTTCATATTAGCACATGACAATCCATAAATGCTTTAAAAATGGTTGAATAATATATCTGGACCTCACTCATTTCTAAACCTGGCTGATTTGATCTGCTAATGGATCCCTTGAGAAGGTTTTATGTATGTTGCAATGGCTACTCTGGGTTAAGACTTTCAGTGCAAAGTAAATAACAGAAATATAAAAACGATTTGTGGAGCATTTGTTGTTCTTGTTTTCTAATTGCAAGCCAATGCTAATTCCTGAAACAGGCCGCTAAAGAATGAAACATTGCTCACGCTAGGAATAATCTTTTCTTTTACACTCTGCGGTTAAAAAAACATTAATCAGAAAACAAATGATTGTGTCCAATATTTTTCTTTAGTAAATAACATACAAAACCACAATATCTAACCTGAAAACTAATGTTAATAATGTGCCACATTAACTCTCAAAGAATATCACGTACATATATACACGCAAACATGTATCATTTGTTTTTATCATTTAGTCACTGGATATCCGAGACAATGTATAATTATAACCAATTATAAATAATTGCAGTTGTACTAATAGACTAAGAGAGAACTGAATGTGTGTTTACCTCAAAAAACTCTAAGCCGTAAAAAGGTTTTAAGATCTCTGCAAAGCATTCTTGTCTCCACACATAATATTGGTGGTTAGGCTGATTGAAACTGACTGTGAATTCTGTACAACACAATCTATGGGGTGCAATACAGTATGAAAGGGTGCAATACGTATGAACGAAGGGAAGGGAAAATAAAAACAGAAAAAGGAAGGAGCAAGCAGCATAGGTTTAAAATAGTTTGTGTGTGTGTGTGTGTGTGTGTGTGTGTGTGTGTGTGTGTGTGTGTATCTCTATGTGTGTGTGTGTGATCTGGCCACAGCCTTCAAGCATTGGGTTATGCAGCATTTTCAAGGTAACTTCCAGTGGTCAGAAACAAGGAGTTCACACAACCTGACACTCACACACACACACTCACACACACACACACACACTCACACACTTTTAGTGGTGTGATGTACACACATTCTTCCGGGATCCCTCAGAGAGACACAGGTGAGCCATAAATGAACCCTTATAATAAAACGGATCAACACATCTTTCACATTTATCCGTTTGCTTTTATAGGAACACACAGCGGAACGGTGAAGACTCCTGTAAACCGCTGTGTCTGCCCCCTGGGGTCAGGCTGGCTACCGGGTCATACATCTCCCCCCATCCAGTACAGGGCCACGGTGAAGAGGCAGGAACCCCTCCCCGGGGGGCCTGGGTGCTCTGGAGACAGAGCACCCTGTTGGTTTCTGTTCATATGCTGCAAGGGTTAACGTTACATCTGTTTGCCGGCTGGTTATTTGTTTGCCGGCTGGTTATTTGTTTGCAGGCTGGTTATTTGTTTGCAGGCTGGTTATTTGTTTGCCGGCTGGTTATCTGTTTGCAGGCTGGTTATCTGTTTGCAGGCTGGTTATTTGTTTGCCGGCTGGTTATTTGTTTGCCGGCTGGTTATCTGTTTGCAGGCTGGTTATCTGTTTGCAGGCTGGTTATTTGTTTGCAGGCTGGTTATTTGTTTGCCGGCTGGTTATTTGTTTGCAGGCTGGTTATTTGTTTGCAGGCTGGTTATTTGTTTGCAGGCTGGTTATCTGTTTGCAGGCTGGTTATTTGTTTGCCGGCTGGTTATTTGTTTGCAGGTGCTGAGCAGTGCAGCCGGCCCTATGAGTAAAGAACCCTGAATCTGAATGAGAAACGCCTTCTGAGATCACTGATCGCTGATGAGGCTGAACCAGTGACAATTGTTGAACAATGCACGACAAAGACAATGAAGAAAAAAACTAACAATTGTCCGATTTGAATTCCCATCTCTCCTCGTCGCTATCTGAAATGAGCAGGTCAGAAACCAGTTTATAGACACACACAAAGTAATCTGCTGGTATTGTTTTTCAGCTTTGATAAATCTGTGAAGGCTGCTAGTCTTTCAAGTTGTAAGTATCATAAAAGAACAAGGTTCTTGCTTTTGATGAAAACAATTATGCACCCATTTTACGAAATGTAACAAGATCACACCTGTACCGCCCAAAATACACTCAGCCCTGCAAACCCAGACGATTCCCAGCCTGCAGCACGTGCATCTGCTCTGTATGCGACACCTGCGAACCTGCTAAAATTGCCTCACTTCCAGCACAGAGCCTCCACCCTGATGGAGGGGGCCTGCGATACGGCTACTGGATTCAGCACACACCCTACACCACTCCTGCCCCGCCCGCTGCAGCCTCACACGACAAGCCCTGTTTTAGGTTTCACTTTGGCTTTTCACACTTTGAAACGTGTTCCTGGGGAACCAAAGCACACTGCACGACCAAGGGGGTTCAGCAGAAGGCTTGTTTCTCTGTGTGGGATCTGTTCAACCCACCCACAGAGAGGGCTGAATGGATCAACGTCTGAACAGACCTGGAGTTCACCTATCGCTGCTCAAGGTTGTATTTCTTGTTTGATTCCCGCTCTGCGTTCCCTCCGTGTTTCCAAATGGTATCGTGCTCCAAAGACGTCTCAACTCTCATCTTCCTCCTGTTTTCTCCTCAAATATATTCCTGAATCTGTACTTGATGTTCAGGGACTGGATATCTGGGAACAGAAATGCTTTGGGGAGGGTCAGATACTGGGGAGAGAGGGGTGCTCATTTTTGAGAAGTCATATTTCAATGCACTGTAATGTAAGACAGTTTGTATGAAAAGGTTCCAGCAAATGGCGTAGATTATTAAGCCTTTGGAATCCTTGCTTTGTTGGATATCCTGTAACTTAGGTTGGCGAGGACCAATCACACCTTGGTCAGGTACCTGAACCAAAACATGACATATCTGGTTAAATACAGGTTAAATAATAGTTTAATATATGAGATATAGAGATACTGTATATATAACCATGTCCATGTTGTCTCCATCTACCATACGTTGGAATGGATTTCAGAGAAAAGCAATACGTCAAAAGTAATATGTTAAAGATCGACTCTGTCATTACAAGTTGGGTCATGTGTCTTCAGCCGTCCAAGATGGAGGCATGGAGCCATCAAACCCAGACGAGCTGACTCTGAGCTTAGTGTTATGAATGGGAAATAAAAGAAGTGTTGTCAATCGATGGCACAACTAGGGGCATTACAGATTAAGAAGAAAAAATCCAACCTTCTACTGTCTCAATTCTGACAAAGTTCAAGTCTCATAGACACAAGGAGTGAAAACCCACAGTTTCCTTCAAGGTCAATCCCGGTGTAATCTTTGTCCGGGTGATTAAACCACCATTTCCCTGTTCCATTCCATCCCATTTCTCCCTCCAGTACACCCTTTCATGCTCGCTTTCTTTATCCTTCCTCCCGCCACCCCTCCAATTACATTCTTTCGATTTTGAACAGTTTGTCCAATCACACTTACTGCGGCGCCAGCGGCAGGTTCTCTTTACAAAGCGCTGGCGTTCACACCAGCGCTCTGTGCCGTTCGCATTCAGTCAGAGCGATTTCATTTCAGCTAAAGACTTGGCCATGAGCAGCTGGGAGGGAGCTCATTATTTATTAAAGTGTTAAGTTCCCCTGCTGCGGTGTGTATGTGTGCTGTTCTGATGAGTGCTTTTAAAGAAAGACGCTTTCAAGACAATCAGTCAAGTCCAGCTTTGACCTTTGAGAAATAGACACCGCAAAGTGCATGTGCTCACAAACGCACACAGACAGAGACACACACACACACAGACAGACAGACATACACAGACAGACAGACAGACAGACAGACATACACAGACAGACAGACAGACAGACAGACAGACAGACAGGCAGATAGACACACACACACGCACAAACACTCACACATAATAATCAGAAATAACTACCTGTTAAGACTCAGATCCCTTAATACTTTGTAAATGCACTTAACTATGATGATATTGACTGTACAGTCATTGCAAACCCAAGTCAAAACAATGCAAAGTAAAATACCGGCTACCATATGCACAATAAGCAACATCTAAGTATTATTACAACTATAACAATTTTAAAAACTTCAGAATAGTTAATTACAGCGTATTATTACAGTCAAGGGCATTAATTACACACTTCAAGCCTACAAGTCTAAGCTAGTGTTGTTTAATAGGTTGTGCTTTCTCCTCTGCCAAATGGCAGGAGAAGCACTCTATTTTTCCCATTGCATCTGTTTCGTGTTTGCTTTTGTAACAATGCCTAATTGGCAGCATCCCTCCTTATGAGCACACACTCAGAAGAATAAACACAAGAGTCGATACTGTAGATACTAAATATTTGAGTAGCAGGTTCCACAGTGTTAACAGTGTGAGTGTTCAGTGTACAATTAAGAGTCAGCTGTGCTCAGTGTGGCGTCATGTGATCACACCGTATTTTAATGGCTGTAATCAGTACGATAACATATAGTTACAGTCAGCCTAAGACATGTCATGGTAAAAAATGTTTTCTAACTTATGATCAAACAATCAAATGCATTGGGCCATTAGGCCATTAGGGGCCAGGATAGTGCAGCGGTCACGGTGGGCCTCATTAGGGGCCAGGATAAGGCAGAGGTCACGGTGGGCCTCATTAGGGGCCAGGATAAGGCAGAGGTCACGGTGGGCCTCATTAGGGGCCAGGATAGTGCAGAGGTCACGGTGTTTGACCTTCCTGCTCCATAATGACCTTGATCTGAATTCACTGCAAGTCTCTATGGATGAAAGCGTTTGCTAAATTACTAAATAAAGTAAAGGTAGGCATAAATAGTAGCGTGTCTGGCTTTACAGAAGTAGCATTTGTTACGAGACACTGTCCCCAAATCCAAAACACAGTGTGTGTGTCTCTCGCCGGCACCACCTGCTTTATTTATTTAAGAAGCTTGACGACAGAAGAACAAAGATGGCTCTGCCTCCAGACGCGTGTTCCTGATCTCAACTTGACAGCTTTCAGCCGTGGAAAGAAGAAAGCCAGATGAAAGGCTAATTTTACGTCTCGTTTTAATTATCCCCATCTTTTTCTCCTCCCACCTCTCCTCATCTCATTCATCTTTCTTTTCATTTCCTACCACAAACATTTAACCATCGACCGCCGCACGCCAACACTCATATTACGAAAAGATACGATTAGAATATTTACAAGCAAACGCAAAGGAAAGTCTTATTGTCTATCATTTGTGTTTTGTTGTACTTTTTCACATTAAACCATTCGTCCTGCATGCAACATTTGGCCTCCCCTGAAACTCAACACGCTAGATATCGCTGGACTTCCATGTAGTATACTTAGTTTCCTATGAAATTTTACAGGATTAAACCCTGTTGAAGCAAAATTCCTAAATTGTATCAACCAATCACGTTCCTAGGGGGGCGGGGATTAGGACTGAAGTTAAAGGACCTGGTCGAGGTGGAGGTAATCAAAGATGGACGGCTTCTCACTGTGATCTTACACTCTGCTGCTCGTACGCTATTTAAAAATGCCACGCTTTGTTTAATGTTTTGGGTCACATGACCCCTGCCTCTTGGGCCTCTGTGTTCTGTTCCGTGACCTTTGCTGGAACATGAGCTCTATGCCCCACGTTACCTAATGGGGGAATTCGTCTAAAGGTCACTTCCCAATGACAAACACCGCGGATAACCCCTCTCTTAACACAGTCTCTCTCTATTTATCCCTCTCTCTGCCTCTGTTGACTCCTACTCTCTCTCTCTCTCTTTATCTGTGTGCTTACTCTCTCTCTCTCGCTCTCTCTCTCTTACTCACTCTCTGTATGGCTCTGATTCTCTGCCTCTATCTGTATGACTCCTACTTTCTCTCCATGTCTCTCTCTCTTTATCTATGTGCTTACTCTCTCTCTCTCTTACTCACTCTCTGTATGGCTCTGATTCTCTGCCTCTATCTGTATGACTCCTACTCTCTCTCTCCCTTGATCATTTCCTTTCAGTGTGTAATTCCTTGTCACAGTCAAATCACAAAGTGACACACATGTCAGCCCACGCCCCCCCCCCCCCCCCCCCCCCCACACACACACACACTGAACAAATGCAGTGTGTATTAACCTACTTGGTATATCGGAAACTGAACAAACGTCTTTTTGAAACGGAATGAGAACATTGGGCTACATGAGGCCCAGAACAGGAAGACGTTGCGAGGTGCACATGAGATATAGCGCACCCCCGAGACATTACGGTCCCTTGATACATGAAACCTCGCTGTGATTGGCTGCCCTTGGTCCCAAAGGCTCACTTTTATGACCTTACCATCCACCCCCCCACCCTCACCCACTCCATACCCCCCAGGTGGTGCTGACTCTGTGTTCTGAAGTTTCACACTAACGAATTCAGAAGAGACATAATGGCTTAAAGAGAAAAGTATAATGGTTTCCCACAATGCCTCACTTCATCTTAGCTTGTATATATATATGTATGCGGCGGTGCACCGGTGATAATGAGACATGCTGCGAGAGTTCTTCTCAATCCCGGGGTGAGGAATGTGACACGTTGTCTCTGTCCCACAGATGTTGGTTTGGTGGGAACGTAATGTGGTAGACTTTCGCTGAATAGTTTAACAGCTGCATGGATTAGAACAGCTTCTCCCGTGTTGGGCAGGTTAACCCGCCCAAAGAAGGCACCGGAGATATAATCGCAACGATAAACAAAATAATCCCACCTCGGTGTCATCGCCCACCGAGGTGCCGGATCTGCCACAGACATCGCTGGAGTGATCGCCCCCACACCGCACCCTACGCGGCTGATGGGTGGCTTGGCCATTCAGCGGGAGGGACTCCAGGGGAGGGCTGCCGGGGGGGGGGGGGTTAACCTTGTGGAACACACTGCCAGGTGGAGAACTTTCTCCCCCGCTGCTCCTCATGTGGGGGGAACTAAGGATGGGGGTACTTGTGGATATGGGTTCTGCTTCACTACATCCATCCAGCATCCAAAATCATCCATTCATCATCCATCCATCATCATTCATCCATCCATCCATCCATCATCCACCATCCATTGGTTGATAGAAAATGATCTGTGATGGGGTTTGTCCTGGATCCACACGGGTCTACAGGTGGACCACCTCATGAGACCATGTGTACTAGAGCAGCC
The DNA here is from genome assembly GCA_026745465.1 of Lota lota. NCBI lineage: Eukaryota > Metazoa > Chordata > Actinopteri > Gadiformes > Lotidae > Lota > Lota lota. The sequence goes on from JACYXH010000591.1 coordinate 131,615, forward strand.
CCCCACCCTCTGGACCTAACTACCGCTCATTCCTCCAAGCAACAGACCTCAGCCCACCTCCCATCATCATTAGGGTCAAAGCCACACTGAAGGGGGGGGGGGGTTCTACGACCGGCCCTTGGAGTACCAGCACCTTCCTATCCTGTCCTTGCACCTGTCCCCCCCTCCCTCTCCTGTGGCCCCTGGTCCCTGGAAGCCCCATCAATCACTTCCAGAGGTTCACTTGACTTAATTAACCCTGCAGAAACACACACCTCGACCAGATGGAGACAGCAGAACAACGGGCGTCCTGCAGAGGACCCACCCACTCTCTAAACATCCTAATGCACCACTGAACAAGAGCAGGGAGGCAAGGCCAGCTTGTCCTCATGCTGGGATACTCATATATACTCATATATTCATGCAAGGAGCAAACGCTTATTTCGTAAGCGTCTCCATAGCCTCGATCGCTTCCTTGAACGGGTTGATCCCGATGAGTTATTGACCACCAAGGGTCGATCGTTAACAGGAAATATGACATTTATCCTTTCAAGAGGTGTCACTCGAGTTTTCCTGCACCTTTAAGTAAAGCGGAGCGGTTTCCCAACATCAGCGGCCGCGTGCAGACCAATGAACAGCTGGTCGGCCTTTCTCTCTCGCACTCGGACTACAGTGGTCCTCATTTGCATGCACGACGCTTGCTCACAGGAAAACACAAACTCAGAAATAGCAATAGAACCCAAATATATTCTATATCCATACATCTATATAGCTATAGATATATTTTGCTATATATATGGGTCAGTGTTTGTCATGCAGGACTGTGTGTGTGTGTGTGGTGTTTAAGTGTTTGTGTGTTTGTGTGTGTGTGAGAGAGGGAGGGAAGGAGGGAGATGGATAATGTATGAGGATGTCTATTTGTGAATGTGTGAGTGGGTATGTACAGTATGTACGTGTGTCTGTGTGATAGAAAGGAAGGGTGTGTGTCCATCTATATTGATATGCATGTGAGTGTGTAAAAATGCGTGTGTGAGCATCCTGATAGTGTATGTAGCCCTGAGCGGGAGAGAGGAGCTAATGATGAACACACACAGTCCATTCAGCATCCAGAATCTAATTACCGCAACAACGGAGGGATTGCTACAGCGAGCCGGCCAGGCCGATTGTTTTTTAAATGACGTTGTGAACGACTGATGTTCAGACGAACGGGAGGAAGGAGAACAGAGTCTGCATGATGCTTGTGTGTGTGTGTGTGTGTGTGTGTGTGTGTGTGTGTGTGTATGTGTGTGCGTGTGTATGTGTGTGCGTGTTAATGTGTGTGTGTGTGTAGGTGTGTGTGTTATTGTGTGTATGTGTGTGCGTGTGTATGTGTGTGTGTGTTAATGTGTGTGTGTGTGTGTGTTATTGTTTGTGTGTGTGTGTGTGTGTGTGTGTGTGTACTAACATTGATACTTTGTGCGCCCTGTTAAGCCACCAACGGGAATGTCCCCAACCCATCCCAACTGTGGTTCCCAGACACGAGTGGTTTGGATCCCAACGAAGCGGGTCAGAGATTACCCAGATGTGTTAACCCAGATGTGATAACCCAGATGTGTTAACCCAGATGTGTTAACCCAGATGTGTTAACCGAGATGTGATAACCCAGATGTGTTAACCCAGATGTGTTAACCCAGATGTGATAACCCAGATGTGTTAACCCAGATGTGTTAACCCAGATGTGATAACCCAGATGTGATAACCCAGATGTGTTAACCCAGATGTGTTAACCCAGATGTGTTAACCCAGATGTGATAACCCAGATGTGCTATCACAGCTCCTTCCAGTTCGACATGGGGCAGCAGAGCGGTTCTGACAGCTACGTTCAGGGCTCCTCTGCCTGGGGATAGGTCAGTTCCAGGGCCCCCGAGGATGCTGGGTAATATTCATGATGTCAGCAGGACCCTATGCTGATGCTGTAGTTGACACACACACACACACACAGTAACGATGGATTACTGTGTGTGTCCAGGGTTGGGTTAGCCTATCTTCTCTCCTCCCTCCCTCTCCCTCCCTCTCCCTCCCTCTCCGTGGGACGCCCTCTTAAGACCCAGCGTCAGCCCGGCTATCATTATCCCTGGCCTTTGGGATCCCAGAGGCCTCCTTAGCCGCCTCCCTTTCCTCCCCTCCACTCACCTCCTCACCCCGCCTGGGCGAGAGACATAAAGACACACAGAGAGAGAGAGGGAGATACTCCTTTACCCTGCCACGCCCCACAGGGAGAGAGACATAAAGAAACAGAGAGAGGGTGAGACTGCTTCAGTCTGCCATGCCTGCAGGGAGAGTGACTAAGTTATGTAGAGAGAGAGAGATGGGAGGGAGAGCTAGAGAGGACAGAGAGAGAGCGAGAGAGAGCGAGAGACAGAGAGAGAGAGAGAGGGACTTACTCCTTCACTTCCCCAGGCCAATGGAAGGAGAGACTTAGATATACAGAGAGAGATATAAGGGGAGACAGAGAGAGTGAGTGGTAGATGCAGATAGACATGGTAGGAGAGAAAAAGACATAGAAGAGAGCCAGGAGACAGGCAGGGGGGAGAGATGAGGGAGAGAGAGATGTGAGGAGGTGTGAAAGATGCAGAGAGAGGTAGGAAGGAGATAGTGTATAAGAGAGAGAGAGGAAGCATGGGAGAAGGGCTAAAGAAAAAGGTTGACAGCGAGGAGGAGAGAGTGCATGCATGAGTGAGCAAGAGATGGGCAGAGAGGGAGAGAGGGGGAGAGGGAGGGAGAGAGGGGGAGAGGGGGAGAGGGAGGGAGAGAGGGGGAGAGGGAGGGAGAGAGGGGGAGAGGGAGGGAGAGAGGGGGAGAGGGAGACAAGCAGACAGAGAGGCAGGAGGTGTGTTTTTCTGCCATGTCGGTGTCTGTGTTAATGAGCTCCATGAGTGTGCAGTAATTTGCCCCTTGCCGTGGCCCCCCTCCCATCATCTCTCTCTCAACCCCTCTTCCCTCTCTCCATCCTCCCTCCCTACTCCCTCCCTTTCTCCTCCTCCTCCTCTGATCATGGGGTATACATTTTAAGAGACCGATTATTTTCCAGACATGGTAACATGTTGACGGACAGACAAGAGATGGTCTGCTCAGGCTGAAGAGCAGAGGTGTGGGTGACAGACCCAGGCTTAACCAATCACAAGAGCGAGAGAGCCAGTGTACTTTTCGACACAGGATGTTGGCGCGTTCTGTGATTTAAGCTCATCAAAGCAGTGGCAGGTGTGTCGCCAGGTGTGGTTGATTAGAAGGAAAGGAACTGTGCAGGATGAAAAAATAAAAGGCTTCCATAGTTTCCTGTAATAAAAATACATTTTCAGGTAAAATACACTAAAAATAACTGTATTTGAATCTTTCAATCCTTTAAATTGAGAAGTAAACACCACTGAAGTTGCATTTAAAACTAGACGTCTATAAAATGTGGCTCTTGTTTTTTTTTCTTTGCATTTGACTGCATATGAATGCACAAATGTATCAAAGTTTGGGAGATAACTAAGTTCAAAGTTCATTGAGCAGCATTCAGCTTCCGTTTCACACTAACTGCTGACTCTGATGTGCAAAGAGGTCAGGCGAAGACCTCCGCTGGTCGTCCAAATTAAACAGAATCTGGACTCTTCTGAATATTTGATCACAGCGGAAGATGATGGAACCATCATGTACTGGGCTGATGACATTCCTCATCTGAATTTCCTAATACTGCATCCTTTCATCGATCGCTACGCAAGCTCCATTAAGAAATATGACAGTTAACAGTAATTCATTTAAGCTTAAGATATATTTCAGGAAAAGTTTTAGAAGGATCTTTAGTCGTGTATTTTTTGGCTAAAGTTTCAAACCCTTTTAAAATATATAAACAATGTCCAAATAACATGTTTAAAAACACGCTAACCCACTTACCTGGTTCTGTGTTTATCCCTGTGGTTCCAATTCTGTCAAGATAGGGAAGTCAACTCTGAATGGCTGACTACCAGAGACAGTTAGCAGAGTTTAAAGCATTACGCTTCCATGACAACATCAAGGGCCACACACAAGGATTCACGTGGTTGCTCAAGAAACACTCACACACCAAAATGATAACTCACAGTCCTTATGAGGACTTTTGGGACATGAAAGGTGAATGCTGACTCTGCCCTTCATCTCAACATCATGAGCAACTTCTAGTACTTACCTTAAACAAACACTGTAGGACACACACACACACACACACACACACACACAATTACAGTAGTCGTAATATAACATCCAAAAACATTGCCTTGTGAATATGGCTGACTGACTCTGAGCCAATTTAAAATCTAGAGTTGCCAATACCTTTTGAAACACTGAATCCATTAGCAACAAAACACCTACAAACAGCGGAGGAAAAATAGCTTATTACCGGCTGCTTCTGGAGCATGTAGAGAGTTTGGTTTGCCTGCCCAGGGCTACTCTTCAGTCCGGTGGGGCAGGAGGGTTGGAAGGGAAGTTCTTCATTTCCATTTCCCCTGAGGGCTTTACATTAGCCAGACCAAGATATTCCACATACTTCCCTTTGCTCCAAAAATATCAAAATGACTAACTACCCGACCGACCAACGGCGTGCAGGAGTGAGGCTAGGAGACAAGGTCATAGTGGGCAAGTGGACAACATTCTAACAGGGAGAGCAAGAAGGAAAGAATGGACGGTCCTGTGAGTGTCAGTATGCAGAGTATGCTGTACACTATTGAGTGTTTACTTTGACCATTTAGTTATTAAGCAGCTCTTTCCAGCTCCATCTCAGCAGACGGAGGGGCTGAGACAGACAAAATAGGATAGGATAGGATAGACTCTAATATGTATGTGTGGGCACGTGTGTGTGTGTGTGTGTGTGTGTGTGTGTGTGTGTGTGTGTGTGTGAGCGAGAGTTTGGAAGTGCAATAGCATGATTGTTCACTTGAAGCGAGAGATCGAGGATCGAGAGTTGAAGAAAATACTGCACAAGACACTGCTCCTGCTTTACCAAGGATATCTATATATGTATATTTAGAGAGAGAGAGAGAGAGAGAGAGAGAGAGAGAGAGAGAGAGAGAGAGAAGGGAGAGGGAGAGAGTGAGAGAGGGAGAGAGGGAAAGAGAGCGAGGGAGAGGGAGAGAGGGAAAGAGAGAAAGGGAGAGGGAGAGGGAGAGGGAGAGAGTGAGAGAGAGGGAGAGAGAGAGAAAGGGAGAGTGAGAGAGAGAGAGGGAGAGAGAGAGAAAGGGAAAGGGAGAGAGTGAGAGAGTGAGAGAGAGACAGTGAGAGAGAGAGGGAGAGAGAGAAAGGGAGAGTGAGAGAGAGAGAGGGAGAGAGAGAGAGTCTTTAAAACAGAGATGAAGATGAAAGGCTGCTCTTCTTTTGCAGATGAAGGAGATAGGTGTCTGAGCAGGGCTCAGACCTCGAGCCCCGCTCAGCCCAGCTGACCTTGGAGGAGGATGCTGTTCCCCAAGGTGAGTGGGGAGGGGCTGTGTGGCGTATGAAGTGGTGATAGACGGGAGGGTGCTTTAAACCGTGTTGAGCAGATGCTCTGAGCCTTCAAACGCTGAAAATACATTTTGGCGTCAATGTCTCGCTGGTTGTTCGCTTTATGAGCATAGCACCCACCAGCGCAGACACGTGGGTGTTCACGTGCACACTCTTCAAAAGAGCACACTTGAGTGCGGACGTGCCTGAGTGCGCACGTACGCAGAGGCCCCGCCACATAAACACATCCATAAACGTTAGGAGCGTCTGATTGGCTGCCGGGGGCTGATACCCTATTGGCTAGAATCACCTGCTGCTCGGAGACACATTAAACCTAATTCTAAGAGTAATGGTTGTCATCAGTCAGTGAACCTACAGCACTATCCATTGACACGCCCGGCCGCACACTCATTCATTTAGTCAAGACGGCCCTTT
>JACYXH010000591.1:147500-162500 GCA_026745465.1 Lota lota
AAAGCGTCCAATCAAAGCTTTATTGCGTCTCCCTCGGTAGCTCAGGAAAGCCTTTCATTTGGAAACGCACATCGTCTTGTGTGAATGATCTCCCGATGAGAGGCGAGTGGCGAGATACGAGCGCGGGATTGGTTGGAGCGTCAGAGGAGTCGTTACATCTCTGCGTCAATTATTTGACACTAGCTAGTGGCTTTGAAACCCACTAGCTCTAGTCCGGCGGCCAATCAGATGTCGGGGAATGTGGCTCGCCAAGCAAGCTCTATCCTTTTCTCTCCCTCTCTCTCCTTCCCTCTGTCTCCCTCCCTCCCTCTTTCTTTTTCTCTCCCTCTCTCCCTTTCTCTTTCTCTCTCTCTCATCCTCTCTCTCTCTCTCTCTCTCTCTCTCTCTCTCTCTCTCTCTCTCTCTCTCTCTCTCTCTCTCTCTCTCTCTCTCTCTCTCTCTCTCTCTCTCTCTCTCTCTCTCTCTCTCTCTCTCTCTCTCTCTCCCTCCCTCCCTCCCTCCCCATCGCTCTCTGTGTTGACCATGCAGCAGTGTGCAGCAGCGTGCCATGCTGGCGGTGTGTTAAAGGCTAACGAGGTGGGGAAATAAGAGCATTATTTTTTAAGGGGGAGGTCTGCATGCTTTTTCCCACCTCTCCCCTGACCCAGCATCCTTTTCCTGCACCCTCCCTCCTATCCCCATCTAAAGGCTACATACTTACTTGCTATGCATCTCTGCTCAAAGAATATTTGCGATGGAATATTGATGGATATTGTAAATATTCAGGTGGATTTAGCTTCTTCAGGATATTAGTATACGTTATGGGTTAAGTCTCTATGTTTCCCTCAGTGTTTCTGTTCCGGTCTCTTGTACTTAAAGACTAGCTTCAGTATATTAGTATGTGTTATAAGTCAGACTTGTCTCTATGTTTCCCTCAGTCTTTCTGTTCCGGTCTCTTGTACTTAAAGACTAGCTTCAGTATATTAGTATGTGTTATAAGTCAGGCTTGTCTCTATGTTTCCCTCAGTGTTTCTGTTCCGGTCTCTTGCGCTTAAAGAGTAGATGCCCCAGTTTCAGACGACCCAACACACAACTTCATGAAATAACAACCGTTCATAAGTGAATAGCAATAAAACAAAAAGGAAGTTATGGAAACTGTGAGTACCGCATACTTTGAGAGGAACATGCTATAATTTAACCGGAAGATGTTGAAATGTCTTTTACAAGCTGCTAATGAAAGCATGGCACCTTGTGTGGACGTGATGAGACTGAAACTAAACCAAACTTATGGTGGAATTCTTCCTCTTTCCCCTCGATCCTCCGGAACAACAGAAGATATTTACGCGAGTCAGCAGAAGTCACTCACAAAGGCAAACAGTCATTATTTCCCCGCCCAAAAGCTAAACTTCACTCTGAGCGAGCAGATTGGCGCCTGGCATGACACCCGTCTGTCGACGACGGGAAATCTCACGCTCTTCAAACAAAAAAATAACTTTATCGAACCCCCAGCTGGGTTCCTTACCCAGCTGTTCAGGGTATACGCCTCATCAGCGTCTCCATCGCTCATTGGCAGATCGCGTGAACCAATCAGGCGCGAGCGGGATGAACCCTCTGAAGCATTTCAAATCCCTTTCAAAGTCACTTCAGAATCACGCAGTGACGCCCACAAATGACACTTTCCTTTTCTCTACAAAAAGGATGGAACAGTCCTACAAAAAGCAAACCCTTACAAAGACACTATCTGGTCTCTGTAGTGAAGCCGCTGTTCTTAATACCAACACATCTGGTGTGGAGCTGCTGGAGTGGGGAGGGGGGGTCGTATATTGAACACAGCTCTATTTATTGGTCCATTGATCACCCCCGGACTGGCTGTCATATTCCATTTGAGGGGAGGGGGGAGGAGGGGCATTGTAGCAGCCATCGCCATGGTAACGGCTGGAAAAGCGGAGGGGGGGTGGGGTAGAATTTGAAGACTAGGTACCGTGGCAGCACCGTCACACGGGACATCAGCATCTCTGATTAGAAATTGATTTCAGTTTCCCCTCCCGTCCATCCCCTAGGGCCAGCGATCAGAGAGTTCGATGAGACTGAGGGGGCCAGCGATCAGAGAGTTCGATGAGACTGAGGGGGCCGTTCTCTAGGGCCAGCGATCAGAGAGTTCGATGAGACTGAGGGGGCCGTTCTCTAGGGCCAGCGATCAGAGAGTTCGATGAGACTGAGGGGGCCAGCGATCAGAGAGTTCGATGAGACTGAGGGGGCCAGCGATCAGAGAGTTCGATGAGACTGAGGGGGCCAGCGATCAGAGAGTTCGATGAGACTGAGGGGGCCAGCGATCAGAGAGTTCGATGAGACTGAGGGGGCCGTTCTCTAGGGCCAGCGATCAGAGAGTTCGATGAGACTGAGGGGGCCGTCCACAGAACCAGCTGCTTGTTTTCCTTTCATCGCCATCACGCCGTGATTGGCTGCTAATTGATTTACTAATTGCATGTAATTACAAAGTAAAAAGGCTGCTCTCTTAGCCCTGCCCGTTGCGTGTTATCATCTACTTATGTTGTCATGGAAGAAGAAGTTTATACACTAAGAGATGGGGTTGATAATCAGCCAATCGCAGGCTGTAATTGGGTCTAAATATGCAAAGAATTAGAATTACTTCATAATGTGTCTTAATTGTTCCGCAAAAGATACTTTGCCGTCGCGAAAATCACAATTACGGCAAATTGTAGCAGAAGCTAACATAATAAAACGCTTATTGCCTTGAAGGACATGGGGGGGACATTTCCAGCTTTTTGTTATCCATAATATCTCTCAATTTTTTGTTGACTCCTTCGCTGCTAGAGGTTAAACGAGGACGCTCTAGAGGTTAGACGAGGACGCTCTAGAGGTTAAACGAGGACGCTCTAGAGGTTAGACGAGGACGCTCTAGAGGTTAAACGAGGACGCTCTAGAGGTTAAACGAGGACGCTCTAGAGGTTAAACGAGGACGCTCTAGAGGTTAAACGAGGACGCTCTAGAGGTTAAACGAGGACGCTCTAGAGGTTAGACGAGGACGCTCTAGAGGTTAAACGAGGACGAATGTCTTTTTCTGTCATGTCATTTCCAAAAACCGGAGAAGAAAATGATAACGTAAAAAAGAAGTTGCTCTTTGCCAGGGGAACAAAAGAAAGCCACAGATATATTTCGTTCTGTCCATAATTCGTTCTTTAATTTACTTGATGTTTTTTTGCTGCTCTTGCAGTTTGTTGTGGAGTAAAACACAGAGCGCTTGCTTGGTGAATAAAAGCTGATGAATAAAACATGAGTGTTTCAGCTTAGAAACACTTCTGCTTCCTCTCTGTTGCCTCAACACATGGAAACTCAACCATGTCTGGCCGGACACACACACACACACATGTACACACACACACACACACACGCACACATGTACAAACACACGTACACACACACATGCACACATGCGCGCGCGCACACACACACACACACACACACACACACATGCGCGCGCACACACACACACGCACACACACACACACACACACACACACACACTGACCCCACCCGTAGCATGCCACACAAGTTTCACATGACATGTTGAACTAAATGAGCTTGTGTGAGCTTATCACGTAAACCTACTCATGTCCGATATATGGGTCCATTCTGTTCACTTCTCCAGCTGCTTGATTTCACCCCCTACTTTTAAAATACATAACGGGGCCCAGTTTGTTGTTACGGCTGAAAGGTTCTGAGTTTGAATCCTCACCGTCAACAGTATATCTGGAGGCATCCTGGAGAAAGATGCCCCCTAACCCCTACCTGATTTAGGACATGCATCTACAAAATAAAGTTCACTGTGGATAAAAGTGACTTATCATGGCCTGTTAAATGATTCATCCCTCTTTCACCACTCTTTCCTGTTTACACATCACTGTAGTGTGTACGATCCACCATACTAAAATCCACAACTGGTTCTCTGGTGCTTCCTAGGTCTGGTTCTCTGGTGCTTCCTAGGTCTGGTTCTCTGGTGCTTCCTAGGTCTGGTTCTCTGGTGCTTCCTAGGTCTGGTTCTCTGATGCTTCCTAGGTCTTGTTCTCTGGTGCTTCCTAGGTCTGGTTCTCTGGTGCTTCCTAGGTCTTGTTCTCTGGTGCTTCCTAGGTCTGGTTCTCTGGTGCTTCCTAGGTCTGGTTCTCTGGTGCTTCCTAGGTCTGGTTCTCTGGTGCTTCCTAGGTCTGGTTCTCTGGTGCTTCCTAGGTCTGGTTATCTGGTAGTTCCTAAGGTAGAGAGAGCGAGAATGACAGAGCGAGAGAGAGAGAGAGAGAGAGAGATTGCGTGCGTGCGTATATATATATATATACATATATACACACAACACTTTGTCAGCAGTACAATCCCCCTGCCCCCCTCACCTAAACCCCCTACTGTCACACTATAACTCCTCTCTGCAGCGCAAAACACATTCATAGATAGAGCAAGAGCCATGCATAATTGAAACCCCACACACACACACTCACACACACACACACACACACACACACACACACACACACACACAACAAATGGTGTGACAAAAAACAGGGAAGGGAAGAAAACAACAGATAGACAAACAAGAAAATAATAAATAAAACTTGTGACTGGTGGATGTACACAAGAAATGCACAAGAGAATACACAAGGACTACACAAAGAATACACAAGGACTACACAATAACTACACAGGGAATACACAAGGACTACACAAGGAATACACAAGGACACAGAATCTCTGGGACACCAACTGATGGTGTGTTATTTCCTGTGTGTAATTCCATGTGTGTGACCTCGTATATACATATATACATCCATTCATACAGGTATACACAAATATGTATACCTCTCTTTCATTAATTTATCCATCCACCTATTTCTCCATCCAACCACCAAACCATCCCTCCACCCAACCCTCCACCCATTCCCCCACCCACATGTGTGTGAGTGTGTGTTGGACTGGGGTCATCCCAGGTAACACATTCACATTCACCATATCACCTGCCACGTTGCCATGCCTCCCACACACTCATACAACATCCATGTTTGTATTCTGCTTATTGCCCCCCCCCCCCGTTAGTGCTCCTGTTCCCACCATCTGTCGGCTCAGTCACGTAGGACCCACTCTGACAGCTTATCATGATGGATAACAATATTAGCAGGCTGTAATGAGGAAATAACGGCCATCTTTCAGCCACGCGGGATTTTTTTTTATAATCACTCTGGAATTAATTCCATGGCAACTGTGGATGTGATTTGGCAACTATGACCTATGGTTTGGCCCCGCCCACTTCTGTTGAACAGAACTTCCAGTCATGTTTGGCAACGCCCACTTCTGTTCAATGTAACTTCCTGTCACATTCGGCCCCGCCCACTTATGTAAAACTTTACTTCCTTCATTACTCGTTACGTTACTTTAGATAATGGTCATTCAGCACCGACCGCAAAGAAAAGGGCTGAATAGTGACAGTTGAATGGCTGTTCTGCAGCAGGGGTTCAATTAGGAAGATTAAATAGCTGGGAACACAGAGTCATACCTCGGGTTAAACCATCTCTGCTCCATATCAGCGTGGCACCCGCCAATAAACGCCAGAGAAGAAGAAGAGTATCGAGTGATACAAACTGACATTGGAGGAATTTGGTTTTAGGAAAATAGGGAGTATTCAGTGAGCCCCCCCTTGTGTTGGTGTGAAGGTGGTGTTGGTGTGAAGGTGGTGTTGGTGTGAAGGTGGTGTTGGTGGAGTAAGACATCCTACCCATTGTGTTGGTGTGAAGGTGGTGTTGGTGGAGTAAGACATCCTACCCGTTGTGTTGGTGTGAAGGTGGTGTTGGTGGAGTAAGACATCCTACCCGTTGTGTTGGTGTGAAGGTGGTGTTGGTGGTGTTGGTGGAGTAAGACATCCTACCCGTTGTGTTGGTGTGAAGGTGGTGTTGGTGGAGTAAGACATCCTACCCGTTGTGTTGGTGTGAAGGTGGTGTTGGTGGTGTTGGTGGAGTAAGACATCCTACCCATTGTGTTGGTATGAAGGTGGTGTTGGTGGAGTAAGACATCCTACCCGTTGTGTTGGTGTGAAGGTGGTGTTGGTGGTGTTGGTGGAGTAAGACATCCTACCCGTTGTGTTGGTGTGAAGGTGGTGTTGGTGGAGTAAGACATCCTACCCGTTGTATTGGTGTGAAGGTGGTGTTGGTGGTGTTGGTGGAGTAAGACATCCTACCCGTTGTGTTGGTGTGAAGGTGGTGTTGGTGGAGTAAGACATCCTACCCGTTGTGTTGGTGTGAAGGTGGTGTTGGTGGTGTTGGTGGAGTAAGACATCCTACCCGTTGTGTTGGTGTGAAGGTGGTGTTGGTGGTGTTGGTGGAGTAAGACATCCTACCCGTTGTGTTGGTGTGAAGGTGGTGTTGGTGGAGTAAGACATCCTACCCATTGAGGACTGAAAGGGTGGTACAGTAATTGATAATGCTAATGGATCAGGTTATTCTTGAGTTGTTTAATTCATAAGCAGACAGGGGGCGTGGTCCCAGCCCCCAGACGGAGGTGCTAGCCGGCGCTAACCTCGGCTAGCCTAATGGATGGCCACACGGCTGCGTCTACCAACAGGCATGAAATAGGCCTGGGCTCAGCCAGAGTAATACATCTTAAACACCGGGGGCCAGCCAGTATAGCTCCTGGCCCTAATGCACTCATAAATAACACGCATTGGAATGATTAACCGCAGGAGGTGGGAGGGAGGAGAGGGGGGCTCTGGGTTGGGGTGGATGTGTGTGTGTGTGTGTGTGTGTGTGTGTGTGTGTGTGTGTGTGTGCGTGAGGAGAGGTGTGTACGGGGGATTTTGTGAGGAAAGTGATTTCTCTTTAGCGTTGTTGAATTGCAAACCTTAAAAAACAGGGGGTTCTATAATGGAGGGGAGGGGGTTGGGAACAAAATGGAATTGAGTCAGGCAGGAAACAGGAAATCCTTTCTCTCCACACTACGGGCCAATGGGAGAGTGTCTTGGAATGTAAAAAAAGGAACATAAATGCTGTTTCAGCATATCACAAAAGACCAATGATGGTGGGAAGCCCCCCCCCCCCCCCCACACCCTTCCTCACTTACCATACAAATAACTGTCAAAACTAAATTGCCTATTTTGAATAAGAATGTATAATATCTGCACGAAAGCACAAATAGGCTTACGTGACAAAGGAAAGGGGCCACCAGGACCCCCCCATCCCCCCCCCCCCCCCCCCCACCCATTGGAGCAGGCAGGGAAAGATTGTTGCATCGTGGATTCCTCAATATTAAGTAAACTAATCTTTCATCATCTGTACATGTATGTTATTGTCTTCATTTAATGTATTAATAGTTGATATGGCAACAAAGGCTGTGACTGAATGTCCCCTAAAGCCTGGTGGTTTATCTCACCCCAAGATCATCTTAATATCTTCCTTTAATGGTTTATTGATCACCGCTTTAGTCATCAATTATCCATGAGAAGAAGTGATTGGCTGAGTGTTTAAGGGCAGGGTAGTGGTTAGGGGGTTCCATCCCAGCCAAAGGAGTTGAGGTAGGGGGATTTCAACTCCACGAGGCGCGGATTCAAACGGGTGCTGACGTAGTACCACGTCAGCAGATCAGTAGAGGGGTGGAGCTGTCCACTTCCCCGTGGTGCTGAATCGAGCGGTGATCAGCTGGACAGATGAGGGTTCTGTGCACGCTGCTGAAAATCCTAATTCTTATTTTACAGCAGTTTCATTCTCATTATTTGTTTCAAATGCAGCCACAACAGTGGACTTCTCTTCACTAGTTCATCTTCCACCTTAACCCAAAGAGCAGACCCGTGGTTAGTGAGACTCCCATAGCCTACGGTTAGAAGCCTGTGCAAAGGGCCTTTTGCTTTGGATAAGCGCCTCTGATGAACGACAAAAGCTTTGTTTTGTGTGCCTGTTCGAAAAACCCTTTCGAGAGTGCCTGAAGCTTGACCCCCCACGAAGGAATCACATCTCCTGTTACATTCATCTGCAGTATGACAGAATGAATCTGCGCCACTTCCCCGCTGGGGGGTCAACGGTTAAATTGCAATACAGCCGCTTAGCAGTCACCTCAGGGGGCTTCTGGCCGTCATCATTGCAGCTCAAACATGTGGAAGGTAAGATGATGGCACCGATTGACTATTTCCCCTGATATTCATACTGGTGCCGATTGGATCAAATAACAAGGACGAACGAGATGCGTGTCCATCCACAAGTCTCAGTTTGATAAATGTCCAAGTGTCCAGATACCAACGGGCTTCTCTGTGTGTGTGCAACAAAGGAAAAGGGGGGAAAAAGTGGCACAGGCATAATTCAAACCATTAAGGGCTAACGTTAGCACCCCACCACCTATACACACGCACACACACCACCTACACACACACAACCGACACAATCACACCCACACAACCACACACACATTTAGGGACATGGCACAGCGAGATAACACACACACACAGGCTGGTGGCTATCGATCAAAAGGCAGTGCAGCTTTAGTGAGCTCCGCACAGCGGGGGGAATGCTTACCACGGGCCCCTCAAGAACAAATGTTTCATTTTCATTAGTTACCTGCTAGCATGCGCCGGGGGCCCTGAGACACACAGCTCCCGGGAGCAACAAGGCTGGGAGGGGGGGACGGGGGTGGTGGGGACGGGGGTGGTGCTGGGAGGGAGGGACGGGGGTGGTGGGGACAGGGGTGGTGCTGGGAAGGAGGGACGGGGGTGGTGGGGACGGGGGTGGTGCTGGGAGGGAGGGACGGGGGTGGTGGGGACGGGGGTGGTGGGGACGGGGGTGGTGGGGACGGGGGTGGTGCTGGGAGGGAGGGACGGGGGTGGTGGGGACGGGGGTGGTGCTGGGAGGGAGGGACGGGGGTGGTGGGGACGGGGGTGGTGCTGGGAGGGAGGGACGGGGGTGGTGGGGACGGGGGTGGTGCTGGGAGGGAGGGACGGGGGTGGTGCTGGGAGGGAGGGACGGGGGTGGTGGGGACGGGGGTGGTGCTGGGAGGGAGGGACGGGGGTGGTGATGGGGGTGGTGCTGGGAGGGAGGGACGGGGGTGGTGATGGGGGTGGTGCTGGGAGGGAGGGACGGGGGTGGTGATGGGGGTGGTGCTGGGAGGGAGGGACGGGGGTGGTGATGGGGGTGGTGCTGGTAGGGGTGGTGCTGGTAGGGGTGCTGGTGGTGAAAGTTTGCCACTTTTCAGTTTGAATGAGGCCGACGGTGTCGAGCAAAACTCTGATTCCAATGTCACTCTCTCACTTTCCGATGTTTCTTTCATCCCAGAAACAGTACAGCATGCCATCATAGTGGCACGATAACAATATGGGGGGTGAGACAGACGCTGTCGAATGAGATGGAGTCCAATGTCACTTTTTCCTTCTTTCCAATGCATCAGTTTTTGTAGTTCAATGTCACCGTTTTTTACTTTTCCAATGAATCTTTCATTACAGAAACCCAGTATGCCTACACACTACAGTATGCCATCATAACGTTAAGCTAACAACAGGGTGGAGTGGGGGGGTAGATGTTTCAACCCACTTTTCTGGATTCCACCAAGGTCCACAGTTTGAATGAATGTCGCTACTGCTTTTCGTCCCTTTTCGACCCACGGTACATTATGCTATTATAGCACGAAGTAACCCTAACCAGTAGCATAACGCTACCAAACAATATGGTTCATACAAAAGGTCCATGAAAATAAACACCATACTACTTTATACTTTAATATGATGCTCAAATCAAATGGATGGATGCATCAATAGAAACCTGACCAAATGTGACTGTTTGCCACTAATACAGTATTCACCACAACTGGAAGTATGCATAAACATTAAACAGCAGACAGTTTACCGTTTATGTCTCCGCTTTTTCATCATCCAATCTTAGCGGAGCAATGGCCTATGTGTTTAATTCCAAGGCTTCCTTGCTCAACCTCGAATCAACATCAGTGCTCATTTTTGTAATGCAATATGTCGTCTCGCTCCGTCCATGGCTGTCCAAGTGAAAACCTGTTTTATTTAACAAACACTGCAGGTCAGAGGATAGGTACTTTCTTTTCTCTTCTGAAAAGCGGTCAATATTCCTCAGTTTAGTCAGGGTTCATCAAGACAACCTTCTTTTGGCAGATGATATTACATGTGCGAATGGTTGTCAGGAGTTCCAGCTGAACAAGGAGTATGAAAGACCAGCTCTTATTGCTCGCCGTTCCTTTACAGTTTTCCGTTAGTGTGACCTTTCCTTCACTGCCTGCGTCTTTAGAATTGGTGCTGCAAACATAGCATGCAGCTAGGTGAAGGTTAGGCTGTGATTAGTCTCCACCATCTGCATAGAGAAGTAGTAAAGACTCACTACTCATGCAATACTAGTGGCCCAGTGAAAGATGGGACTTTACTATATAATATGTTTCTAAAACACAATCTAGAGTTACATTAGCCTTAATTAGGGTGGCCCTGTGTCAGTGTATCACCTAAACGCGTTTATTTAGACAGACAGTTAACAGTTCAACTGAAAGAATTGTTCGACTGCAACAACGACAACACAAAGAACCCAAAACATGGTTTTGTCTCATCCAATAAAGACAAATAAATAAAACGAATCGCTCACAAACTGCCATTTATTTCTCAAAATTGCTTTGGGTTTCTAGTCGGGGGGTAAACAAAATGCTACAGAGATGCATGTCAAAGTCTCTCTCTCTCCCTCTCTCTCTCTCTTCTCTCTCTTGTTTAACAAATGACGGTGTAGGGAAACGCTGATTGGGGTTTGGTGTGTAGCAGGTGAAGCTGAAATGACAGGTGTGTGTGAGGAGACTAAAACAACATGGAGACAGCTGGGTAATCATTGGGCCCGGACTCATTTTTAGGCGTCACTAAAGGAGTAGCGGTAGATAGCTGGCTACACATGTGAGACAGGAAAATACAAGTAGGAAGCTAGAGAAAACACACACGAACACACACGCACGCACACACACACACACACACACACACACACATGCATATGCACAAGTACTGCTGAACACGTGATGAAGAAGTGGACCAGAAAATAAATACAAAAAGACCGATTTGTGCATGATTGTGAAATTGGTGCAGTATTAATTCAGGCAGGCAGATTGTCACGGTGCCACGTTATTAATGATTATTGATTGCCTATAATTGAACTGTCAAGAAGGCATTCAGTGCTGTGCAGTATGAAACACCTGCATAACGTGGATCAAGAGGAACATCTAAGAGAGTGATCTGGAGAAGACATCTTCACTAATGTGAGCACTCTGTGTGCCACTGGGAAGTGAAACCATTCTGTGTTATTACTTTTAATTATCCATTCCGTTACTTCATGTTTTGATTGCAAAATACAAAATGTGTATTGTTCTTTTTTGTTGACTTGTCCATTAAAATGATCATCCTTGGACACACTCAAGCATAAAATGGGTACAAAGAAAGTGAGTATTTTTTCTTCTTCCCCCAGTACAATTCATTAGTTATTATTTTCAGTCTTTGTATCATGAGGAGGAAAACATGACATGAATTGTGTTGCGCAGATTCCATGGAGTGGCAACACGGGTGAAATATCTAATTACTATAACATTGTTTAGTTTTTCATTTTAGTTTCTAATCTTATTTTTTCGTTATGTTATTTTTTCATTAAAAGATAAGACAGGTTTTCACAGGTGAGACAAACAACCAGAAGAAAAACGTAGACTAAAGTACAATGGAAGAAACAACAGCAGAGGAAAGGTTTAAAAATCCACCCAGCATTCGTGAGATCGACTACGATTAAAAACCAGTTAAAAGGAGAACTTGGAAACAAAAGATTTCTACAACCAAATCAGTTCCACCCTCCCGAGGTTTGGTTCGTCAGCGTGGTCCTCGTGGTACGTAGTGACGGTCCTCTCTACGTCACGTGAACGCACGCCGCGTCTCGCAGCTGAAGAGAAAACTCAAAGGATATGCCAGCCTCGACCTTGCTCGATGGGGAGGTGGGGGTTGAAATAGCATCAGTCGGTGCGAGACCCCCAACGGAGCCCTAGGAGGAACCCCTAGGAGCTTGCTGAGGGCCCCATTTCAGACTCGAAGCCCCAGTGGGTTGACAGAAGTCACCACAGTACAGAAATAAAGACGAGATTTTCCTCCGTAAGGGCCGTTGCGTCGACAGGGAAAGTAGTGAAAAGTAGATTTTATTAGAATGGCGTTCTCTACAGGAGGCTCTCAGGAACGGATTATCTGTCAGGGTTAGGGTTAGGAAACGGAAATCCATTCTCGGATTTGTTTTCTTCTTTCTGTTAAATATCTTGAACGCAGGCTGTGAGATGAACGTTCCCATAGGAATGTATTTATGCTAATAAGAAAGCAGCACACAGCTAGCATCTGGTAATATAAAGAAAGAATAGATCTTAATTATCCCCATGTTCTTTAGTTATTAATATGTTATCGGTCATGTGAATTGAACTGTTGAAGTGAATTTTGTCAGTTCAAAAACTAAACAATCGATATCTTCTAAAACAAGGAGCTACAACTCTCATGAACGTTGCCTTTTGATGGTAGCTAGTTCAGTGACCGTTGCAAACGCGCTTGTTCAGAACGGACGATGGCTTGGCCTCCCGCATTGCTGCTTGCAGCTCCCTCCTTCAAACAACTTCCCACTCAACACCACCCCTCCTCCAGTCCTCCACAATACAATACAACAACACACCACTGTCTGGAAGATGGACAGACAGACGGATAGACATGCACATACCTTCCATTTTAGTTAGATTTATACATAGTCAGGTGTTGGCGTTCATTCAAGAAGCAGGTTGGCCAATTGCCACAGCCAACAGGTTTGGGCAATATCTCAACCACCTACTCAAACCAAAGGTTGTCTGGTCTGTTTCTCTCAACGGGTTGGGAGTGTAATGTACGAAGGACCTATCTTAGAACAGTCTAGAACAGGCTACCTTGAGTTTGTATGCATTGGTGCAATAGTTTAAATCATCTGGTTGTCCTTGGATTGTCTGGGTTTTCCCCCAAACTCAAGCTACACTCATAAATATTTAGTTTGATGTCTTTTCTTTGTTTTTGGGGGGAGCGGGTCAAGCTTCAAATCCAAGCATATGCTAGAAACGCTGATAAATACAAACTGAACAAAACTGTTGGTAAACAGTCCATAAACTGCGTGACTGCACCCAAGACGTAAACAACAGAGTCCTCCTTCTCCCTGGCAGATGGGAGCAGCGATACAGCAGATAACAGAGTGATTAGCATCACTGGCACGCAGACGTAAGCAGGTCTTTACTGCTTAAAAATAAGTCAACATTTCAACAGTGAAGCGGTATGTTCAGGATGTGAGGAGGAGGTAACATATGAGGAACATGACCCAAGTAGTACAGCAGACTTTAGAAATGGATTTCAATCCAAGAGGTCGAATGTGTTCATGGTTTAAGGAGAAATACGCTCGACTAAAGACATCTTTGAGAACATTCTATGGTATGAAACTTCTTTGTTCTGCCCTCCAGGGACTTTCGTCCCCAGGTATTCATGATAATAACTTTATTAAGAATGTATTATTTTGTGTTAAGATTTGTAATGCATGCATGTTTCAGAAACTCTATCACTTATGTTTGGGTTTCTGCAGGCGACCAGACTTCCAGAGCTCAGTCAGCAACCTTTGGGACTTTATGGAAATCCATATAGGCTTGGTGAAGTTCTGGAAAACTCCAGAATAGCTGGTGTCATCGCAGTATTTGAGGTGGTGGGTGGTGCACAATCCTGATAAACAATCGAAGCGAAGAGTGAAGTGGGCGGAGATGAGAGCGAGACCAGCAGCACTGGGGAAGGACGGAGGCAGCAGAGGAAGCCATTTTCCAGTCTTACACCGACAGCTGTCCTGGCGTCAGCCACAGCTGGGAGGATGCTGGCGTACAGTTTGTTTGGTGGCTGCACAGATGCTTCTCAAAACACTCCTCATGTCTCTTACAGTTTGATCCCACGTTTGTTTTAAACAGCAGTATGGTTTTGTTAGAGTGCATTTGTGGTCATATTTACTGTGTTGCTTTGATCTTTGCTATCTTTTGCCCCAAATACATGAAATCGACAAAGTATGCTACATACTAAATGAACGACAACACAAAGTATGCTACATAATAAATGAACGACAACACAACGTTGGCGACGTTAATGTTAAATGAGTCTCATGGTTTTGATTTATTTTGTGCGGTCATGATTGGGAACCAGGCCAACCAGCGTGATGTAAAGCCTCCGTTGGTGAACGTCTGCTTGGCCGTTGGTTATTCCGTCATCAAACGAGGGACAATCGACAGCTCCCCATGCAGAGAAATATTAGATTAGAGACCAGGGTGTTTTTCTTTATCATACAAAGCATCTGCCGCATTGATTCATGTCTTCCAACTGTTTTTTCAGTACATGTGCTTCAATAGTTTTACTTCTGCTTCTATGCATAGGCTCAAACCAGATTGCATCTTTTAATGGCTGAAACACATTAATGATTGCATTATTATCATCAGATATCAGATTAAATAAAACCAAAATGTAAGCGTCTGTTTAAAGTGGAAGGTAGTACTACACTCTGCAGACACCAGATACAGATAGCACTGCTCTGCTTCCATGACAACGTAATGGGAATTCAACTCACAGGCTATTTGTGGTCATGATAGGCAAGTTGTTTGAATTCTAACCCTTTGAATACAAGTGTCTGCTAAATGACTATGAAACATTTAGAAAATCAGCCAAAAATCGGAAGGTTGATCTTGTTTCCCATTTTGTTCACCGTGTGTTCACCGTTCCTCCCCAGGAAGAGGATATACCGGTGGGCGAAAGAGCTCAGGAAGCAAACCTCTGATCAAGATGTTTCCAGGGCCTTTTCAAATCCTGAGCCCCAGTCCAAGTGGTTATGTTCCTAGGAGCCCTAGGAACATTTCCAGTCCCCTGCCCCCTTCGCTGGCTTTGTCAAAAGACACAAAACGCTTCCTCATCTGTTTGTGTAGACAGCGCCATCTTGTTTTGCACCC
>JACYXH010000591.1:167500-247500 GCA_026745465.1 Lota lota
TTTTAGGAGGAGGAGATGGAGAGCTGGGGTGCTCTGGGGTTTTACTGAAACCCTGGATCACACGTTCTTTCTTCTTGCTAATGGTTTGGAGAGCTGGACATAAATATCCGTTTGAACTGTTGTTCTGCTGCCATGTTCCTGCCAGCCCATCAGTATCTCTCACACGCGTGTGTGTGCGTGAATATAATATATAAATCCAGATTTGTCGAAACACCTACTGCTATTGGCAACTGCAAGCCCACAGGGCGTGTTACACTCCCATCACTCGCGTACCTTCAGGTTACAAACACATTCAAGTGTTTACTTGATCCTGAGATAGATATTTCTCTCGGTGCTATTCATAGACATGTGCGGGACTCTCAGCGACCATCCATGATTTATCTGTTTGAATTCTGCAGGCCATTGCTTGTGTATAATCCAGATTCTTCTGCAACTCAACGGTTGGACTGTGGTTAAAACTTAATGTCATGCTAGCTTAGGGCGACTTCAGCGACTTCTCCCAGGCCAACATCCTTTAATGATTTAAAGCTGCTGTAGGTAGAATGTAACAGCTATTAAAGCTGCTGTAGGTAGAATGTAACAGCTATTAAAGCTGCTGTAGGTAGAATGTAACAGCTATTAAAGGTGCTGTAGGTAGAATGTAACAGCTATTAAAGCTGCTGTAGGTAGAATGTAACAGCTATTAAAGCTGCTGTAGGTAGAATGTAACAGCTATTAAAGGTGCTGTAGGTAGAATGTAACAGCTATTAAAGCTGCTGTAGGTAGAATGTAACAGCTATTAAAGGTGCTGTAGGTAGAATGTAACAGCTATTAAAGGTGCTGTAGGTAGAATGTAACAGCTATTATTTGAGTGTAACTTGTTAGAAATGGCCTAGCCATCCGTCAGCTATTTGCCTCTTTATGAGACCATTTAGACGTTAGACCACTCCTGGCTACTCTGACCAATCAGGACATCTCTTCCCTGATTTGTTGGGGGAATCCATCTTGCCTGTCAATCACAGGTGCTTGACATGCAACACTTCTCAGTGGTGGAGAAACATGTGGAGGGAGGGAGCAGGGAGGGAAGGGACAATTTTGGTGCTTTAGTTTCAAAATTGGGCTCATCCACTCTCTCTTTACAGACGTAAATCTTTACAGATCTAATCTTATTCAGCGAGATGATAATAGGCTGCGACGGCTGCTGACAGTTAAAAGATTGTCAACGTATTTTCCTTTCACAGTCCATCTGGCTGTATGGTCCTATGTCCTATCTCCATCCCTAAGAAACTCAGTAAAACATATTCATGGCAACGTTATGGACGTCGCAGGGATTCACACTTGATTTATCTCATCTCAACCCCCATGAGCAGCAACCTGAGTACTTCTAACCCTGGTGTTTGTACCAGAGTGCGGTGTGTGTGTGTGTGTGTGTGTGTGTGTGTGTCGAGGGTCTCTCAACAGCTCCAATCACTCTTGAGTGTCACTTATCTACCCTCACACTACAGGCCCCCTCCCCCTTCCTCCCTCCAAACTTCCCCCCTCCAACTCCAGACCCATGGAGACCACCCCTCCTCCAACACCTCCCATAAAATACATAAACGATGTACCCCAGTGCCACACTCACACACACGCACGCACACACACACTTAATAAATCTGCGCAATCTTGCACGAGGATCAGTGACGGCTCCCTGAGGATGACCACACCTCCTCCTGTCAAGAGCTCCTGCCAGGTGCAAAGTTCCTTTTAAACAGCAGTCTGCTGACACGCGAAGGTCCTACACAGGAGCCTTTGAGCAAACAACAGGCAGCTCTGTGTGTGTGTGTGTGTGCGTTTCACACCCGGAAACCACTCTTGGATACAATGGCATAGCAAGGTCAGATAAATGCTCCCCATGGTAGTGGAGGCGGGGTACAGTTGTTTCAGCTCCCCGGAGCGAGAGAGGCACTTCATATCAAATTCAACACAATGGCTGAGTTTCTCTTGGCTGCTGCTGCTGTCAGATACCAGGTTCAATCCAACAATCGGAGGCGTGGTTATGGGATAAAAAAGGGAAAGATGCTTTTTATCCTCCTCTATCTAGTTCTTCTACACTGTTCAGTCCTCTGTCACTCTCTCCCTCTCTGAGTTCAAGGTGTGATCCCCCTCTTTTCTTCTCAGACATAGGAGCGTTTATGTTTGAGGATCGCCACCTCATCACACCGTCCACGCTGTCCTTGCCGCGACCTTCGAAAGAAAAACTGGAAAAAAAAATCCCTGTTGGCTTTGTTGTATAAATAAAATCATAGCTGTATAAGAATGGAGAAATGAATGACCGTCTGTCCTTTGACATACTCTGGCAGGATGGATATATAGTATGGATTGACGATTCGTTTTGCATTCTATTGTAGATCTGAAGGGCATACATAACGGGCGATGATTAATTATTATTATTAATGATTCATTTGTATTTGTAGTCCTACTGGGCAGGACTGGGCAGGACAGGCGACTCACTGGGTGGTTTTGTTCTGTGAAAAAATGCCCCTCCCCAAAATGAAATGTACACGCGTTTGTGCCTGATGACTTAAAAGCAAAGAAAGACCTTAACGTTTAAGTCTGCTAATAACTTAGGTGTAATACTACATCTATCGTAGGGTGATTTAATTCATAAGTGGCAGGTCATGGTAGACAGGTAGTACAGTATGTATTAGTAGCATGATGTTTATTCCCTTGTTACTTGTTCATCTTCCTCTTGAGTTGCGCTCCCGGTAGCCATGCTAAAACACGGAGCCAGCTGTCCCGTTATTCGGAGAAATGCCAGGGGCCAAATGTCACATGGATAATACAATAAAAACCATTTACACCGTGATGCACATCCTCCAGTTGTTTTAATACTAATTGCCATTGGGGGTAAATATTGTTTTTTCCCATTGAGGCGAGAATCATTTCCTTGATTGACGGAACGTCTGCCAAGCGTTGTACGTGTGGAAGGCCAGCGCAGGTAAGCAAGGCTGCAGCCTCTTCACAGCACGGGAACAACTGTACGTGTGAGAGGCCAGCGCAGGTAAACAAGGCTGCAGCCTCTTCACAGCACGGGGACAACTGTACGTGTGAGAGGCCAGCGCAGGTAAACAAGGCTGCAGCCTCTTCACAGCACAGGCACAACTGCAGGGAACCATGCTGACCTTTAGCGTACTCTTTAAGAAAAAGTTATTCTTCTGAGGGAACATAGCAGGGAAGAGGGGGAACGCTGAGTACTTATCATTTAGCACATCATCCAGTATAATCATCAGAAATGACGTAATTACCTCTTTCTCTCTTTGATGTCTCTTAGTTTTAGTCTGAGGGAGGGGGACTACGGCAACGGCGGCATTAAGTGCTTTTTGGAATCGACATTCCCGTTGCCTTGGTTACAAACCACCAAGCTTTTGTTGCATGGGGACTATGGGCCGTGTGTGCCATTACGAACAACACACACACACACACACACACACACACACACACTCCCACACTCACCAGAGGGCAGATGAGTGCGGGAAGTTCTAAAACAAAATCTTGAACCTGTGGGGTCGCGCTCACCTCCCCGGGAACAGAAGGCGTGACCTGAGTCCGGCCGTGCTCGCTAGTCACGGCTCCACGCTCGCCGCCCGGCCGCACAAATCTCATCACAACGTCCTCATTCTGGGCTGACACGGTTTGACAAAAGAAAACGCTGACCGCTCCCGGAAATATTGCAAATTGGGCTGGAGAAGCGTAGGCCTTACAAATGAGCCGCCGTCCTATTCAGCGGTTCCGGGGCCGCGTATTAGACGAGTTGAGGATTTTCTATTAGATTTAAGCTTCTCCTCTCTCCCTCTGTGTGTGTGTGTGTCTGTGTCGACGGCCTGCCAAGAGCAGAATCAAGGCAAACATAATCTCAGTCCTTTCATCACTTTTCATCACTTTCCACGGCAGCGCGAAGGGCAGCGAAGGCATTTGTAAGTGAGGCCGGTAAATTATTAAATAACACATTTGAAGAAAAAAATAAGTACAGTTTCCGGGTCTGAATGGAAAGGAGGTGACTTAGCCGGCGTGTCAGAAATCAAATGTTTGGATTCCCAGCCTGAGGAGGAGGGAGTAATGGCGGATCGATGGCTCAATGTTTGAGGTCGAGGACGCACATGCACGAATGGGACGCGCCAAAAAGAACCTATCATTTTGGATGTAAGAACACTGCATACAGTAACATATTGATCATTAGTAGTTCGTTTTTACTTCTCTCCAATCTGATTCACCACGACCATGTGGCTAATGAGAAGTTATTACCACCAGTGCATAAAGTAGGACTTAAAACCAGAGAATGTTTCCAAAACTGTGATAAGCTTATAGATGTGTGTGTATGTGCCAATAAGAAATACCAGGGGGGCATTCAACAGTTATCCATATTTAAAGAGATGCTTTTCCTCCCACTGGAGCTATCAATTATCTTCTCCTTGCCCTCCCTGAGGGGGGTCTGTGTGTGTGTGTGTATGTATGGTGAGTGAGTGAGTGAGTGAGTGAGTGAGTGAGTGAGTGAGTGAGTGAGTGTGTGTATGGTGAGTGAGTGAGTGAGTGAGTGTGTGTATGGTGAGTGAGTGAGTGAGTGAGTGTGTGTATGGTGAGTGAGTGAGTGAGTGAGTGTGTGTATGGTGAGTGAGTGAGTGAATGAGTGTGTGTATGGTGAGTGAGTGAGTGAGTGAGTGAGTGAGTGAGTGAGTGAGTGAGTGAGTGTAGTCTCTACACAGGACAGCATGTAGCACATGCCAGAGGAAGCATCGCGCTAAAGGACAACTGACATGGGGATCAAACCTGGTACTTTTACATACATCCCATTTGTAGTTTAGTATTGTAGAAAGGGCTTGTCCTAATCTCCCACCAGACATGTTGGATCTGAATTGTGTGATCAAAGCTTCACCTTCATTTGTTCTTACTATGTCTTATAATATATATATATATATATATATATATATATATATATATATATATATATATACAGTATATATATATATATATAATTCTTTCTTAGGATCAATACTTAATACTTAATTTATGTATTTTTGAACTACATTGTATGCATGAATTGCACTACAGAAATAAAGATGTATAATTATTCAAACTTGACAACTATCTACATGGATGTCTCCTTTGTGTGTGTGTTTTCCTCTCTGTGTCTTTTGTCGTCACCCACTGAACTCTGGACGGATCTGGCGTGACATCCATCTTGCTCAAGCGGCCCCTGACTAATGCACCAGACAAGTATGTGTGTGTGCGTGTGTGTGTGTATATGTGTGTGTGTGCGTGTGTCTGTACCCTCTTGCTTCTCATGCAACATCAGCTAGGGTTATGCCTGACCGGCGCGCTGACTGCTTGTAAGGTAGAGCCATGCAATCATACAGCTGAGTAGAGGCATGAGAGAATCCTCTGCTCCCGTTATCGCATCCTCTCAACGGCAACCCCCAATAAACCAGATGGATTTTAATTGGCTGTCTGAGCTGCTGCTGGTGGGGGGAGTGGAGGAGGGGGGCTGAGATTGGCAGTTCGACAGCAGCAGGTTAAGAAATGCGTTCTGCTCGCTGAACCACACACGCACGCACGCACGCACGCACGCACGCACGCACGCACGCACGCACGCACGCACGCACGCACGCACGCACGCACGCACGCACGCACGCACGCACGCACGCACGCACGCACGCACACACACACACACACACACACACACACACACACACACACACACACACACACACACACACACACACACACACACACACACACACACACACACACACACACACACACACACGGGGCTTGTCAGCACAAAGAGGAAGGATTTGTTTGAGTGGAGTAAACAAAATATCGGTTCCTGGATTTTTAACGATGGCCGACGCTTGAATACGTTGAATATACACGTGTTGACATCCGCGACTTGGACACACGAAACACATCTCGTCAACAGGTTTGATACCAAATAACAAAGCCGCTGATTTAGGGAGGGCACACAGTCACTAGGGAGACAAGTGGGCCTGGTTGTCATAGCAACGTGTTGTGTTCTAACGTTTTGGAAATACATATATATACACATACAGTTAGCGGTTGAGGTGCAAAACCCTACATAACCGTTAATCTCTGTTTTGTTTTTAATTAGGCCTACTGTGTTTAATTAAGACCTGTGCTCAAATATAATTGGGGTTGAAAGGTCAGAAGTTCAACCGTACTACGATACAGCCTATAAACACACTGCACAAAAGACTGAAGATTTTCCGATAAATTTTTACTTCAATAATATACGAGTGATGGGGTCTGTTATGAATAAATTGGTCCAAATTAAAAAGAAGATGCCTTCCCTTGATTGGCTGAATGGTTACTAAGTAGCAGGCCTACCAACCGATTACCCAACAGAGCATGCTCAGAACAGATACACGATCAAAAGGGCTTCACGTGTTTTTGAGAACAAATTTATAAAAAATACAAGCATACAAAACGTGCCATTCAATTTGACTCGATTTCTGACGCCAGACCGCAAAGTTGGCGAGCCTATTCCTCGACACTAAGCCCTCCATCCCGGACAAGAGAACATGGGCGAAACTCCCGTGAGCTGAAGAGGGCCGAGTAAACGCTGCGGCTCTGGGGGACGAGCCGGGCGGCCGCTGAGAGCGAGAGCGTGCAGACATCAGCTTGTGCGCCGGGTGTTTTGCAGAGACAGCGCGCGGGGATTAGCGCGACGTCAACTGCTGTGGCTGGCAGGAAAGGGAAACAGATCCACTGCTATGGCTCTTCAAACAACAACTACCCTTCAGAGTTTGTATTCTGTACTTCTTTGGGATGTGATTTCACCCAGCAAATCTCAATCAGACAGTTATCCTTGGAAGACAGAGAAAAGAAAACGAAAACAACTCACATTTAAATATCTGTACGTGTCCCAAGTTCTTTATCGCTGACAGACAGACAAACTTCACGTCAGGCAGACATCACTTGGCATTATCTCCTGCTATCCCTCTGGATTCCTGAAGACTGGGAAGGATCGCACACACGCACACACACACACACAAACTTTAAAAACGAAAAATGAATAAAAGTGTGGGCCGTCAACTTCCCCCTTCTCCTCGAACAAAAGGTAATTGTTTGGTTATTTCTGCCCTTCTCAAAACATTCCCCTCACGCTGTTCCCTCAACACCCCCCCCCCCCCCCCCCCCCCCCCCCCCCCCCCCCCCCCCGACGCACCTGCAGCAAAGTCCTTTCCCTTTTATGCCGAATACCCGGCAGCCATTTTGAATTAGTTTATTTTTCTTTTGTTAAAGGCACGCAAAACTGCCATCTTACCCCCACCCTCCCCTCCCCTCCCCTCCCTTATTCCCTCCCTCCCTCCCCCCCTGCTGTGCAGCTGACAGCCGTAATCCCAGGAGGTGTCTTGAACGGCGGACATGTATATTTGTTTGTTAGCTATAGCGTAGCATAGCCTAGCGACTAGCCCCGGGGCGCTATGCAAAATAAACACCTCATCAGGGGCGACGCCGGGCCCAACACCAGCAGCCCCGCCTGCACGCCAACCCCGGGAAAATGCAGCGGGAGAGGCAATTGTGTACCTGTCGCCATTAGTCAGGAAATATGTCTGCAGAGAGGTGGCGATGGGGGGGCGGGGGGGGGGGGGAGGGGGGGGGGGGAGGCTGTGGCTCTGTGGGGGGAATGACACCATTTAGAGTGATGGAAAAGGTGCATTTCAGCCCTCAGCTCTGGGGTATCCATGCATCGCACAAATTCAACTGAAGAGTTACAGCGAGGAACGCTGTGGTCGTATTACTACGACATGGGATTGTGCTCATGGGATTCCCTTAATGAGACGTACGACATGGGATTGTGCTCATGGGATTCCCTTAATGAGACGTACGACATGGGATTGGATATGTCTCTGTGATGTCGTTTTTTTTTTCTTTAAATATAATGAATATCAATATAATCAGAATCAGAATCAGAATCAGAAAAGCTTTATTACCAAGTACCTTTTTTAAACATACAAGGAATTTGTCTTGGTGATGTAGGTGCACGTCACGTTCTCTATTACAGGTTAAACAGAACAAACAAAATAAGTATAAATATATGTATAAATATATACACACAATTTAATAAATCATTTAATGTAAAGAATCACATCATTAAAATATATTATATTATTTGCATGCACTGGGAATATTGTTAGGTTTAACTCATGAGTAAATATGTAATATTTCTGTCCTTTATTATTAACCTTTTCACGAAAAAGAAAAAGAAGAAGTATTTTAAGGTCTTTGAGGCGATCAATGAAGCAAGACAGACATGAAAGCTGACTAACCGTCCTTTATAATGTTCATAAACTGATCTCAATTAGACTACCTTGAAGTTTTAAAAGGCGCAGTCCTTTTGAAAAGTGTGTGTGTGTGTATGTGTGTGTGTGTGTGTGTGTGTGTGTGTGTGTGTGTGTGTGTGTGTGTGTGTGTGTGTGTGTGTGTGTGTGTGCGTGTGAATGATGTGAAATGAAAACTCGCACATTGGGAAAGTTAACAGTTAGCGCTTGAAGGCAAACAGCTCACCAAATCAATCTGGTGTCTGTTTTATATGTGCGGATGAAAGATAAACAGCGGCAGGCAGATGGAAATAGAATAATAAGAGTGAGCCATTGGAGGATCTGTAAACAAGCACCAATGAAATGCCTTGTATTATCCTCCAATCAGATTCCAGTGCAAGGACCACTCCTGTGATCCTCGCACACATCTACCACTACATGTGTTTGTCATCATCGTCATGGTGACAGTTCATGAACCTCGCCATGTATGATCGTTGTCGTGACACGCCATGAACACATCCGACAACAAGAACATATTATCAGTGACATTTACCTCTGACATGAAGGGATATTTGCATACTCCCACTATGATAAAAAAACATCAGAATGTACCGGATATGTGTGATGCAGGGTTTGGGCGATAACCTCCATAACCAGAAGGAATTCACTTTGCTCTATTCTACTTTCCGCTCACACCAACACATAACTGCAACAGCTAGGGTGCATGGGACATGTAGTCCAAAAGGTAAAACCTACCAACACATAACTGCAACAGCTAGGGTGCATGGGACATGTAGTCCAAAAGGTAAAACCTACCAACACATAACTGCAACAGCTAGGGTGCATGGGACATGTAGTCCAAAAGGTAAAACCTACCAACACATAACTGCAACAGCTAGGGTGCATCGGACATGTTCAGGAACACGGTTCAAGAGCACTGACTGGTTCAGGAACACGAACCGGTTCAGGAACACGAACCGGTTCCGCTGTATGACGTGTAAAATGGAAGATGAAATGAAGAGGAACACGTGTAACAGGAATGCCCTCAGTCTGTACCGGTATGGTACACGTGGTTAGGGTTACCCTAACCCTATCCCTAACCCAGTCTGTACCGGTATGGTACACGTGGTTACCCTAACCCTAACCCAGTCTGTACCGGTATGGTACACGTGGTTAGGGTTACCCTAACCCTAACCCAGTCTGTACCGGTATGGTACACGTGGTTACCCTAACCCTAACCCAGTCTGTACCGGTATGGTACACGTGGTTAGGGTTACCCTAACCCTAACCCAGTCTGTACCGGTATGGTACACGTGGTTACCCTAACCCTAACCCAGTCTGTACCGGTATGGAAAGGGGTTACCCTAACCCTAACCCAGTCTGTACCGGTATGGAAAGGGGTTACCCTAACCCTAACCCAGTCTGTACCGGTATGGTACACGTGGTTACCCTAACCCTAACCCAGTCTGTACCGGTATGGAAAGGGGTTACCCTAACCCTAACCCAGTCTGTACCGGTATGGAAAGGGGTTACCCTAACCCTAACCCAGTCTGTACCGGTATGGAAAGGGGTTACCCTAACCCTAACCCAGTCTGTACCGGTATGGAAAAGGGTGGCTACAGGTCTACTTTAAACACGAGTTCGTACCAGGCTTGGATTCTTTCAGCCATTCAATTTGTCAATCTCTTTTTATTTTCTTCTTTTGTTGTTCGTATCTTAACAAAATATCTTAAAAATATTAGAAAATTAAGACTTAGTTAATGACTTGGTAATATTTAAAGACATATTTTGGAGAGGATCTAAATGGTGTATTTAATGATTTAAGTGTTGAACATGTCTGTCCCTCTCAAGGACATTTATTTGATTGAGGAATGAAAATCATTTTAAATTGGTTATGATTCCAGTATGATATATGTCTGTAAGTGGGCGTTACTCTTCCACACAAATAATGAGAATTTGATATGTCAACAACATTACTGGATTCAGATAACTTGGTTGACAGTTAACGAGAAAGAGAGGGAGAGACAGAGAGCAAGCGAGCAAAAGAGAGAGCGAGAGAGAAAGCGAGAGCGAGAGAGAGCGAGAGCAAGACAGAGGGAGGGAGAGAGAGAGAGAGAGAGAGAGAGAGAGAGCAAGACAGATGGAGAGAGAGAGAGCGAGAGCAAGACAGAGGGAGAGAGAGCGAGAGAGAGAGCAAGACAGAGAGAGAGAGAGAGCAAGACAGATGAAGAGAGAGAGAGCAAGAGCAATACAGAGAGAGAGAGAGCAAGATAGAGGGAGAGAGAGCAAGATAGAGGGAGAGAGAGAGAGAGAGAACGAGAGCAAGACAGAGAGAGAGAGAGAGAGCAAGACAGAGGGAGAGAGAGAGAGAGAGTGAGAGCAAGACAGAGAGAGAGAGAGAGAGCGAGAGCAAGACAGAGGGAGAGAGAGAGAGAGGGAGAGAGAGAGAGAGAGAGAGAGAGAGAGAGAGCGAGAGCAAGACAGAGAGAGAAAGAGAGAGAGAGAGAGCAAGACAGAGGGAGAGAGAGAGAGAGAGAGTGAGAGCAAGACAGAGAGAGAGAGAGAGAGAGAGAGTGAGAGCAAGACAGAGAGAGAGAGCTCCCAGTGGCTTTAGCATGCGTTTGTGTCTTCAGTTTCTCCATAAACTTCAGCCATTTTGGTAAGGGGCCTCCAAAGAAAACTTAAATGTGGGCGTGGCCCACACCTGGTTACCTCCCCTTGTTTTCAATTACTCCCCTATCCAAGCCCAGCTTAAGCCCCAGGACACATGACCACAGATCCAACTAAAATATTAAAATATTCTCAATTTAACAACAGAGCAAAATTGCATCATTACAATTGCTTTGTTTATACACTTCAATCTTAAGTGGTATTACTCGTCAACTCAGGCACAGGTTATTAAAGGTGCCCCATTTAGCCCCCAGGTGTGAGTGTTATTAGCCGTTACAAGTGGGTGTGTCCACGGCTTGTATCGGCCAATCGCACTCACACCTGCTGGTAGACCAGGGGGCCCCTAAAGGAGCAGGTTGAGGCCTCTCAGCCATGGCGGTCAAATCCATGTCCGGCCCGAACCTTGCTTCACAAACATCCTCCTCTCAGTTGTTCAAACTGTTTTGTTTGGTTTTAAAAGTAAGAAATACCCACATGTTAAACCAAGACAAGAATGAATAATTCAGTCGTTAGAATAGTTGGTGGTTTTACACCATTAGGCTCCTCCTCCTCCACCACCTCCTCCGCCTCTGTTCCTGATGTTTGTGACGCAGACCGTGTTGATGCAATTATTCAAAACATCAACTTTCTCTCTCGCTCCGTCGTCGAGCGCCCGCTTCTTGAGCAGTGCACTCACTCGATATCTCCCTCGATAGCTTTACCGGGGGAATTCATTTCATTTAAACAACACACACACACACACACACACACACACACACACACACACACACACACACACACACACACACACACACACACACACACAGCGGCAGCTGTAATTAATTTTTGCCGATGTTGAACGCAGCCCAGTTCAGTGACTCTATTGTGTGAACGCACTCTAGCAAAGGCCTCAGGGATTACTAGTGAGAGCGCTGGCGGAGTGGGTAGGCCTACATACTGCCAGGGCCGCATGCAACGTCTGCTGCTATTAAAACCCAGCTATTGTAATCAATCTGCAGCCGTGAATTACAACATTTCCCAGAGCAATTTTTCATATTATGAAAGCTCCGAGGTGGACTTATTCCATTGTGTTGTACGGGTAAGGACCAGACAAATCTCTTCTTGGAAGTAGTGATTGCGTAAAACAGTTTTTAAGAAGAAGAAGAAGATGAAAAACAAGGTTGTGAAGTTAGGGAAAGTGTTTTACTGGACGGTGAGATGGTTTTTGTGATGCTCACTGTTTGAAGGCCCCTTGATTTAACTCAAACCTGTCAACAACAGCGTGGAAACAACAGCGTATATAATTGCATTTTTTTTCCGGTTGAATGATGTTGCCGACGGGTGTTATTGTATTGTGTATTCTTTATACCTCATTACCACATAATTAGTCATTTTTCTACCGTAAAAACTTTTTTCTACTTCATGGTATATAAAATGAAAATTGCCTATCATTAATCATGCTCTTTGTTTTGTGTGCGCCGTGAAATGGGTTTGAGCTATTGTGTTCGTCCTAAATAACACAAAAATAAATAATATAAAACATTAACTTGAAAAGTCACTGATTCATGATAACCTCTATGACTCATACGAGAGAAGATACTCTGCAGGGAGGGATTCACTAAACACATACAATAGATATATATGGAGAGAACAGCGGCAAGATGTGTGCTCTAGCAGACATCTTTAACAAAGAATACTAATAGCCTAGCATCAACCGTTAAAGGGAGTATAAAAGAAAGTATCAGAGGTGAGCGTGGGACAAAGCTACCTATATATATATATATATATAGGGAAGAGATTACAGATGCAGAATACAGAGGCCACTGGAACAGAAGACAGTATCAGTAAGAATATAATACTAGACGGATTCGGTAGGTCATAAGGGGGATAATACAGAACAATATGACATACTTTATATAAATACAGTCTAACTTCACGTACAGTATTTATCAAAGATAATAGCTTTTTGAAAACATTTATCCACAAACTATAATGTGGTGCAGGAATGTCCGTTAAACGATAGTTTAGTCACCATATTTAGTGGTATTTAGTAGGCCCAAGGGCTCGAAATCTTGACGTTGATGAGCTGTATGTTTCACCGTTCATCGAAGCAAGACTGACTGAATAAGAAGGGTGTGAGAGTTTGGGTTAAACGAGCGAGAGCGCGAGCGAGAGAGAGAGAGAGAGAGAGAGAGAGAGAGAGAGAGAGAGAGAGAGAGAGAGAGCAAGAGCGCAAGAGAGCGAGAGCGAGAGCGAGAGAGACTAAGAGACAGTGGCAGGCCAGCCGAGCGGGAACAGAGCGTGATATGAGCGAGTATTAAAAATGTCACGTGACTTCAGCGACAAGTCATTAAGAAGTGCCCCCCCCCCACCCACACACACACACACACACACACACCCACACACAGACACAGACACAGACACACACACACCCACACAGACAAACACACCCACACACAGACACAGACACAGACACACACACACACACACACACAGACACACACACACAGTCTCAGGTCATGGAGGGGAGGTTCACTATGGGTCCGGGGTCCGTCCCACTGTCTATTATGGGATGTCCCTGACATGCGGACGATGAGGGGTTAGTTAGGGGTCGGGGGTAATTAGCTTCCGTCAACCGCACAATGTCCTAATTGTGCGTTCCTAGTAATTACTTCAACTTTCTTCCCTTCCTCTTCTCCAGCTCTTTCCACATCTTTGACACTAAAGGGCTTGGAGATAAAAAAGGGGATTTTGCCTGTTTAACACAAACATAATGACAAGAGGTTAATGAGTTTAATGGAGATGGTGATCTGGGTCGGCCCCGAGAAGGTGAAATAAAACAACCATGAAATAAATAAATCAAATAAATAAAGGTTAGTGTGTGGTTATGCAAAGTAAGGGTCTTAGCTGTCTGTTATCTGCCTGCACACCTTTCAGCCAGCTCTGCTTGGTGCTCTGCAGACCTCTGCCAAGCCAGCTGCTTCTGTGTGAAATTAAAAAGGAACATTATTGAAGTTAAGCATGGCGTCTCTACACCAGGGGAGGGGGGGTGCTCAGCGAATAATTCATCCCCCCTCCTCACCCCCTATGCTATTAACTGCAAATGAATCCCACCATTTATGAATTCAACCATTTTATGAATTCAAAAACGAATTCAAACCGTTTCCGCTCTGATATAACCAGCACAGAGGATCGCATATATTACCACCAACCTGGAAAAAACACCGAAAATACAGGGTGCTGAGATTAAACCCATTTTCAGATAAATGTCCTGTATATTCTATTTGTATTATATGTATATTATATTCATCAAATCACAGCCTTTTTATTGTTTTATTCCAACATCCTGCCATGTTTTCCGTGGGAAGTTTTCCTCGTCTGCCTCCTCTTTAAAAACAACACATAGCTGAGGAATTATCCACGATGCTGCTGCTTATGTGGCCGTCTCCTCGGAGGCGAACGAGGACAAATAACAAGCAGCACTAGTTGGGCAGGGGAACAAGCTACCTTTATAAAAATAGCCCAGCGTTGATACGCGTCTGCACCTCGTTCCATTGGGCCTGTGCAGGCAGAGCCAGAAGAAATAAAAAATACAATTACACAGGAAGTCTCAACGAATCCCCTCCTCGGAAGAACTCTCTCTCTCTCTCTCTCTCTCTCTCTCTCTCTCTCTCTCTCTCTCTCTCTCTCTCTCTCTCTCTCTCTCTCTCTCTCTCTCTCTCTCTCTCTCTCTCTCTCTCCCTCTCTCCCTCCCTCCCAGTGGGTGATCGTTAGTCAAAACATGCGGGACATCACCTGCTGCTGTGCCTCCAGAGGCCCCTGGGGGACACAGTAGGGGCCCGGCTCAGACACATCATTGAATGCAAAAAATCCAACTCCACCGTTTTTTGTGGCGTGTGTTTCCACAAGGGACAGCGCTGGGGGGGGGGGGGGGGGGGGAGAAGCGAGAAAAGCATTATGCTAAGATATGTGGGAGGGGTGGAGGCGTGTAGGAGGATGGTGTTGTTTATTTGTCATCTCCTCATCCTCCACCAACCCTGAGGTTTATTAGGGCGGAGGCAGGGAGGAAACGCTGGTGGAGGAGGTGGGGCCCTAGGGATGAGGAGAAGCAATACCAGAGGAGATTGCCCCTACCTCTGATGCCACGATTGAACACTATTTGTGCACTTTTTTCTGGCTGACAATAAAAGCAAGAAAGCAAACAGGCAGCTGGCTTGCCTCAGGGGGGTGTGGCTGGGGGTTCAAGGAACGGAGACCCCTGCCCTGGTCATTATGATGGGTATTGTAGTCCCATCCATCCATACATTAAACTACACAGCACACACACAGCCCATGTAGCAGGGAAACAGCTTGGTCACAGAGCGTCCCCCGCTCCCCGACAGAGTGGGATGACACGGCCCAGGCCAGACGCTGGGACGCTGGGACCAAATATCAAAGCGTGCGTGCCGACTAGTCATCCTTTGCGTCTCAAATCGGCTTTTCTCCTCGGCCGTCGGTCGTCTGCGCAGCGTCGGACACATATTAGATGATGATGGATGATTTTCCATCGCGCTGTCAGAGCCAACGCCTGGTAGAAGAACAACACGCGGCGCAGAAGACCAACAGAAACGTGTGTGCATGGGGGGGGGGGGGGGGGGGGGGGGGGTTGCGTATTAGCCCATGTTCTCTCACACTCTGGGTTTCAAATGGGCCATTCGTTCCTAACTCAAGGGGTAGCTCAAGGGGTAGCTCAAGGGCTAACTCAAGGGCTAACTCAAGGGCTAGCTCAAGGGCTAACTCAAGGGCTAACTCAAGGGCTAGCTCAAGGGCTAACTCAAGGGCTAACTCAAGGGCTAGCTCAAGGGCTAACTCAAGGGCTAGCTCAAGGGCTAGCTCAAGGGCTAGCATAGCTGGCTAACTGTAGGCGGCGTCGCCATTTGCGAGAGAGAAATAACCGCTGCTGCGTTCTGGCGGCCTGGCGTGTTAATTATAATAATTATTAAATACATGCTTATTCAAATCCTACGACGGCTGCAATGCCACAGTTAGCAGGGGCTCTGGCGGCCCCGGGGGTTTCAGAAACATAATTGGTTGACGGCGGAGAAGGAAAAAAAAAGAAGAGAAAGTAACACACAATTAGTTTGGGTTGGTTTAATTAATATTATTCAGGGGAGATCCCCCCCCCCACACACACACACACAAGCACACAGACACACACACACACAAGCACACACACACACACACACACACACAAGCATACAGACACACAGACACACAAGCACACAGACACACAGACACACAAGCACAGACACACACACACACACACACACACACACACACACACACACACACACATTCCCCCTTTTAGACGCCCGCTGCCGCCCTGGCGATCTCTCTACAGATGCAACAGATGTGATGCCAAGCGCCGATGGCGATTGGTTGACAGAGGCCTAAGGCGGGGCCAGGAAGTCTCAACAGGTTTATGATATATATATATATATATATATATATATATATATAAATATATTATGTATGAATATAAACCTAACGACACGCAAAGAGCTGTTAGCATCATCC
Organism: Lota lota; assembly: GCA_026745465.1. Classification (NCBI taxonomy): domain Eukaryota; kingdom Metazoa; phylum Chordata; class Actinopteri; order Gadiformes; family Lotidae; genus Lota; species Lota lota. The sequence goes on from JACYXH010000591.1 coordinate 184,003, forward strand.
CTTAAAGACTCGTTTGTAACGTTGCTCATAATGAAGGGAATTCAAATAGCCCCCACCTCACTCCCCCCTCACCTCCCCCCTCACCCCCCCTCACCTCCCCCCTCACCCCCCCTCACTCCCCCCTGCTGAACTGTGATTGGCGGTTGGTTCCCTCCACGGATGATGAGGATGAGGATGAAGATGATAAAGACAGTTATTTGGAACAAAGCTTTCAGAACTGTACTCGAGTGCTCCAGACATTACGTCAAGCTTTAAAGGAGACCAACACCTGGGACCAAGTGGGACTGCTAGTTTGACTCCAAAAGGTATACGTTGCTCACACATGGGTGGGTCACATGGGTGGGTCACATGGGTGGGTCACATGGGTGGGTCACCCAAGGTGGGTTTCAGAGGCAGAATCACCCGTGGCATGGGTTGGGTGAACTTCATGCTCCTTTCCCGCCCTTTTAACAGTTCTGGGAATTGACAGGAAAGAGAGAAAGAAAGAAAAAAGATCCAACAGAGTACATGACCTTGGTGTTCAGAGGTGCCTGGTCTCCAGACCAATCAAATGAGCCACGCGGCTACCACTATCGCTAGCTCTCAGACACCTTGTTCCATTAGCCTGGTCCTGCCATTCGCCCTTTACGCATTCAACACCTCCGTCCAACACACACACACACAATCAAACGCAGACGCACGCCATCCCGCTAATGTGTCCGCCTCCACTTCATCCCCTCTCTCCCCCCTCTATGTCTCCTGGCCAGGTGTCGTCTCTCTCTCTCCCCTCTCTCTCCCCTCTCTGTCTCCTGGCCAGGTGTCGTCTCTCTTTCTTCCCCTCTCTCTCCCCTCTCTGTCTCCTGGCCAGGTATCGTCTCTCTTTCTTCCCCTCTCTCTCCCCTCTCTGTCTCCTGGCCAGGTATCGTCTCTCTTTCTTCCCCTCTCTCTCCCCTCTCTGTCTCCTGGCCAGGTGTCGTCTCTCTCTCTCCCCTCTCTCTCCCCTCTCTGTCTCCTGGCCAGGTGTCGTCTCTCTTTCTTCCCCTCTCTCTCCCCTCTCTGTCTCCCTGATCCACTCCTTTTGTGTGCGTCCATGGACCCTCCCCGTCCTCTTAAGCGGCCCTTTGCAGTGACAGCTTATGGACCACAATCAGCCGAGTTTCTAGCACCATTGTGCCGAACATTAAAAAGCAATTGCCCTGGCAGGACTATCGAGCTGAGGGGGAGGTGGTGCTAGCGCTTGTGCTGGTGGTGGTGGTGGTGGTGGTGGTGGTGGTGGTGGTGGTGGTGGTGCTGGTGGTGCTGGTGGTGGTGGTGGTGGTGGTGGTGGTGGTGGTGCTGGTGGTGGTGGTGGTGCTGGTGGTGGTGGTGGTGGCGCTGGTGGTGGTGGTGGTGGTGCTGGTGGTGGTGGTGGTGGTGCTGGTGGCGCTGGTGGTGGCCCAGGGATCCAGGGGCTCTCGGTGTCCGACATCGGCCCCAGGCGGCCCCAGGTGGGTTGTTATTATAACAGAGTTAAGAAAAGGAGAGAAAGCTCTCACACTAAGGGGCTGGGATTTTTCTCTTCTTTCTCGGCTGTTGAAGAGTTGCACTCTGTTAGGATTTTACAAAAGAATAAAAGGAAATGTGTGTGACTGAAGAGTTTGATGTTTGAGCTTGAGTTTTGCGCATTGGAAGACAGCTCATGAATAGCTGTGGAGTAGAGAAAAAGTTAAAATAGATATTCAGCTGTATTCAGGGAAGGATTATAGAGGAGCAGTTGTTTTGAAGTATCAGTTGTATAATTGTTGACAAAGGAATTGCTTGTAAGATGCTGAGCCTGCTTCCCGATAATGTCAAGAGATTTGCCTTGGTACATCAGAATACACCAACTAAATATTAAAAACACACCTAAACATTTCTATGATAACACAAAGGCAAAAAAACTTCATAGTCTCATGTCGAGCCTTTCTCAAGCCACTTATTCATACACATCTCATCGCTCCGTGTGTCTTTCAAAACACAATAGATGATCCATTTGAAATGGAGCCAGATCCTTAAGGCTTTTCTGCCCTATTAGGGCTGTCTGGGTCCTGGAACTACACAAGAAAGCCATTTAAACCATAAACAACAAGGCACTTTCCCTGCTCCATCTATCCATGCAGCTCTGCTGCCCAAACCAAACTCCATCACCTCGCTACACCAATCCCACAAGTCTGAAAACCTTTGAGCAACAAACGTTTTTCCTTTGCTTTTGAGGAGGAGGTGGAGAGCGGTTGGTTTAACTCCTGTCTCCTCATTAGTTGTGCCGCGTTGTTGGGGTCCACTGGCCTCCAGTTGACCCGGCGCACCAATCACTCAACGCCACACTTCAGCCTGCCATGGAGGCGCTTGATGAACAACCCAGAGCGTCCGTGATGCGAGGGGTTAGCCGAGGTGCTACAAAACAATAGCATGTCAAGAGTTTGCCTTGTTTTTTTTATAAAAAACTTTACTTGAAATGTGTGGTGGCAATTTAAACTTTTGCACGGTCACTGAGTAAGTCAATGGAATGATGCAGGGGCCTGAAAGAGACTTTGGTTTTTATTATTGTCAATTTAGGTCTCTGTGTGTGTGTGTGTGTGTGTGTGTGTGTGTGTGTGTGTGTGTGTGTGTGTGTGTGTGTGTGTGTGTGTGTGTGTGTGTGTGGTGTGTGTGTGTGTGTGTGGGTGTGATGTGCGTGTGTGGGGAAAAGTAAGATAGGACTGATATTTTATTGAACCTAAGTTTTGTATACTAAATGACTCACTATATTGTTATAAAACCAACAATGGTTAAAGGTCTACGTCCAGTATACAGATATATAAAAGATAAAAATCCGTGCAGTATATTTTGTAGAAAGACCATTGTAGTTTTGTCAATAAAAAACAAGAAGAGTACCATATAACTTCACAAACCAAATGTTTATGAACGAGGTTGAAGGGCAGGCGCTAACCCACAAATCACACGTCACGCTTGAGATAGCTAAATATCCAACCTGGCCATCAAGCCCACACCCTGGCCACGTGGCTTCGATCTCTCACCTCCACACCCACATCCTCAAGCCAGCTATCACTGGCAGCTCTCTCACAGCCCACCTCCAGCGGCACGCCCCCACTCACTGGATCTCCTCACAGAGCCCACACCCTGGCCACGCCCCCTCACCTGGCTCCTCAGCCCACCCTGGCACAAGCCCACAATCCTGGCTCCGCCTCACAGCCCACACCTGCTCTCCTCAACTAGCACAATCACCAGGGGCCCTACGGGACAAACACAACACGATCCCTGGCCACGCCCCCTCACCTGGCTCTACTCCTATCCCACGGCCTGGCCACGCCCCCTCACCTGGCTCTACGCTCACAGCCCACACCCTGGTCGCACAAACCTCTTCACCTGGAGCTACAGCCTCCACGACCACTGGCCACACCCCTGTCCACTCCCCCTCACAGCCCTGGCACTAAGAGACAGACTGGCTACCACACCTTAACACGGCCTCCTCTCGCCTGGCCTCCTCTACACCCCTCCCTGGCCATCCTCACAGCCCCACCTGGCCACGCCCCCTCACCTGGCTCTCCTCACAGCCCACACCCTGGCCACGCCCCCTCACCTGGCTCTCCTCACAGCCCACACCCTGGCCACGCCCCCTCACCTGGCTCTCCTCACAGCCCACACCCTGGCCACGCCCCCTCACCTGGCTCTCCTCACAGCCCACACTTAAAGTATTTGTGTTACCTTATTTTGCATATATATGACATCTTTTGAAATAATGATCTGTAAATTGTGCTGAATAATTGTCCCATGTAAACCTACAGGGAGCCACAGTAGAAGGGCTCCTGGGCCTTTCCCCTCGTTCAGCTCAACTCTGCACTTTCCATCCCCTCCAACTGTAGCAGAAGAGCAAGAGAGAGAAATGAAGGAATATCAAACCGGCACTACCCTGAGACCACCCAGAAGATCATTTTCCAGGCCGTTAGGAAGAGCAGCATCATTAGCGTTGCGGGGTGAGATGCTGACCTTGCGCTAGGTAGCGATAGCATGCGGTGCTAGCGCCGTGTCATCAGATACTGTTAAATGACAATTATCAACCATCCTACACGCTAAAACTTAATGGGTTACAACATTAAACCCCTTACTATTAATATTATATCGGTGTGACGATGAACTAATGATATGAGCACTAATAATAAGAGGCCTAAGTAGTGCCATGTTTTCATTTCTAGAAACAATTAATACATAGCAATGTGAACGACTAAAAAGCAATAGTGAACATCAAATTCTGAATACAAATCTAAATATATGAAATGAATCTCTCCTTTTTACAAAGCTAATTAAGATGCCTAACTTCTGGCTCATCAGAGCATATTGTGAAAAGCTGTTTCTAGTTTAGAAGAGAAACTGAGAAACAGTGCTGTAGCAATCCCAGTCCAGAGCCGACCAACACGTGTGAAGAGAGGGGAGATACCAGCTGAGAGATCACAAGTCCCCCTGGAGCACTTCTAATGTTCTACTTAGTCTCCAGTTCCTCCCTGAACACAACCAGTGCCATTACCAGTTCCATCTCCCCCCGTTTCAGCTTGTATTTATAACCCAACGCATTTCACTCATCTGCAACGCTAAATTATTTAGCAGCGCAAACTACATTAATGGCGTTGGATGATACTCCCGCCCGAGGAGGGGGTGGGGGGAGGGGGGTGGAGGGAGGAAAGTGGTTTTATTTATGTACGTCGACAAAACTGAGGGCGGGGGGGGGGGGATTCAGGCATCTTGTTTCAAACGGAGATGAGTCGTTCGAGCGAGAGAGAGAGAGATCAAGGGGATTTGCTAAACAATGGAGGACTTTAGGAGCACGTTGCTCTATGCTGGCAGCCATTTTCCTATTCAGTCGTTTAGCGGACACTTTTATCTAAAGCAACGTACGATGAATCTTATTTGTCTCTTTATAGCTACAGGCCATTGATGAGCAAGAAGGGGGTAGGACATCTTAGCTGAAGGATGCCTATAGGGTTGAACCAGAACCAGAACCTTGAGCTGGGGGTCATCACTGGACTGTGCAGGCTGCGACCCGACTGGACCACAGAAGACAACATGTGTTGTTGAGGCAGCTGTAGCTGCTGTACTGAACTCCTATATGAATAGTAAACACATAGCTGGCCTCTAGGACAAAGATAAACAGTGTGATCTATGAGGAAAGAACACACACACACACACACACAAAACAAACATGCATCTAGTGCTTTTATTTTTACCTCTAGCCTTCAGGAAGCAAAACATAATGCTTAAACAAGCCTTATTTAATTTGTCACCTGACTAGATGCAAATGTGCATGTGTGTGTATGAATATAAGATCTGTAGCTATTGAGACTTCAGACATCAACAGAATGTCCATTTCTCTGCATTCAGAGAGCCATGTCTTCATGCCTGCAGGGACAGAGAGGTGTGGCCTGCTGCTGTAACCAGACATGTCGGGTCAGTGGCCTGTGGCAAGTAAAAAGGTTTGGCAGCAGCTGAAGGTTCAAGAGGTCTCAGGCTGAGAATCTGAACTTTTGCTGTTGTTGAAAAATGGTTGTTCGCTCAATTGAGTACTTTTCAAATTAGATTTGGTTTATCAATGTTTAAGTGTGTGAGTTTGTGTGTGGTGTCTGTGTGTGCGTGTGTCTGTGTCTGTGTGCGTGTGTGTATGTGTGTGTCTGTGTGTGAATGTGTGTGTGTGTCTATGTGTGTGTGCATGCGTGCATGTGTGGTGTCTGTGTGTGCGTGTGTCTGTGTCTGTGTGCATGTGTGTGTGTGTGTGTGTGTGTGTCTGTGTGTGTGTGTGTGTGTGTGTGTGCCTGCCTATAAACATGAATACTTGCAGCACTTATTACATAGTCTCTATATATGAGTTTGAGAGTTGGGCGACAGAGCTGTGAATCTGCCTTTATATTCCAAAACCTACAATGACTGAAACCTACAATGAACGAGGTTCTAAAATCTACCGAGGATCAATTCTGACATAATGACGATCAACACGCTTCGTGTATTCCACCATAACATCCCATAATAACCATGCTTGTGAACTTTATTTCTTGTTTACGTGTGCAGAACAATGCAAAGCGTGGTGAATCGTCTCTCTTCGCTGGTCCAGCGGTGGTGGTTAGAAGGGAAGCATTTGTCAACATTTAAAGCTCACTCCTCTGCTCCCTGAAGTGGCCAAGCAACGTTCTCATCCCTGCTCTGTTGTTGTGGCTTCCTTCCTAACGCTCGGTGTACAAAGCACTTAACACCGCGTAGGGGTTCAGGGTTCGATTCCCAGTGGCCCCCTAGCTGAAGGTGTGCCCTGATGGGTTGGGATGAGTGCTCTGTACTCATGAGGAAGAATTAAAACAGACCATGTAGAGCGGGGGAGTGTCCTCTGGTACACTGCTCAAAGGCTGTGGATCAGCATACTCCCTCCCCTCTCTCACCATCAGCCCCACCGTGCTGCAGCAGCAGGTACATTACAGTAAGTGATACTTATACCTCCAACACACTTAAGGAAAACAGCCCTGCAGGCCCCAGGCCAGCGGGGGAGAGGGAGAGAGGGAGAGAGGGAGAGAGAGAGAGAGAGAGAGAGAGAGAGAGAGAGAGAGAGAGAGAGAGAGAGAGAGAGAGAGAGAGAGAGAGAGAGAGAGAGAGAGAGAGAGAGAGAGAGAGAGAGAGAGAGATTCCCTGAAATGCACAAGGCTGTGATCAGAGACATGGTTGGTTGGTATGGGGGGTGTGGCTGATTGGCTGACCCCAACCCACTCTGCTAAGTCAGGTAAAGTGGCGAGAGCCGGGGCACCACGACTGTCTCTTTGTCGTTTTCCCCTCCCTCCCTCTCCATCAATGTCCCTTGCTCGCTCTCTGTTTAAAGTCTTCCTCCCTCGGCCCGGCTGTAGACAGCTGCCATGACTCAGACCCATGTTAATCACTCGCATACACACAAACACACACACACACACACGCCACAGCCACACAAACACACACACACACACATACACATACACAAACTCACTACACACACAACCACAGCCACACAAACACACACATACACACACTCACTGCACACACAAACACAGCCACACAAACACACGCCACGACTCAGACCCATGTTAATCACTGCACACTCACATACACACTGCATACACAACCACAGCCACACACAAACACACGCATACACATGCACACACTCACACACACGTACATATGCACACACTCACACATACATATGCAGACACTCATTCACACACACTCACACAAACACACAAAAACAGGTGGCTGCTGTTGGAGGGCCATGGAGTGAGGCCCACGCTTCTAAAGCCTTGTGAGACATGTTACCATGGTTCTGATGTTCTGATGTTCTGATGCCCATCTGTGGGCTTTGTGGTAGGGCTAAGCAATGAGGGGGGTGGAGCCATCTGAGGATAAGCCAATCAGAAATCCCTACGACACTTCCAAGTGTTTGCTGATTGGACGCCATCCGGCCTGAGGGAGCTCTGCTGTGTGATCATTTCCTCTCTCTCATCTTATTTCCTGTCTGGCTATATTTATAGACAAAATGCATTCCCGCTAAAAGAAAATAAATGATATATATATATTCATTATTTTAATTCAATAAAGAACTCCCTCTGGGCATTGTGTTCCTGAGTCAGTAAATCTTCAGTCCAAAACCGTATAAATTGGCAAGTTGTTGGTGACACTTTATTATATTTCATATTTATTTTTGGCAACGGGCACATAAAGCAGAAGCCCAGAGCGGCATTAATAGTTCTAAACATCGCTGTAACAACAGGCTTGTTCTGGTGAAAGCTTTTATGATTTTGTGTCATTATTGTATACCATTACTCTGCAGAATACAGCCTTCTTTAAAATCACTTACTGCCGGCTGCTGCTAATGGAGGCTACATGCAAGCTTCCTCAAAACGTATCCCTAGTTTACAGAAAATCGCTCTCCCTCTCCCCCTCTCTCCCTCTCCCCCTCTCCCCCTCTCCCCCTCTCTCTCTAATTACTTCCGGCGGTTGCTGGCAGTTAGAAAGTAGCGATAATGTGTTTATGAGACGAGGGCACCCAGACCCGCGTCGAAGTTAAGTTGTGAACCCTGCTCGCAAATTATTGTTAAATAGGCGAAAAGCAAAACAACAAACGAACAAAAAGAAGAAGAAAAAGACGAATGGGAACAATTGTTTGTAGGAATAATTAAAAGTTGGGGGAAACCCGAACACATCTTGTTAGCGTAAAATATGCTGAATTTGTCTTTCTTCAAACGAGACGGGTCCTTTGATCATGGCTGTGGTCCCTGAGAATACCGCTCAGGCAACGCCGATAAACATGCTAATGTATTCCAACCCAAAGGTTGGACGGCTGTGTTTACTCTTAAAAGTGTAAATGACTGTGGGGAACAGTAGCTGGGATACAGTGAGCCAGTCCTCCAACATTGGAAGAGGAAGGATTAAATAGGAGAGGAAGAAGAGAAAGATAAAGACTTTCATTGTCCGGCTTTTTGGGGCCTTATCTGGCCTCTCCCGGCTCCAGGTATAATGGGGGTAGGCTATATAATAGAGAGAGAGAGATAGGGTGAGGGAGGGAAATGGGGGGCAATAGGGAGAGATGAGGAAGGTAGCGAGAGGGAGGGAGGGATATCAACAGAGAGAGAGAGAGAGAGAGAGAGAGAGAGAGAGGGAGGGGAGAGGAAGATATTGAGATGGAGAGGTGAGAAAGGGAGGGAGATAGATAATGGGGGAGAGAGAGAAGAGGGGGTGAGAAATAGGGGGTGAGAGGGAGAAACAGAGAGACAGAGGGGTGAGAAAGGGAGAGAAGGTAGAAGGTGAGTGAGAGGAAGGGAGGGAGAGACTGCGGGCTCCCTATCTATCTACACGCCCGGGTCATTGTACCAGTGTGGGAGGTTTCATTAGCATCAATGCTCTTCCTGATTGCCATCTTGTTTTCCAGGGTGATTTATAATTGCAGGTTGTGGGGAGTTTGGGTATCTGAAATACCCAAAGCAACTGCTCACATAAGATAAGCGACCAGGCACTTAATGTATGGTGTTGTCTACTCTGTTCATCAGAACAGGAAGGAGGGCGAGAGAGGCAGAGACCGAGCAGGAGAGAGAGAAGCCTCAAGGCGATTGGGGGCTGTTTTTGCAAGCGTTTACACTTTTTTGTTGCCGGAGATGCAAGGGAGGCGGTTGTTGTGTTACTTCTGCAACAAACACAGGGGGGCTGCAAATGAGTGCGGCTGTTGTCAGGATCGATTTGGTTTGACACGCACCACACCACCACCTTCACCACCACCTCCACCAGCTCCACCACCACTACGCCACCACCACCACCACCACTACACCACCACCTTCACCGAAGGGCAACGCTGAGAGAGAGAGAGCATAGAAGAGAGAGAACCTTGAAAGTAGCATGAAGAGGAGGGAAAACAACGAGTCTGAATCAAAGCGATTTTGTCATTTCAGAGGAAACAAGTCAGTCTTTTTTGATATCAGCGTTGCATTTACATAATACTCAGACAAATCTACAAATAACCAGGAACACAAAGCGAGAGACAGACAGAGAGGGAGAGAAATCAAGTTAGAAAGAGCTGACATGAAAAGATAAGACACGAAGTGCGGGGAGTTATACAGATGTGCCTTTATGCTGTTGCATTAGATTGAAGTACACATTTATTTGATACAAATATCAAATTAGATCATTCGATTATCAATTGACCCATTCTTCAATAGACAGTCAATCAGCTGTATTTACTGTTGTCTAAACCTTATTTGAACTGTAGAATTTGAACTTTAAGAATTATTAAGACACACTTTGAGCTCCAGTACTTTCTAGTTCCATTCTCAGAATAATTTACATTTAATTAAACCATCACTTCGAACTAATCACATTTCTTTAATTCAATGCGTACACCGTGACTGGTCAATCGTACAAACCAATGACAGCCTCCGTGCTTCTTTCTTTTACAGTTCCACATTCCCCTGGGGAAACCCCTCATTCAGTCATATACCCCTCATTCAGTCATAAACCCCTCATTCAGTCATATACCCCTCATTCAGTCATATACCCCTCATTCAGTCATATACCCCTCATTCAGTCATATACCCCTCATTCAGTCATAAACTGTACCCCTCACACAAGAGCCTCCCGGTCCACACGCATCCCAAACAAACGCTGCCTCTCCGAGCTGCGTGTCTAGTCACGTTACATCACCTATTTAATGGCCATCGTTTAGGCTCATTATGAATATGTAGGCCAATACTACACCCCCCCCCCCCAACCCCCCCCCCACCACTACCTCCTTCCTCTTCCTCATCAGTGGGGACTAAATGTGAGTTAATCTGGCCGTCAGAGGCGAGTCCGTCTGAGGAGGGAGGGACGTTAGCCCGGGGCTAATGTCTCTAGCCAGATAGCTTTTAATTCTGCTCTAGGCCGCGACCGCCGGATGGATTAGCAGCAATGCTCGCGCTAACGTTTCGTTAGCTAGATCACGTTTATATTTATATTTATCTAACCTAGATTGGAGGTCCCCCCCTGCCCCCCGAGGCCAGAAACCCACGAGCAAACATGAACCGCCACACCTTTGGGAGCCCAACACTGATAGGAGATGCTCTGCCAGTTGATTGGCTGATTTAAGTCCCCTGCAAGCTGATTGGATAGTCCAAGTCCCCCTTGCAAAGGCCACAACAATTTAATCAAGTTAAAGGCTTCCACAATCGTTTTAGTTTATCTTGAGTTTCTGTATTTGGGCAACATCAAGACCTTCACAGAACCTTGCATATCTTCATTAAAGTATATTTTTATATTTCCTGGCAAAGTACGGTTCAATATTTCTGAGTGAACGTTTTGCCCCTGCAGAGCAGATTTTTATTCACGAAATAAACAAAGACATAAACGGTAGCATCAATTAGCACCACTGTCTCTTAACACATTATCACCATCAAAACAACAGAGGTAGACATAAATCTATGCAGCGGTGAGGCACCTCAACATCATGGAGTAGTGTTCCTCGGCCCTCATCGCGTTGAATCGCTCGGCGTACGGATGTTGCAGCGAGTTGCCGTGCGTTTGCTAAAAGCCAAGGGAAGCACTGTGGGTAGCGAGGAGGCGAGGGAGGGTTTGTGCAGCATGTCAGCGCGCCTTAGCGATGCGGAGGCGGTGGGCGGGGGGGGGGGGGGGGGGCTGCTTCATTAGCTGCCATTTTATAAGTGTGAGAAGGGCAAGGTCGACGTTTTATTTTAGCAAGCGTTTTTCCTGCTCCTCCATCCATGTGAGCTCCCACATCTCCTCAAATCAAAGTGTGGTGGGCAGGAGAAAGCTAAAACACAACAGGAGGAAGACTAAGAACAAGAAGAAAGCACTGGTTGGTACCCTGACCTTAATAGCGGGGCGCATAACGAAGACATTCACAGAATCAGTGGTTGTTTACTCACAGTTTGACTCTGAAAGAGCTCCAGATAGTCGCGGTGCTTTTGGTTCTGCACAACGTACCAAACGATACCTCCGGTCTCCAGCCACACAGCCTTTCTGCTGTCAGCGTTTTACGCGTCATTTAGCCGGTAAAGTGGCGCCCGCGAGATCGTTCGCTCCCCCGCGTTCAGGTCTGGTGTCTCAGCTGACCATGTCTGTTTCTACGCCCTGGCACCGCGCTTTTAACCAGACCTGACAAGCCGTGTTTGGGGGCCCGATAGAAACAGAATCTGTCCACACTGGGTTTTTATTTTCAGGGAAAGAACCAACGTCCTTATTTCACTGTACATTAAACCAATGACATCAGGAGCAAATAGGAGGGAGGGAGGGAGGGAGGGAGGGAGGGAGGGAGGGGAGGGAGGGAGGAGGGAGGGAGGGAGGGAGGGTGGGCCATTAAGCGCTGGAAAGATTTCCCTTTCTTCAAACTGCCCTTATTGAAAGAAATGAACGTGAAAATACGAGATTAAAAGGAAGTAAAAAGACTGTTCCACATGACTGCAGTACGCCTGCGGTGTGACGAACAGAGGAGCCCGAGACAGACAGACAAACAGACAGACAGACAGAAGAAGGCCTTCCATGTTGAGTCATAATAACAGCAGTAGGAGACAGACAGACAGACAGACAGGCAGGACAGGACAGACAGACAGACAGACAGAGCCTCCATGTTGGTCATAACAGCAGTAAGAGACAGACAGACAGACAGACAGACAGACAGAAGTAGGCCTTCCATGTAGAGTCATAATAACAGCAGTAAGAGACAGACAGACAGACAGACAGACAGAAGTAGGCCTTCCATGTAGAGTCATAATAACAGCAGTAGGAGACAGACAGACAGACAGACAGACAGACAGACAGACAGACAGACAGACAGACAGACAGAAGTAGGCCTTCCATGTAGAGTCATAATAACAGCAGTAGGAGACAGACAGACAGACAGACAGACAGACAGAAGTAGGCCTTCCATGTAGAGTCATAATAACAGCAGTAGGAGACAGACAGACAGACAGACAGACAGACAGACAGACAGACAGAAGAAGGCCTTCCATGTTGAGTCATAATAACAGCAGTAAGAGACAGACAGACAGACAGACAGACAGACAGAAGTAGGCCTTCCATGTAGAGTCATAATAACAGCAGTAGGAGACAGACAGACAGACAGACAGACAGACAGACAGACAGACAGACAGACAGACAGACAGACAGAAGTAGGCCTTCCATGTAGAGTCATAATAACAGCAGTAGGAGACAGACAGACAGACAGACAGAAGTAGGCCTTCCATGTAGAGTCATAATAACAGCAGTAGGAGACAGACAGACAGACAGACAGACAGACAGACAGACAGACAGACAGAAGTAGGCCTTCCATGTAGAGTCATAATAACAGCAGTAGGAGACAGACAGACAGACAGACAGACAGAAGTAGGCCTTCCATGTAGAGTCATAATAACAGCAGTAGGAGACAGACAGACAGACAGACAGACAGACAGACAGAAGTAGGCCTTCCATGTAGAGTCATAATAACAGCAGTAGGAGCACTGGTGTCCCAGGAGCTTCATGCACACGTTAGCACCGACGTGGAGACACAGGGAGAGACAGTGGGGGAGACAGTGGGGGAGACACAGGGAGAGACAGTGGGGGAGACACAGGGAGAGACAGTGGGGGAGACACAGGGAAGAGGGGAGTTGGCAGGGATGAAGCTTATCGAGCACACGCCACTCTGTACATGGGGGAGAACGAGAGGCCCCTCCACGCTCCGCACAAAGGAAGGAAATCACACGGCTCAACGTTGTGTGTGCATGGTTTCACACTGTCTCACATTCAATAGGCCACAGTTTCTGGTTGTGCCAAAGCAGAGAGAGAGAGAGCGAGAGAGCGAGCGAGCGAGCGAGAGAGAGAGAGAGAGAGAGAGAGAGAGAGAGAGAGAGAGCGAGAGCAGAGAGAGAGAGAGAGAGAGAGAGAGAGAGAGAGAGAGAGAGACAGCGAGAGAGAGAAAGAGACAGCGAGAGAGAGAACCATACAAAGAGAAGACAAACACTGAACTACTACTAATCCCACCATGGCTACGGGGATAATGGAGGAAGAGGAAGAGGAAGATAACAGCCACGGGGGGGGGGGGGGTGTTGCTGCAGGTCCAGAAGGAGGCCTGGGTATGGCCCTCTAAACCCTGCACAACACCCTCACATCCCTGGGTAGAGGGAAGGACCAGGGCAGCCTCCCAGCACCACGACCAGCACCGCCACAGGCCCAACTTGGAGGAACAAACAACAAACAAGCAGTGATGACTGTGGGGTACAGGGGAGGGAGGAGGTGGGGGCGTTGGAGGGAGCTGGAGGAGAGGCTATCAGGAAGTCCTAGCAGAAGAGGTCATCATGAGGTTGTGAGGAGGTGATGGGGAGGCTAGGAGGAGGTGATGGGGAGGCCAGGAGGAGGTGATGGGGAGGCTAGGAGGAGGTGATGGGAAGGCTAGGAGATGGTGATGGGGAGGCTAGGAGGAGGTGAGAGAGCGAGCGAGCTAGAGAGAGAGAGAGAGAGAGAGAGAGAGAGAGAGAGAGAGAGAGAGAGAGAGAGAGAGAGAGAGAGAGAAGAGAGAGAGAGAGAGAGAGAGAGAGAGAGAGAGAGAGAGCAAGCATCACTGGGTTTTGAGGTTTTTGAGGGATCTTACGTTGAGAAACAAATAAATAGTCTGCTTGTATTTGGGGTTTGAATCAAGGTGAGAAGGAAGATTACAAGAAAGATAAGCTCTGTTTTTTGGGTTAATACCCAGTTCTAGCTACATTGATCAACTGATACCTAATTTAACAGTTTTAATGAGATGTTTTAGACTATTATCCTCAAAATAAACCTAATTAACGAATGAGAGAAAGCTCAATAAGAAAACACAACGTTAATTAAGAGAAGAAAGTGATTATAATAACACTCAGGTAAACACATTGTAAGCTCATCTAATATTCCCCCAATATTTAAATGTTAAAAACCATCCTATTTTAAAAGTGTCTTCGCCCTGTGACTTTTGAGTACAGATTGCAGTTATTCAAATTCCTATCTCCCAACCAAACATATGTAGAGCAAAAAAAAAGTATGAAAGAAGTCAGACACGCAACCGGGTAAATACGCTTGTGTCCCAGATTTCTATAAAAACGTGTTTTAAAAAGAAAGAGTGCGACAGAGAGACAGAGCAGGAGAGTGTGTTTAGACACCAGGGATCACATTCCTCCGCATTCTGCTTCTCACCGAAGCACCGAGGATTCGTCTGGGTCTGAATTATTAATTTGGCTGCCTGCATTCGATTTGTATGGGCTTGTCACTTTTATCTAATTATATACCCCGTATCTCTACCCTCCATCCCTGCACATTCTTTTAATTTCACCGCTTCACGTGACAGGAAGCCCTTCGCCTTTAAATTGAATATCTTTGGTGACTGTTAATAAGTTTTGGAGTGCTGCTGTAACCAAGAATATATGTGACAAAAATACTTTAAGGAACCTACTTTTGTTTTTAAAGGCTATATTTCAAGGCCTTGCATGGTCATTAAATAGCAATCACGTAACAATTCTCAACGTTGAAATTGACTATTGATAGATTGGTTATAATATTGTGGAATATTTTTGTTTAATTTATTTAACTAATTGAAAGACAGTGTTTCACAAAGTGGATTACGTAAACAGAATAGGCGCAAGATTGCAAAAAACTATTAAAACCCAAAAAATCTATTCACTTATGAATGCATTTGGTAACAGACATGACACACATGACCAAAGGCATTGAAATAAACCCATCAAATGAACAGAAAGAGGGTCTGATAAGATGGCTAAGGCAGAGGCAAGGAAACAACATCTGGATTAAGTGTTGCTCTGCAGGATCTTTCACCCTGAGGCCCTGACCATCGTGAGAAAGCCTTTCTCTTCAACATTGTCAGATTGGTGGAACCCCCCCCAGTCCTGTGTCTCTGTTTCGATCGCCTCGACTCGCCTGACCTGAACTCCCTTCACCTGCCAGTTATTACAACAGCTTGCCTTTTTTCTTTTGTAAAGAAATGGCTGCCAAGTCAATCTCTGTATTTGTTCTAAGTGGCGGCGCTGTATCGCCCTGAGCCCCTAAACATCCGATAGCCATCAGCCCGGTTTACTGGATCTAGTCTACGGACTAGATCCAGTAAACCTGTCAATAACAGCAGCATGCTGGTTTGGTGCAGATCTTTGTCTTTTGATCTGTTGTTGTTGCTTAATTGCGTTTTAATTGACTGTATTTGGTTGATGTTCTTGTAACTTGGCTATTAATCACCCTCAATTAACTTGAGATGGGACGCAGCAGTGGCTTTGTTTCCTTTAAGGTGACGTTCAGCCTCCAAGTGTCGAAGAGTTACTTTACCATTGAGTCACTGAGAAGATGCTTTCATCCAGAGGGAATTTAGACAGAAGAGAGGTTAGGACGCCGTGCTGACGGAGACCCCCCCGGTGGGCTGTGGAGATGGACCCCAGCACCTGGGGGCTGTTAGTGGAACACCACAGCCACCAGCCAACATGTGCTTTACAGCCCCACCCAAGCTCTTCCCTCTGAATCCAACAAAAGGGCGATGCAGGGAGTGTGTGTCTTCGTTTCAGAACCCTGCCCATGCCAGCAGAGAAGCTATTTGAATATAAAACCAGATAGAGATAATATTCCGCTTTTTTTGTTATTCTTCAGACGATGCGAGCCACCAAATTGCTCGGGAGTTTATCCTGTCTACGGAGCAGGGATTGAGTCATTGCCTTTTTCTCTCAAGGTTGTCTGTTTCCGGGGAAAGAAAAAGGAGGGTTTCACCCCATTATACTATATTGAAATGCATTTACAAATCACCTCTGGGTGCTTTCGCTTATAGACTCTGGAGAGAGAGAGAGGGAGGGGGTGGGGTGCAGAGACGTACTTAGACCTGAACTACTTCTGCACTAATGTGCTGCCCAGCCAACCAGCCGGGGTGTTAAGATTGACGCCATCTTGAAAAACAGACCCCCCCCCAACCCCCCAGCTCTCCTATTAGTGTCACTCCGTTGCAGAACATTAAAATAAACTAACGATGTTTCTTAACCAGGTGTCTCATGGTGTATTAGCCGGGGAGAACAGCTGCTCACCAAAAAATACTAACACACAGAAAACTAAATGGGAAAAGCTCAAATCATTCTCACCTCTGTGAATCAAAGAAAAACTGCAGACAGAATAAATATAGCATGTTATACAGCTGTTACATTTAAATGGTGGGGGTAGGAGGCGGCTGGTTGCAGTTGGATTGAATGACTGGAGAGCCATTTGGCGCATCGGCCAGGTTTCAGCGATTGTGACACACAAATTCTAATACCTTTACACCCCCTTATCTCATCCCATGCCCCCCTGTCCGCTGACCGATGGCTGCTTTATCTAGCGGCGGCGTGGAGACGGATCAGCGTCAGTGAGTGGCTGCCAGCCACGGCACCAGGGCTTAGTTCCAGCCCCGGGCTGTCCTCACCCGCCTCGGCTCCACTGGCCTGGATAGACGGGCTGCTGGCCGTGGGGAGCCTGCAGCTCACTGGAGGAAGGACCCGCGTGTCTTTCTGCAAGGTCGCAACTAGCCAGAACCTGACCCTGCTGGCGGCCATGTTCCACACTCGTACAAAGAGTGTGCTGGGGAAGAGGTGGGGGCGAGCTACGCCATCTTCCTTCTGTTGTTTAGAGGGCAGCGTTTCGCTTCTAATGTCCTCCACCAGCAGACATGTCAGCTAGCTAATTATTTTCATAAGGATAAATCAGGGGGGGTGTCTGGGGGGGGGGGGGGGGGGAGAGAGAGAGAGAGAGAGGGCTAGCTATCGATCTCATCTATTTCTCCTCCAGAGCTGATTACATGAATGCATCACACAAGGATGTTTTTTGTTGCTGTAGCTTTTAGATTTTTCTACAGGTAGGTATTTTACATGTTGATTTATTTCTTCTTTAGGTTCTGTAAATTATGAGGTGCATCGATACATTTGGCAGCCATATAAACTTAATCTGAGTCAAGATTTATTTGCAATTGTATTTTTCAAAAGTGTTATTGAACTCAGACTCAAATGTTTTGACTAACATATTTGAACAAGTAATGCGTTTTGGTAAAGGTTTGTCTCAAAGGTTTGTCTCAAGGGCATTCACTACCTGCTCTGTGTACAGTCTACCAGTGGGCAACACAGATAAGTCCTACCATACCTGCTGGCCTTTTAGTGAATACAGATACCCGTCGTTAAACAGCCTTAATGACATGTACCTGAATGCTAGTCCCTTTGGATAAAAGCATCTGCTCAATCACTAAATACCAAATCCAACCAAAGGCACACATAGTACATTACAATCCAACGCTTTCTCCCTGCAGACCTTGGCACCACACAACTCTACCACACGGCAAATCAACTGTTTGGTAAGCACTTCCACACGCGCATGTCTCCAGGCTGGGATCAGGCCCCCAGAATTCCTCAGGGGCGATGGCCATTTAACTGTCTTCTCTCCATGGAATCGCGCCCATTCAGTATTTCCAAGGCTTTTCTTGCTACCATACTGTCAGCTGGCGCAGACACAAGACGGCAAGATACAAGACACGGCTGCATTTCACACACATAAACACACAATTCACAATTCCTGTTGCTGGCCTTGTCTGCTACGAGCTTGGTCTTTTATGAATGTGCGATACATCTATTAACGGTCTGCCAAACAGTGAAGCCCTTGGAGATTGTGACTGTGATTAAGGGCTATGCAAATAAACTTGACTTGACTTAAGCAGACATTCAGAGGTCGGCCTCTTGCGATGATTCATCTGCATGTTTATTTCTCTGAGACTCACTTCTGAGGGCCCATTTTCAATTTGGGATTTCATATTTTCCACTTGTCTGATGCCAAGATTGCAGACAATGCATTTCTGCAAATTTTGGATTGATTCAATGTCAAACATGGTATGTTTTCTTTCCAGTTATAAAATCATCAAGCACTGCAAGCACAGATTGATCGATAGGACTAAACAACTGGCCGTTCAAACCATCCAGCTGCAGGGCTCCTTTGTGTTGAGGGGCCCCGGAGGTTTCCACCCCTACCCCCTTTCTTAATCCGGCCCCGTCCATCCCCACTGGAGGGAAAAGCAGGAAGGAGGACATATGTTCACCTCACCCAGCAAACTTTAAAGCATCTCTCCATAGTACAAAAACCAATACAGGTTACATAACCTCCTTTCCCAGCCTCAAAAAAGAAAGCAAGAAAAAAACGTTTCCTGCACGCTTGACCGGGAAAAGAAGGCGAATGAGAACAGCAGCTTGAGCATCACCCTCCTTATGAACAGGTTAGCGCCTATACCTTACAGCCTGGATTCACATATCTGCCTGCGCTACTTGGGGGAAATCACAATCCTTGGGTGTGTGTGTGTGTGTGTGTGTGTTCAGGAGTGTTGCCTTTTTATTACCTGGCTCACAGCTTCAAATCCAATTCCATCTCCCTACCTACCCTGGGCCTCCCTCTCTCTCGCTCTCTCCCCCTGTCAGTGGGCGGGGGGCGGGGGGGGGGAGGAGGTGTGTGTGTGGGGGTGGACATTGGATCATCGGTGATGCACGGCTATGGATGGAAAACGACGGTAGCCTGCAGGTGATTTTAAATGAACCCTCTTCATTAAGAGCCTCCATCATGCAGGGATGTCCGTCGGGGATGGATGGTGTGGTCACAGTGGGGACCGGGGGGGGGGGGGGGAATACCCATGGTGCATTGCGTGTGTGAAAACCCACACGAACGACGGAGGCGCTCGCGGTGAAGACGTCGTTTCAAATCAAGTCTCAGATCGAATAATCCACCTGTCACACTGAGGTTTCTGCCCTCGGGGGGGCTCGGTTACTGGTTCCCTCCGCTGGTTCCCCCCCCCGCTGGTAGGTTCAGACTGCAGAACCAGACGCACCAACAACTTTCGAGAATTAACCACCAAAAAATAGAGAAACTTCAAAAACTCAAACGAGGACAATTCCCTCAAATGTTCAGGATGTCAGAAGGTACTTGTCGGCCCGAGCTTAACAGTTGGTAGGGCTTTTGTTTTCAAGTTGAGTTTTTCTTTGTATATATATATATATATATATATATATATATATATATATATATATATATCACAGCTGCATCCATTTATGAGCGGGAGAGAATGGCGGAAGCAGCCAACCAGGACCAGAGAGCAGCCATCCAGGCAGGAAGTGTGACAGCCATGGATTCTCAGTTTACATTCAGGGGAGGGGATGGAGGGTGGGATCAGAATAGATTTCCCCGGCCAACTTATCCTACCAGACCAGCAGCCACACTTGGCTAGCGTAACTGCTACTCTTTTCCCTAAGACCTCCAGGGGGCTTGGAGTGTGGGGACCTT
This sequence comes from Lota lota, assembly GCA_026745465.1. NCBI lineage: Eukaryota > Metazoa > Chordata > Actinopteri > Gadiformes > Lotidae > Lota > Lota lota. The sequence continues at coordinate 203,803 of JACYXH010000591.1, forward strand.
AGCGGGGGGGGGAGGGGGGAGAGAAGGTCGGGGGGGAGGTAAGGAGTGGGGAGCAAGGAGGAAGAAATGCGGATGAACCAAACCAAACCGCCGGTGCTCGGTAGATCCCTGTGCAGAATTTCTGAGAAGGCTCATTATTCCAGTCTGGGTGGGGTTGGAGTGAGGCGGTGGAGAGAGGGTGGGGCTGGGGCGGTGCGAGGGGATGAGGGGAGGGAGTTCAAGACGCAGAACAAGCCGTTGTCCGTCAAGGCGCCGTGGTGCGGTAAGGCACATCACCACTGGGACAAATGGGGGTGAAGGCAGGGATTTCTGGAGAGCCCTGTTTTTTTGGCAGGGGGAGAACGTTCCGGTCTGTTTAGATATGGTGCTGTGTGGTATAATAATGTGAATGGGAATCCGTGTGCGCTTTGCTGGACAATGCGTGCACATAAGAAATGCGGCACAATCTTCTGAGGTGAAGTAAAGCCATCCCCTTGGGATTTCATTTCCCATCAAGCTATGTCATGTGTGTTCTCTTCTTGTTTCAATGTATTTGAAACGCTGAGAATGGAAACACTTGTTCGCCTGACTACTAAGAAATGAATGTCACTTGATGATAAACCAATCCAGATCGCTTTGATATGAATAACACACAGACACATACATACATAAGCAAAATGCACTTAACATTCAATTTAGCTTAACCTGAAAGAGTCCAATTTTAGCACCAGTCAAGTTTCATTAGAATCCGGGCTTTGCTCGCACGTGCGACTGTCATCGTGGCAATCTTACCCTCAAAGGGTTTCCAATGGGAACAGAATTATGAGGGAAATTACAAGGCGAGTGAGTTTCCATCCCACATGGGGAATTAAAACGTATTATGTGTGACAACCTGTCAAGCCAGGGAGAAGTCAAACACCAGAACTGAACCACATCTGTAAAGAACAGAGAGCGAAGAGGAGAGAATGGAAGAGAGTGAGTAGGAGGAGGAGTAGGAGGAGAAGGAGAAGGCCACTCTTAGACGTTGTTTTTCACACAGCTAAAGCAAAACGACATCATCGTGGATAATCAAATGCTTCAAAATCAAAGTACCCCCTGATTTATTTTCTAGGTTTTAGAGAATGCTTTCTTAATTTCTGCAATCCCAGGTTCATTCCTCTTGAAGCGGTGACTTCTTAATGACATAAGAACCACGTGGGTTTGTGTCTTCAGGGACGGACTGTCTATAGCAGGGTGAGGTACCAGCGCCCCACAAGCCCTGCAGAACATTACAATGATAACAACATTGAGTTTCATTTCAAATCAGAACCTTTCCCCCAGTTCTTCTGCAACCTAACGAGGTACCAGGGAGAGAATATTGAACAATGAGCCGTGCAGCGATAAATCAGATATCACCTTGCCTTAACTCAGTCCAACCGTAGCAACCCCCATCACAGACACTTAAAGCCATTTAAAGGGAATTGCAATGCGCCCTGGGAAAGAGAGTCACATGCAATTAGTGGGACTGATGGCAAATTAGACAGAATTATCACGCTATCTGATTTAATGGGGGTGGGGGGATGGGGAAGCTTTGTGCTTCCATGGTGGCGGCATCGTCAGCGTGTCCCATGTGGGGTTGGAGTGGGTTGGCGAATCTTATTCTAAAATCCCGGTGGAAATCCATTTAGGCTTCGCCAAACCAATCGGCTTCCTTCCCTACCTCCTACCTCCCACCCGGCCACCTACCCCCCACTGCTCACATCCCCCCTCCTAGATACGCCCACGACGCCTTGAGAGGCGGCAAAGTGAGGAACTTGGATAGAAAGCAGCAGAGCAAATGCTGTTTTTTTTAACAAGTTTAGGAAAGTTTGGAGAAGCTAGGAGAGCTGCGCTGCATTTCTAAAGATCGAAAGAAAAAGTGAAAAACAACACAAAACACAAACAAAACCAAAGCAGCTGTGTGTAGTACGAGTGTGTATACATCTGTTTATGTGTGTGTGTGCACGTGTGTGGTGAGTAGCGGAGAAGTTGTGTGTTGTGTGAGTGTGTATACATCGGTGTGTGTGTGTGTGTGTGGTGAGTATCGGCACCAGCTGTGAGGGGATATTTGCCACGGATCCCTGAATTAGCGCAGTGAGCTCCAGCGACACACAGAAGAGACAGAGGCCTCAACGACGGCAGTGAATAACAGAGAGAGAGAGAGAGAGAGAGAGAGAGAGAGAGAGAGAGAGAGAGAGAGAGAGAGAGAGAGAGAGAGAGAGAGAGAGAGAGAGAGAGAGAGAGGGAGGGAGAGAAAGAGACAGAGAGAGAGAGAGAGCGAGAGAGCGAGAGCGAGAGAGAGAGATTTCCCTGGTTGGATGGGCTCAGTGTCGTCCCCGCTGACAATCTGCTACATTTTGCATGACGGCTGAAGATGTGCGGATTAGGGCTGGGTACCATATCTCATTTAACAGCATCATCATCATCATCATCTGAGGAGGAGGTGGCGGGAGAAGCCTCATCCCAAGATGCTTTAGCCAGCTTTGGTCTCTCACACACACATACATACACAGAACTACTTTCACCTGCACACATGCACAAATGCACACACGCACTAACGCACACAGGCATGCATGCACGCACAACCTTGTTGTATATAACCATCTATTTCTAGTCCTTTTCAACCCTTGGTCTTTCTCTCGCTCTCTCCCACAGACACACACACTCACACACCTCTTTCTCTTCCCTTTCTGACTTGAAAGCCTTTTCTCCTTTATAGTCACATCGTTATTTTCTTAGACGATGGCATTTGACAGAGCAATGGCCCGTAACAGGTAGTGTAGCACAAACGATGTAGTGTGGCGTTCTTTAAAGCTACTCTGTGGGAAACGGCGGCATTGTTGTCGTTTGGGTTTTTGGTCAAAGGGCTTGAAACGAATCGACCGGCCAGAAATCCTAAATCAACAGCCATACAGAGTTTGTGAAGCCTTCCGTAGCAAGGTAATGTTGAATTAAATGTGTTCAGACTACCTGCTCTGTCAGGGGCGGGACTCAAACACAGAGGGGGAATTGACTGATTAAATAACATGTTGTCTGTGATGTTTTTTACGGTGAGAGAAAAAGGTACATTTTAATTGGAATTCTTCTTACAACTTCCTCAGTAGGAAATTAAGGACAAAACACACCCAATGAACTCTCCATGAACCTAACCTTAACCAATAAACAGCCTGCAGTCATCATGTTCCTCGAGATGGGAATATTATGAAAACTATGGAAGAAGTTTCACCAAGTTGCTACATGATCAAAGTTAAAAACACGCAGTAACACCAGATCTGTTAGGAGACGTCTCCTTGGGTAATTTTGTGACACAGAAATGTCACGGCTTCTGGCACATGACAAAATATCTCACAAAGCTCCTTGGGTTCCCTCCAGCGGAGGGTGATTTCTGATATTGTACCACACTTTTAACCTTCTTCCTCTGAAAGACTAGTCCGGATGTCTGAGTCCCAACTGAAAGGTCTTTGGTTCGAACCTCGCTGCCCGCAGCCTACCTGAGCAAGATGCTTGCTCCTCAATGACCTGCACCTAAGTCGCTTGGATAAATCCCGAACTGAGGACTCAATAGCAGCATTCAGTAGATAGGTAAACACCAACAGATAAAGGGATCTACTGCGGGATCTGTAAGCTAGCAAAGACCCAATCTCGCATGCTCACGTTGGCCCAACTGTGGGGATCTAGCTTTCTGTATTTTGCTTTGCTTTCATTCTCTCTCCAGGACTCATTCAATCTAATCTGGTCCATCACTGCTTCAGTCCCGGGGGGGTTCTACCTCCCCCACCCACCCTCCGTCCTCCCCCCTGACCACACACTCCATGTTTATTTCATAACGTGGGCTGGAAAAAACGCACAATATCGCATTCAGCGACTGGGTTTTGCGATGCGAGGAGACGGCGCGCTTGGTAAATATGCTGATGCGGACATCTCCGGCGTCCAGCTGCCCTCGCACATTTCATGTTTCTGCTTGGTGTTTTTCTTTGTGGCATTTTGTGCTTCAATGCAGTGAATCTCAGGGGCCGAGGAGATGAAATTGGCTTGACATGGAGCGACGACGGGCCGCGACGCAGACGGACAGACGGCGGGAGATATTGTTGACTCCTCTTCCAGTGTAGCTTACTCAACTCTTTATTGATTTTTCCTTTCATGCTCTCCTTTCCATTCTCGCTGCGCTCGGTCGCAGAGATGACTACTCGGAGCACGCAAGCGCACATGAGACGAGTCGTTCAAATCTTTATCTGCACTCCAGATTACGCCTTCATGGGCAGAGAGATAGCGTCATATATTCCATAAACTCTTATTTCTTCTTCCACTTTATTGCTGATGTCTGTGTAGGGGGACAGGATAGTACGGGTGGGGCTAGGGTTTACGACTCCCAAAGCCAAAGGTTCCTGGTTCGATCCCACTATATCATTGAGCAAGATGTCCTAACCCCTCCTTTAAGACATGTATCTGTGTGCACCAAAAGTCACTTTGAATAAAAGTATCTGCCAAATTAAAAGTCAATGATTTTTTTTCTGGAGTAGATTGCCTAGAGTAATAATAATTTAATAATAATATTTTTGTGAAGAATAATATCACTAGAAACCTTTAATGCAAGTTTGGGCTATTGCTATTGTGCTTATGTATGCACATATAAATCCTATATACAGTACATGTATATCAATATTATGTTTTTCTTTAGAGCCCCTATCCATGTGTTCATCTTGGCAAAACCAGTAGAATAAAAATAAATGTGTTTTGTGTGAAAACAACAATGGGTAGAAAAGTAAAAAGTTCCCTCGTGTCAAACGCCCGAAATACGATTAACACTTTTTGTTTCAGTCCACGAATAAACAAATGACAGAATGAAAATGGGTTGGTGAGTAATTCATGAGGTTTGGCCTCAACAAACGAGCTGCACATATGGTGGAGCAGGAATGGGAGGAGAAGAGAGAGGAGGGAGAGGGTGGGAGGGAGGGAGGGAGAGAGGGGGTGGGAGGAATAGAGGAGGGAGAGGTGGAGAAAGGAGGGAGAGAGAGATAGTTTCAGGGGTCACACTTGATTTCTGTGTTTTATTAAACTGTACGTAGGCGAGTACAAAGAGAGAGGAGGCGTTTCAAAACCTGTTATTACCTCTTTTTTTCTGTGTTTAGAAGAGAGAGAGAGAGACAGAGAGACAGAGAGACAGAGAGAGAGAGAGAGAGAGACAGAGAGAGAGAGAGACAGAGAGAGACAGAGAGAGAGAGACAGAGAGAGACAGAGAGAGAGAGACAGAGAGAGAGAGACAGAGAGAGACACAGAGAGAGAGAGAGAGAGAGAGAGAGAGAGAGAGAGACAGAGAGAGAGAGAGAGAGAGAGACAGAGAGAGAGAGAGAGAGAGACAGAGAGAGAGAGACAGAGCTGCGTGCGACTGGTGCACTTGAAAGAAACGGAGCGTTCTTCTAGAGGATTTTCCAGCCAAACCCGTGAGTGAGGGAGGGAGGGAATGAGGAAGTGAGGGAGTGAGGGAGTGAGTGAGGGAGGGAGGGAGGGAATGAGGAAGTGAGGGAGTGAGGGAGTGAGTGAGGGAGGGAGGGAATGAGGAAGTGAGTGAGTGAGTGAGTGAGTGAGTGAGGGATGGAGGGAGGGAGGGAGGGAGGGAGGGAGGGAGGGAGGGAGGGAGGGAGGGAGGCAGGGAGGGAATGAGGAAGTGAGTGAGAGAGTGAGTGAGTGAGTGAGTGAGTGAGGGAGGGAGTGAGTGAGTGAGTGAGTGAGTGAGTGAGTGAGTGAGTGAGTGAGTGAGTGAGTGAGGGAGTGAGGGAGTGAGGGAGGGAGGGAGGGAGGGAGGGAGGGAATAGGCTGGCGGGGTTTAGTGGCGCCGCATCCTAGCCGATTGTGATTGGCCAGCACATGAACTCATTAATGCAGCAATGCAAGGCTCTTCCTGGTGGCGCCTAATCTACACTATTAGCTCTGTGTTTTTCACATTTCCCTGGCAACATCACCTGTGCAAACACACTGGCAGACAAGACACACACACACACATACTATCTCTCTCTCTCACACACACGCACGCACAACACATGCACACGTGCACACTTTCTTCCTCCCAATAAGTGTCCGTGAGCAGCTGTGGATGTGCTGTAGCCCCGGGCTGTCTGTTTCCCTGAGCAGGCAGCCTGCGACTGCTCTCACTCGCTAATAAACCTTCAAGAATACTTCCCCCTCCATCTCCCTTGCCCACCTCTCTCCCTCCTCCTCTCACCTTGTCTCCCCTTCTTCTTTAACTCTTTCCTATGTGTTGCTATCCCTCCCTCTATCCAGCTACATTTCTCTTCTCCCTCTCCGAAACATCTCACTCCTCTCACACTTTCCCTCCCTTTCTCTCTGCCTAAGATGCACTTCTCTGTGCTCTATCACTCTCTCCATTCCCTTCCATACTATCAATCTTCACTTCCTCCACGTCTTTCCTCCCTCACTCTCTAAATCTCTCCTTTTCTCTGCGCCTCTCATTCCTCTTCCTAATATGCACTTCTCTGTCTCTGCAGATCTCTCTCTCCCTTCTCCCTCCCTGCATGTCTTTCTCTCTGCCTCTCCCATTCCTCTCCAAAACCACCATGCCTCTCTCTGAATCCTTTCTCGCTGCCTACATCTCTCTATTCCACGGTCTCTCTCCCATTCCTCTACATAATTCCATCCTATATCTCTGCTCTCACTCCCTCTTTCTCTCCCCCTTCTCAACATCGCTCCCCCATTTCTCTCCATACTATCCACCTCCCCCTGAATCTCTCTCCTCTCTCACTCTCTATTTGTCTCTCCCATTCCCCAATATAATACCTGTCCTCTTCTCTTCAGAAATCTCTCCTCTCTAATGTTTATATAGCTCTACCTCTGTTTCTGTATGGCTGTTTCTGTCTATAACAGAAATCTCTCCTCTCTAATGTTTATATAGCTCTACCTGTTTCTGTATGGCTGTTTCTGTCTGTAACAGAAATCTTTCCTCTCTAATGTTTATATAGCTCTACCTCTGTTTCTGTATGGCTGTTTCTGTCTATAACAGAAATCTCTCCTCTCTACTGTTTATATAGCTCTACCTGTTTCTGTATGGCTGTTTCTGTTTATGACAGAAATCTCTCATTTTCTATAAGTGAAGGTCCCTCTCCTTGTCTCTTCTCCGTAATATCTTACTCTCTTTTTCCAAAGATATATAAAGGTGGATAGTATTGGTTTTGCTCGATTTGATTGGTTATTGGCAAGCAAGATAATAGCGCTGCTTGAATAAACGACGAGTGTGGTCATTTCCAACCGTCACAGGAACACTAAGGTGCCGGGAGGGCTTTCCCCCCACCGCTTGTATTTTAGCGTGATCTGTTGTCTCTGGCTTGTAGATCGCAGAGAGATCAACAGTTTGCTGTAAGGGAGATCCACCATGAGCCATATGGTAGGTGAAATCTGGAGGAAGATTGTGCGCACTGTTGTGTGTCATTGCTTGGTCTTAGGCAGATGCTTTGCGGTGGGGGTTTTCGCACGTGACCATTTTTGCTCTAAATCTTTACCATAATTTACTTTATTTACACATGAGCGCGGGCGTGAGTGAAGTCACCATATGGTGCCATTATTAACGGAGCGACTCTATTAAGAGATCATACAGACATTGGCTTGCTTTACTTGTAAATCCATTTCTTATTTATTTCATCTGTGTGTATGAGCTGACAAGCAGCGTTCAAAAGTCCAACTCCTCGGCCGTGAAGAAGCCTTGGGTCACCTCGACCCAAGCCATCAAAAATGACAAATGACACGGTGAGAGGAGAGTGGCGCTAGACGGAAATGAAAGCAGGCTGGAAGGGAAGCGCTCAGCGGTGCCGACTGGAAGGCTCCTACAAGCAGCGAGGGGTGAAGCCTTGTAAACAACGCCAGGTTGCTGATATTCGGTTCATCGCTGTTAGCTAATCAGCCAGTTCAGCGCCGGTGCCATGACCGTTTCTGTCCTTTCTGAAGACTTCCTGACAACGATGTGGGGCTGCTCGCCTTTCTCTGCTTTTGTCCCCGTTTGGACCGGATGCTCTTCCAAACCAAACACAGAATAAAGTGGAAAACTCCTCAACAAAAGCGCTCCAAACTCCAGCATGTGTCATAACAAAAAAGACGAACACAAACCAAACAAGTAAACATGTAACCCAGGCGACGGCTGACTCAAAATGGCAGCCAACACAACCAAATAAAACCCCACTCACACACCCACACAGGCCCCCAAAGCAAGTGTCCCTCAAACAAATGATGACTGAAGCGTGCGTGGAAGTGCTGCATCAATCGCATCGATTCCCCGGGCTTTGTCTGCGCCGTGCGCCGTCCCAGCGGCGTACTAAGGTTGTCAGAGAGATCGTGGCGCGGCCTCTTCGCTCGCTGTCAGTTTGTTTAGACGCGCTCGGGGCAGCCGTGGCGCTTCATAACCGACCTGTCAGCGGACGGTCCAAGCCTCGCGGCCGTCAGCCAGAGAGGTGCTAACGTAGCTTAACGGAAAGACACGTCCGCCGCGCCAGCACTTCATTAAATGCTAACTATGAATAGCCAAACGTGAGTCGGGGCAGCGCTGGCTTGTCATTCGGGGTAAAGATGCCTTTGACGTTCACGGGGAGTGGCGTTTGGGCATCCGTGTTTTGCGTGCCGACGTCCTCGACTTGACAGATGTGATAAAGATGTGGGATTCTTCAGTCGCTCGACATCTCACATTAAAGTGATATGGAGTGGAGGTAAGAGGTCAGGTGGAATAGCGCTCTAAGCACTGATAACGTCTCAGAGCGCACGGGTCCTCACAGCTGAGTTTTGACAGGAGCCACGTCCCCGTCTTCACCCAGAGCCCCCAAAACAGACAAGGGGAAAATAAAAGGTTCAACGATTATGTTTCCACACACACTCACACATGTACAACCAGTAGTGAAATGCCTCTTGTACCGAAGCTTTCATCCGACTGACCTTTTATCCAATTTGAAGGAGGAATCCTGGAGAAGGGAACGTCTAATGGTTCTTAATTCCCATGACGACTAAGTGTGCAATAATGACGTCGAGTGTACAGACGACTGAAGGAAAGAAACAACTTCGGAAGAGCTGTTGAAGCAGTCGTAATGCAGTAGCGGAAGATGAAGACAACAGACAACAATGACAGGTATTTAGCGATGTCACAGATGTCAGTTTCGTTATCTGCTGTTAATACACATCTCTGTTGCATCGTGGGCCGTCGAAAGAAACCTCAACCGTGCAAAGACACAACACAAGCGATAATTGTCAATGAGCACAATAACTTCTTTAATTATCGTTCCCTTCCAACATATCTCTTCGCAGTTATGTCTGTAAAATTTGTGATGCGAAAATAAATTGAGATCCTGGAAGTTTAATTATCTGTAAATAATTAATTACTATTAGTGTTTCAAATTCCCTCAATCAGTCAATCATTCGCTGTATTTAATAATAATGTTAGGACTTGCAGTCGTGTGCAGACCAGGAACTGACTCTGAACACCACTCAGCAGTGGTTCATCTCTGTTCACAGGCAAGTCATTTAAGAACTGGCGATTGTCTAGGTCAAGACAGTTTAGAGTTCATTTCAAATGTGAAAATAGTAGGATTTTTACATCTGGTAGATGGATTAGACCCGTCTAAAGTCACCAATTATCAATTACTTCATCCGTAACTAAGCAGGAATTAAATAATAACACTGAAAGAACACACAGCTGCATTTCCACCTAATCTAGACTGAAATTGTCTGCAGGGAAATGGCTGCCCTGAACCAGAAACCTTTATCAGATTTGAAGGTGGATTTTCTGATTCCTTTTTGATGGCGGGTTGAGATAAAAGAGACAAAGTGTGTCAGCGTGACAGGAAGTCTCCCCACACCAAAAGGAAAAACATTCACACCATCACCCGTTGTACTGGTCACATTTAAGTGATTCTCGATCAGATAGCGATGAGATTGGGGATTCATCGAAGACACAATCTGTCCATGCTTTGTTTGTGTGTTTGTTCCACAAGCAGATGTGAAAGACACCTGAGACAATAAGGATGGTGAGCCCACGGAGGCCTACTGACATTAGACCCATCTCTATTCGCTTTCCCAGCAATGTGAACTGTGGCAACACATCCTACTCCTCTACGACCTCCACGGCCAATTCATTTCACCCCCGCCGTTTTCAATCGCTCCAACTGAGAGCAAAGCCCCCAAAGGTTCGAGGGTTATTCAAAAAAATCCTTTGCGCCGTCTCCCCCCCCCACACTCTAGTCGCCTGTGATTACCCCCTCCCCTCCTTCCCCCCCCCCACACTCTAGTCGCCTGTGATTACCCCCTCCCCTCCTTCCCCCCCCCACACTCTAGTCGCCTGTGATTACCCCCTCCCCTCCTCCCCCCCCCACACTCTAGTTGCCTGTGATTACCCCCTAACCCCCCTTCACCCCCCCCCCCCCCCCCCCCCCCCGCTGAGCTCCACAACCCAATTAAGACGAAGAAGAAGAAAAATAACCGCACGGTCGCAGTGCCCCCCCCACCGCGAGCCTCAGAATGCCCAAGGTGTATCATTATCTCGTATTAGCGCACCACCTGCCTCAGCGTAATGATTAGCTAATTGGCTCCAAACGCATCCCGGAATAATGAGGAAGAGGAAGAGGCACACACACACTTCTTCTCTTCCTGATTCGGGAGGCAGTCATGTGACGTGGGTGTTGACACAGAGGGGACTTAATGGCTGTCGAGGGGTACAGAGGTGGAGGAGTGTGCGCTGCGCGCTCCTAATGCTACGCCTACTAGCAGCGTCTCCAGCCGCTACGTCATGCCTGCGGCGCTAACGCAAGCGGTATTCAGACGTAGTTTATGCTTTTTTTAATTTGTTTTTTATACTAAATTAGTCAAATGGAGATGAAGTCGAATCAAATGCAGCAGTGATTGGAACAAAAAAACAACCGTTTTTCTTTATCAAATATATAGATCTCAAACCTGCGGTCACAAATGTTCCTTATTCTTTGAATAAAGGTATTGACATTCCAACATCTTCCAAATGATGCTGTCAATACACACTCATCCAGCCTCGCCCGGTTAATTGTGTTTAATTATAAGCCTGATTCAAGCCGCAGCCTAATTCATTGTGCGTCTCACAATGAATTAGGTGTTTTAAAAGTTTTGAACCACAACTGAATTGATGTAAATCAAACTAAGTGACTCACTGAGAGAGCGGGACTAACAGCCTTTAAAGAGCTGCTCACCTCTGATGACGAGAAGAGCCCGTCTACCTTCTCACAGCCGACGCCAGCCACGCCCCCTCCTGAGACCTGGTGCATTGGAACATGGAAACAAAGTGCTTTAGTACTTCATGAACGTCTGGCTCAAGGACACTGTGGTAGACTGCGGACATTGGGACTCAAACTCCAGAAGCGAGTCGCACCACGCTCAAACCCAGACTCCCTGGTCCTCCCCCTATTCTGAGCTGAACACCACGGCGTTACTGTGGAGAGAGCCAGGGGCCTCCACCTCAGAGCTGATGACTGACAGACTTCACCAGACATCCCGCCCCCAGGGACCGGAAACACTTCCTGGTGTCTCACCAGCGCGAAGCCCGCCCCCAGGGACCGGAAACACTTCCTGGTGTCTCACCAGCGTGAAGCCCGCCCCCAGGGACCGGAAACACTTCCTGGTGTCTCACCAGCGTGAAGCCCGCCCCCAGGGACCGGAAACACTTCCTGGTGTCTCACCAGCGCGAAGCCCGCCCCCAGGGACCGGAAACACTTCCTGGTGTCTCACCAGCGTGAAGCCCGCCCCCAGGGACCGGAAACACACACACACATACACACTCTCAACCACACTCACACACACATACACATACATACACTAACACTAACACACTCACACACACTCACTAACACACTCACTAACACACTCACACACTCACACACACAAACACACTCACTCAAAGATGGGATAAGCTGAAGGTAACCAGGGTAACCTGCTTCTGAGGTGTGCAGGACTGGAGCCGCAGTGGAGGCTAGCAGATTAGCGCGTTACCACGGTGACCCGGGGGGGGGGGGGGGGGGGGGGGGGGGGGGGTCGAGATGCTCAGATCAAGCAAGACCGATTACAGGAAGGAACCAGTAGTTCCTCAACGTCACGCTAAGAGCGCGGTCTTCATGCTACGATGGCCCAGATTGTTGTAATATATTGACTCTATCCAAAGTCCACTCTCAAAATGTGTACCCATGATTCACCTGACTGCAGTAGTGATCAAAGGCTTTCAGAATGAAATGTGAGGTGAAGAAACATGAAAGAAAGACAATAAAAAAGAATGAATCACGTCTGTCTGTATTATTTCTTTGTTTTCAGTTCACACGTCTCCATATGGCTCCAAAACAACACCTAGCTATCACAATAAACACTCCAAAAGAAACGGTCATGATACATGCCAAACAACAAACACACTTTAACAAGCAGGAACAAGTGCTATTATTTTCTACTAAATACTTCCTGGACATTTTGGGGAACTACGGTGGTGTCATTTCTGACAAACTTAGTCATGAACATTTACTTATTTATTAAATCCAGCTGTACATAATCCAGCTGTACAAAAAGAAGACAGTGGTGCCTTGCCAATGACTGCGTCTTGATCCTGGTATTAAATATGCATCACACACACACACACACAAATGAAGACACACACACAGACACACACACTTCTTCTAGAAATACGGCATCTTGTTTTGTTTCTTAAATCTATATGGAAAACTGCTGCTTATTGACAATTTTGACGTTGCAATCGCACAATCTTTAGCTCATCTCAAAGCTTATCCTGTAGCTTGTCCCTATTCTACAGAGTGACATCACCAAGGACACTTCAAGGTGGCTGTACATAAGGTCATCTCAGTTTGAACAGAAATACGCGTTATAAAGCGAAAACATGCATAAATCCACCACAGGTCTTATAAACATTCAAATAAAAACCAAACCTGATGGAGTCTGGCATAGGGCTGCTTCCCTTCCCCCCCCCCCCCCCCCCCCCCCCACACACACACACCTTTTCCCTGACACACATTCCAAGATCGTACTGTTTCACCTTGGAGCGAGGAGAGAGAGGGGCAACTATTCAAATGCCGATGTGTATGTGTGTGTGTGTGTTTGGTGTGTGTGTGTTTGGTGTGTGTGTGTGTGTGTTTGGTGTGTGTGTGCTCAGTGTGTGTTTGGTGTGTGTGTGTGTGTGTGTTTGGTGTGTGTGTGTGTGTGTGTGTGTGTGTGTGTGTGGGAGAGGGATGGGGGTGAAGTAGGCTGGCAGTGGCTTTACTTCCTGCTTTGAAACGCAAACATTCCCTCCTCCGGCATGGATAGGGAATGAAGAAATAAAGAAATAAAGAAATAAAGAAATAAAGAAATAAAGATATAAAGAAATAAAGAAATAAAGAAATAAAGAAATAAGGAAATAAAGATATAAAGAAATAAGGAACTAAAGAAATAAACAAGTCAAACCAGCCACATGGAGAAGAAGGGGGGAGAATAAATACAGCGGCACATCCTCTAGGGAGTAACACGAATAATGTCCTCATTTGCTGCCAGGGAGGAAGGGGGAGGGAGGGAGGGGGTGGGGGGAGGGAGGGCGCGGGGGTAGGAAGGGGGGGGGACTTTTATAGCCGTAGTATTTCTGATTGGCATCTGAAGACAGCCATTTGAATTATTTAACACAGAGGCCATTCCCTTAAGGAGTCAAATAAATGTTTGTTTGTGTTTGCATTGGTTTAATGTGTGTGTGTTTGTGTGTGTATGTGTGTGTGTGCGCATGTATATGTGCTGGTTTTTCTTTGAGTGTCGGAGTATGCGTGCTAATCCTTTTGTGTGTCCATGAGCTAAGTGTGTGCATTAGTTTGTATTTTTGTTGGCGGCTGTGGGGTGTGTGTGTATGAATCGGTGGATACTAGCTTGGCGGTGTCAAACAAGGAGGTAGGTGGTGGAGATGGTGGTGGTAGTGGTAGGAGTGGGGGTGGGGGTGGTGGAGTAGGTGGTGGTGGTGGTGGAGGTGGTGGTGGAGGTAGTAGTGGTGGTGGTAGGGGTGGTGGAGTCTGAGACTGAGATGATTTTAGTCTCTGTGGTTAGGGTATCCATGTTACAAGATCTCTCTCACTCATCAACATTCTCCAGCTTGCTTCTTACTTTCTCCCTCTCTCTCTCTGCCTGTCAATCTCCGGCGCTTTTTCCTCCTCACCCACACACACCTCCTTCCCCCTCCCTTCCCCCCTCCCTTCCCCCCTCCCTCCCCCCCCCCCCTACCTCCCTCCCGTCTCTGACAAGATGTATCCATGATTCTGACAGACAGAGAAATAAAACGAAAGCCACAAGAAGGTCAGCAAATCATATCCAATTCCAGGAATACCTGATGTGTACAATATGGAGGTTGTTTGGGGTCAGAATCACACACAAAACGATATATATATATATATATATATATAGATAAAATATAAATATAACTTTTTCTATAAATATTTCTGGGGAATCCAGGGTTTCTACCAGCATGGCCACCTGCACCATCTCAGGGGCGTTTAGAGACAACATCAACCCGGCGACCAACCCGACCGCCCCCCAGCCAAATCCCCTTCCTCCCACTCATCTTCCTCCACCCCCCCACTTCCTGTCCCTATCAACACTGATCGCCTCCAGCCCGTCTGACCTTGGGCCGAGCAGATAAAACAGCAGACAGACAAGACGAGAGCAGAGGGGGCATGATCTGGGTCTGGGGGAGGGGGAGAGCTGAGGAGAGGAGAGGAGACCTGAGGAGAGGTGAGTAGAGGAGAGGAGACCTGAGGAGAGGTGAGGAGACCTGAGGAGAGTTGAGGAGAGCTAAGGAGAGGAGAGGAGACCTGAGGAGAGGTGAGGAGAGCTGAGGAGAGCTGAGGAGAGCTGAGGAGAGGTGAGGTGAGGAGAGCTGAGGAGAGGTGAGGAGAGGAGAGGAGAGGTGAGGAGAGGTGCGGAGAGGTGAGGAGGGGTGAGGTGAGGAGAGGTGAGGAGAGGAGAGGTGAAGAGAGGTGCGGAGAGGTGAGGAGTGAGGAGAGGTGAGGTGAGGAGAGCTGAGGAGAGGTGAGGAGAGGAGAGGAGAGGAGAGGTGAGGAGAGGTGCGGAGAGGTGAGGAGAGGAGAGGAGAGGTGAGGAGAGGAGAGGAGAGGAGAGGAGAGGTGAGGAGAGCTGAGGAGAGCTGAGGAGAGGAGAGGAGACCTGAGGAGACCTGAGGAGAGGTGAGTAGAGGAGAGGAGACCTGAGGAGACCTGAGGAGAGGTGAGTAGAGGAGAGGAGACCTGAGCAGAGGAGAGGAGACCTGAGGAGAGGTGAGTAGAGGAGAGGAGACCTGAGGAGAGGTGAGTAGAGGAGAGGAGACCTGAGGAGAGGAGAGGAGACCTAAGGAGAGGTGAGTAGAGGAGAGGAGACCTGAGGAGAGGTGAGTAGAGGAGACCTGAGGAGAGGAGAGCTGAGGAGAGCTGAAGAGAGGTGAGGAGAGGTGAGGAGACCTGAGGAGAGGAGAGGTGAGGAGAGGTGAGGAGGCCTGAGGAGAAGAGAGCTGAGGAGAGCTGAGGAGAGCTGAGGAGAGCTGAGGAGAGCTGAGGAGGCCTGAGGAGAGGTGAGGAGAGGTGAGGTGAGGAGAGCTGAGGAGAGGTGAGGAGAGGAGAGGAGAGGTGAGGAGAGGTGCGGAGAGGTGAGGAGAGGTGAGGTGAGGAGAGGTGAGGAGAGGTGAGGAGAGCTGAGGAGAGCTGAGGAGGCCTGAGGAGAGGTGATGAGAGGTGAGGTGAGGAGAGCTGAGGAGAGGTGAGGAGAGGAGAGGAGAGGTGAGGAGAGGTGCGGAGAGGTGAGGAGAGGTGAGGTGAGGAGAGGTGAGGAGAGGTGAGGTGAGGAGAGGTGAGGAGAGGAGAGGTGAGGAGAGCTGAGGAGAGCTGAGGAGAGGTGAGGTGAGGAGAGGTGAGGAGAGCTGAGGAGAGGTGAGGTGAGGAGAGTTGAGGAGAGGTGAGGAGAGGAGAGGAGAGGAGAGGAGAGGAGAGGAGAGGAGAGGAGAGGAGAGGTGAGGAGAGGTGAGGTGAGGAGAGGTGAGGAGAGCTGAGGAGAGCTGAGGAGAGGAGAGGAGAGGAGAGGAGAGGAGAGGAGAGGAGAGGAGAGGAGAGGAGAGGAGAGGAGAGGTGAGGAGAGGTGAGGAGAGGTGAGGAGAGCTGAGGAGAGCTGAGGAGAGGAGAGGAGAGGAGAGGAGAGGAGAGGTGAGGAGAGGTGAGGAGACCTAATCAGGTCAGAGCCCCATTTTACATTGCCAGGCAGAGGGGGAGACTTGTGATGGATGACCAGGGGTTCCTCCAACAGGGGGCGGGGGGCAGTGGGTTGGTGGGTGGGGGGAGATAGAGAGAGAAGGAGGGCTCCTGGATGACCCGATTGTCGCAAACTGGGCCCCGGGGAGTGGCAGGAGGGACGAGACACGCCCGGAGGATCAAGCGCTTTGCGTGGGACGGACGGGGTGGTCAATTTAGCGCCGTGACCTGAGCGCCACACGTATTCTCCTGTCGCATTCACGCACGCACGCACGCACACACACACACACACACACACACATCACGCAGTCATCCTTAACCAGGAATACCTTCTCAGGAGCAGGAGGGACTTTGTGAACATGAGAAAAGAAATGAATCAACTGAGAAACGATTTTCTTCTAATTAGCATCGGGGATGAAAAACATGTCACTTCTTAGAAGTAGGAAGGGGGTTATGATATTGGTTATCAATTAAAAGTTTGCCGTATCTAGTGAGATGGTTGGTGAGATGCTTGGCTGTCTGCCGTCTTGTTTCCCCCTCTGTGAAATCATACTATAAATATCTTTATTATGTCATATATATCTTCATTATAATATCATTATTGTGTTGCAACAAACACCGTTGATCGAGATAAATTAGCCGGACTTTGTGGTTGATTTGCTGCAGGCTATCTCTGTTGATAATATCTTGTTCATGATCTGTGTTAATAATTCCCGTTAGTATTCTGTGGTCTCGCTGTGATCGGGTTATATGTCGCTCAGTCTTCCGCAGACGTTAGTATTTTCTTACATGGAGGAGGGTTGATTTGCATGTGTTTAAAAAGGCATGAACTTGTCAAAATGAGGTTGTATATATAAGTAAGTGTGGGCGTGCAGGTATTAACAATTATTCCATGCTGACAGACTCATGCTACATTGGATATTAAATTAATAGCAATGAATAGCATTATGCCACTTATTACATTCGTCTCAGAAAATACCTCAGTAGATGTTGAATACACATATGGTCTGTATATGGCTCTGCTTATTTCATTTATTTGTGCATGGAGATGGTAAATAAATAAGGCAGTTGTGCCGTTCAATGTCAACATACCGTCGATAGTTTCAGTCACAGGCCTACTTCACCTTATACTATACACACACATATATATATATATATAGTTAAATGAACTGAAATATAGTTAAATGAAAACAAAGCAGAATCTGTGGGAAATGAATGACCCTCATGTAAAATGCACCACTTTGTTCAATGTAGACCCAAATAAATAAGTCAAATAAATCTTCATTTCGTTGAATAAATCCAAACAGCGGAATGAGGAGAAGGAATAGATAGGCCTGATTAGGTCATGTTTCGACAGGTGCCCTTCGCCAGTCATAACATCTCCTTGTTTAAGAGCAAAGTCTGAATGAGCTAGTGGTGCAGAGGCTAATGACCCAGAGGTCCTCTTGGACCAAGACAATGGAGAAGAAGTGACCTGGAATTATGTTTCCCCATGTGTCCGGCACACGTTGCCAAGCTCAAACACAGACGGGCTGTTCTTTCATGTAGGATTTGTTGATGCTAAAAACTGAATGAAGACAAGGACTGGTGTGTGTGTTAAGACAGTTGGATCTTTGTTGTCACCACCCAAGGAAACAACCAGTGTGTGTGTGTGTGTTTACTTGCGTATATATATATATGTATATATATATATATATATATATATATATATATATATATATATATATATATACTGTATAATGTATATTAAAGTGAGAGAATGCATGTTGGCATTATTTATAAGATCATTAACATAACATTATACTCCAAAGTATTGCATTTCTGAAGCCTAGTTTACTCAACTGACGGACTTTAACTCTGGGAAGAACAACGTAGTCACTAATCCTACAACCTGTTATCCAAGAGTTATGGACATTCATTTAATTATCTTGTTTACTAATATGATTTTCAAGTCAGTTTTTTCATATGTTTACTTGCTCCTTATGTATACTCAAGAAATCATACAATAACAAGGCATCTTTGATATCAACTAATCTACTCTGATTGGTTAGGAATCCCTCTGCTCTCATTGGTCGGTCGCTGCGAGGACTTCCTGACCTTTTCCGACGCTGCCCATTTGGCTTGACGCGGTTGGCTGGTTTCCACTGTGTCCGACACGAGAGAGTCTGCACTGAGAACCGGGTCCCTTTTCAACAGAATGTCAGACAGCAGAGTGAGGAGGCTTGTTCGCCAAACTCCTGGCCCTGCCTGGTGAATCAACCGTCACAGAGCTGCTAGAGAATCCCGAGACGCCAGTCCAACGCTCTCGTCTCTGCTGGCCACAGGACGTGAGCGGCATCACGAAAATATTTAAGCCGTGAAAAATATTCTAGAGCAGAAACAGGAGGTCGACCTTACGAGAAATAAACATCTTTCTGATTGATTCATCTTTTTTCGTCATTTATAATGAAGCACTATCAAATATTGTATCACACCATTATAAAATGAATATATATCATTATTTTGCAGTGACTTTGGGCTCTGCTATCAAGCAATGGCCCCAACATTAAAAAAAACTTACAGACAAAATTATGAATTGATTAATACATTAAAGGAAATAAATAATCAATACAAGAATGATTTTACTTGACAGCCATTTGTCTCGATACATATTTGGCATAAAGCTATTCAAATTATTTGTGTGTATATGTTTGAATGCAGGGAACATTGTGCTTGTATGTACAAGCTCAGGAATGGTTGAAATGCCCAACAGTGTTTCCAACTCCTGAACACGCTAGTGTGACCAAAGCAGACGTGGTGATGCCTCCCCCCTCCACCTTCCTCCCCCGTCCACCACCCCCCCCTCCACCTTCCTCCCCCGTCCACCACCCCCCCCTCCACCATCCTCCCCCCTCCACCTTCCTCCCCCGTCCACCACCCCCCCTCCACCTTCCTCCCCCCTCCACCATCCTCCCCCCTCCAGGGTGTGTGTGTGTGTGTGTGTGTGTGTGTGTGTGTGTGTGTGTGTGCGCATGCGTGTGTTTGTACGTTTGGGTACATGTGTTTGGGGAGGCTTGTCATATTTGTTTTTGTGGCCATGCAATCTCCTCTCAGGATAAACAAAATGGTTTTTTTTTTTAATACGCCAACGTTTTTCATTACAGATATGCATCAATCGATGTCTGCACCAAAACAAAAGGTACAACGTGTTTGATACATTTGGGTGGCAACAGAAAGTAAGGGTTTTTTGTTTTTAATAAAGGGCTTAAACAGCTGGACATCTTTCTAGTGTTAGAGGCGGAGAACCCTGAATGCACCACCTAATGAAGGGTGGGTCAAAAGGCGGGAAATATCTGATTAAAAACACAAAGAGCTTGAAAACGCTACCATCAATCTGCAGCTAATGACGCACTGTGGTGCACTATGCTGGCCATGACTCACGTTGCCACATCTGTAGGAAGCAGCTATTGGGTAGCCATCAAGAGGCTTCTTCTGTCTTATACACATTCAGTCTCTCCTAGACACGATCCATACTTCACAAAACATTAGGGTTCTAAGTATAGAACCTGCTTTTAAAATCTGTGGGCCGTGAGTGAACATTCAGTGGCCACACAATGAATGTTTCTAACCATTGTGCGATGAATTTTACTCTCACGGAAAATCCATAGTCGGAAAATAGAATTGAAATGAGCGGGAGTGGTTGTGTACATTACTTACACAATGGGTGTGTACGTTTGTGTGTGTGTGAGTGGTATGTGGTGTATGGTGGGTGGGTGTGTGTGTCTGGGTGTGCGTGCGCGGTGTGTGTCTGTGTGTGTCTGTGTGTGTCTGGTGTGATGTGTGTGTGCGTGCATGTGTGTGCGTGATGTGTGATGTGTGGTGTGTGTGCGCGTGCATGCGTGTATTTTTTCAGTCAGTCGGTCCATGTTGAACCTTTGGGGGCCATGTAGAACAACACGAGTCCTTTTGATGTCCTCACACAGCAGCTTCTGTGCAGACGGGTGGCGATCCTGGTGGGTGTCTTAATAGCTCTCCCTCTCTCTGTTGTACAGAGATGTCTTTCAGTGTATCATATACTTCCTCAAGGAGCATATTTGGTACGTTAATATATATATATATATATTTATTTATTGAAATATAAAACAACAATTGTACCAGACAGTGTTTCCATTGGGTCACATGTCATTAGTGAAGGGCGTGAGAGGGCCGTGGCTCATGTATTTTCAACCAGCAGCCAAAAGCTACTGGGTTTTGATCCCCCTACCCCCACCCCCCCCCCCCCCCCCCCCCCCCCCCCCCCCCCCCCCATGTCCGCAGTCGACCTGCAGGCATCCTCCGCACGACTCCCTGACCTGAACTCACTGCAATGCGCTTGGGATGAAAACGTAACACAAGATGACTAAATAGTCAATTGATTTTGGAGAAACCCCCATGAATGAATAGCAGAAGGTGTGTGTGTGTGTGTGTGTGTGCGTGCATGTGTGCGTGTGTGTATGAAGGTAGACAGGCAGTGCAGCTGCTAGGCATGTTAGCTCCACTCAGCAGGAATTGATCGGCTGCACGTATTAGCAGATTGCCTATTGATGGGGGGGGGGGGGGGGGGGGGGGGGGGGGTGGAGGTGGATTTATAAAGCCCTGATTAATGGCAGCAATCTGTGTGGTATAAATAAAACGGAGAGAGAGAGAGAGCGAGAGACAGAGAGAGAGAGGCTTGGGAGGGTGGGTGCCTTGGTTGTAAAACATTGATTTGCATTCTCAAACGACATCTTTAGGGCCCCATGATGCGGGGGGCCAAAGCCCACAGATAAGGTATGGCGGTCGTAAACACGGAGCAGAGGAAACCAGCCCTGCCTCTTTACATCCTCCTGGTGTCATATATTTACATTATCTACATACCGTAGGATTATTTATTCATTGGAATGTATAAGCCACACGTATTTCTAGGTTTTTCCCAGAAAGACATTGCGGGAGGATTGTTTTTTTAAATGTTACTCACACCCACTCCAGCCCCTTCTATATGAATAGCACCACTAGAGCTGCGTCTTTATTAATATTTATAACAATAAAGTAACACTATAGCAACAACAACAGAGCAGATATTGCATCAAAACCTCACAATTTGTTCTGATTATCAGGATGAATACATGGAACACTTTGGAACGTGTAAAAGTTAAGCTTTCACCGGAACAAAAGGAGTTCAGTCCGTCTGAGCAGAAGCTGATGACCATACGCGTACAGGAAGTAGATCCCTCGCTCTACAGCCTGCTCCTCTATGGAGGGGGGGGGACATAATGAGACGGTATGGAAGCAGACTCCGACCAAGGTCTGCTTTCATCAGCCAATCAGCTCCTTCCCTCCCAACCCCATCCCCCCTCCCCTGGATGTGAAGCGATCCGTCTCCGGGCTGAAACCAATCCTCAACGCCCCCACGACCACAGCACACCTCTCTCTCTCTCTCTCTCTCTCTCTCTCTCTCTCTCTCTCTCTCTCTCTCTCTCTCTCTCTCTCTCTCTCTTTCTCTCTCTCTCTCTCTCTCTCTCTCTCTCTCTCTCTCTCTCTCTCTCTCTCTCTCTCTCTTTCTCTCTCTCTCTCTCTCTCTCTCTCTCTCTCTCTCTCTCTCTCTCTCTCTCTCTCTCTCTCTCTCTCTCTCTCTCTCTCTCTCTCTCTCTCTCTCTCTCTCTCTCAACTTTGAACCGGGGGGATCGATGTTGCAAAGCGTAGCATCAAATCGATCAGCGTTTGCTTGTTTGTTTTCAATGCTGCCGTGTAACCGAAACACACACACACACACACACACACACACACACACACACACACACACACACACACACACACACACACACACACACACACACACACACACACACACAGCCGGGCGTTCGTTTGTTTTATTTTTTGCACTTCCTGGAATGGCAGGAAAGGTGATGAGTCATCTGCGTATTGGACGCAGTTTCAAGAAGACATTGATTTGTTTCGGCCGTTCACGCTGTCTTTGTGGGGTCCCTTCCTGTCCCACCCCTTTTTTAGCCTGTACTGTTAATTTCCCTCTTCTCTGTCTTTCTTCTCGTTGCCTCGGTAACCCTGCTTCCATCCCTGGGCATGTGATTAGTGGGACCTGGGTGCATGGGTGGGTGCAGCAGGTCAATATCTACCTGGAGCTCAAATGAGCTGCTTCACCTGAGAGCGAGAGACAACAGGGAGATCTAACGGCAACTAAGTACCAACATGGAGCAAGTCTAAAAATACATTGCCCCACAAAGACCATTACTGTTATTGGTTGATATGTTTTTCTTGTTACATTTTGGGGATGTGTCTTCTAACTACTTTGTCGACTCATTTTCTAATGGTGATCATGGATTGATTTTCTCCGCCCACTCCCCCGGTCTCTCGTCGTTTCTCTTTCCCACTTGGTTCTCCCCATCGCTCTCAGCCTCTCTTCACTCTGTTCATCACTGTTTCCTCACCTCTCACTATGTCACCATGACAGATGTCATTCTGTCGCCTGCTGAGGACTGAGGTGGTGCTTTGATTCTGTGCATAATTCATCTCACTCATCTTGCTGAGGCTGCATCCGTGTGTTGTGGATTCGTCTGTAAGCAGAGCTCGATTCGATTGAACGGAAAACATATTGTTGGTTGGATGGATGCTGAACACTACACTATGGTCTCAGTCTGCGGTGTTCATAATGGTTGTGTTATTCTTTGAAATCACTTTGACTGAAGAGGTCACTGGTTTGTGTGCATCAGTTGTACTTCTTCATAGTCTGGAGCCCGTAGATAATAATCTATCAATCTGTCAAGGATTTCAGTTCCTTCAAATTCTTCACAGTTGGTTCTAAAGAGAGTCTTTATGAAAATCATCAGTTGTGTTACTCCAAAATATTAACTATTAGCCATGGCACGCTACATTTGTGATTGTTCCACTAGTGCTGGGTGAGTCCTCTGCTAAGCAATACAAATGGACATAGTTACTCATTTCAAACTAGCGTGCCGTTCAAGTCCCCGGTGAAGACTTTCCAGAGGACACAATAAACGTCTCGCTAGCCTCAGGATAAAGTGATTAGATAACGACAAAGTAGGAACCGATGGACTGCTGATAAGCAAGGAACCTGTGTACAGAAGTTTCAAATAAACATTGGCGTCAAAGCATATGTTCACCATCTTGTAAATTTATATTTACCTAGGCGCCGTGGATCCTGTTATTTCAGAAAGAAAGAAGAGGGAAGGGACCAACATATGGCGGGAACGTTTCTGAAATATTGTTTAAATGTCCGGCTTGCCGACCATCTGTGACTAGCGATAAACCCTCTCTGTTTCACTGTCAACTGAAATCCCATTACCCGGAATCTTCTATTTATCATCAGAATTGTGAAACTAGTTTCTGACAAGGTCGATGAAAAGCCTGGCATGCGAATGTTTTCCTTTCGATTCATTAACCTCGACACATGTTGATGCCAGGAAAAAAAGCAGCACATTTTTCTTTGCAAATTCTCTGAAAGCGTTTCCTCCGAGAGACTGCCAAGAAATAACTAACGTGGTCAGTGGGCCTGTTAAAAAGCAGGGCTGAGACAAATAAATAATGCAAATTAAAAAACGCAGATCCCGCAGAAATCAAGCCAAGTGGGTAATTATATAATTAATCACACATAGCTCGGCATAAAAAAAACTGCAAAAAAACACAACAACATTAAAATAGAATTGATTACAACGCTAAGTGTGCGTTATAGATTGATACAAGTGGACACACATAATTATCACCAGCCCAATTAAAACGGAGACAAACAACTTATCTCTTAGAAAGCGCACTCCACACTGCTTCTGGTTCTCAGAGAGAACCACATGATCTGGGGGCCAGGGATGGTCTGGTGGAGAACGATGGTCTGGTGGTCATGTTGTTCTCAGAGAGAACCACATGATCTGGGGGCCAGGGATGGTCTGGTGGAGAATGATGGTCTGGTGGTCATGTGGTTCTCAGAGAGAACCACATGACTCAGAGAGAACCACATGATCTGGGGGCCAGGACAGAATGTTCACCGGAGGGTGTGAGTCACGGTAAACGCATCCCCCTGCCTGTAGCGATGAATCCTCGGTGGAGGCAGGAGGCACGGGGTGGAGTGCGTACTGGTTGTTGTGATGTAGCACACATGCTTCAGATCACATGACCCAGTGTTCTCATCTCTTCCTCTCGTACTCTGCTAAACCCGGGCGTGCGTCAGCTGGAGACACGCAGGCCTTTTGGTGCACATCTGTGCAGGGAGGACGGGAGGAGCTGCATGTGGAACCGTTTGTTGTAGAGATCGCTCTCAGTAACATGTATGATAGATTCAGGCCAAGGAAACCCTGCTCTCTGGCTTATGTGGCCCCCACATCCATTTCACCGCTGGGTCTCTGTGTGTGGACATCTGCTGTAAGCTATGCCACCCACGTACACACGTTTCACTGCTGTTGTGTGGGTATACAGGCATGTTGTCATGCATGCAGCACTAAAACATAGTTTTAGTGTGTGTGTGTGTGTGTGTGTTCATTATATGGTTTTCTGTTTTTCTCGAGTGTGTGATACAGAAAGAGAGAGAGAGCAGGAGTAATATATATTTTATAGATTTATAAAAAATGTCTTTATAGATAAGAGTATGGGACGAAAATAGAGAGGATAGAAAATATGAGTTATGAATATAGAGATAGAGAAGCTAGATACAATTATATATGGCTAGAGAGATATACTTTAGAAAGAATGAGATGAATATAGAGATAGACAAGATAGAAAGAATGAGATGAATATAGAGATAGACAAGATAGAAAGAATGATATAGGAATATAGAAACAGACTAGATAGACAGACTGTGATATGAATATAGAGATAGACTAGATAGACAGAATGCAATATGAATACAGAGATAGACTAGATAGAATGTGATATGAATATAGATATAGACTAGATATAATGTGATATGAATATAGATATAGACTAGATATAATGTGATATGAATATAGATATAGACTAGATATAATGTGATATGAATATAGATATAGACTAGATAGAATGTGATATGAATATAGAGATAGACTAGATAGAATGTGATATGAATATAGAGATAGACTAGATAGAATGTGATATGAATATATAGATATAGACTAGATAGAATGTGATATGAATATAGATATAGACTAGATAGAATGTGATAGGAATATAGATATAGACTAGATAGAATGTGATATGAATATATAGATATAGACTAGATAGAATGTGATATGAATATAGATATAGACTAGATAGAATGTGATATGAATATAGAGATAGACTAGATAGAATGTGATATGAATATAGATATAGACTAGATAGAATGTGATATGAATATAGAGATAGACTAGATAGAATGTGATATGAATATAGAGAACGACATAAAGGTAGGTTTCCTAGCGCCCGAGAGAGACGTTCTTGGTAAGTTAATGGATGCTGTACAGTTTCTCATCCTGTACGCACAAATACCTTGATTACAATATTTTTTATGGCGGTTGCGATTCTTTCAAGGGTGTCATTAAGAAGGCCCCAAGGGCCGTGGGGGAAGATTGCTGTTTTTTATTATGTTGCTCATGAATATGAGGTGGAGTGTTGCGTGCCGCCGTCCGCTAGGAGTGTGTAACGGACTCCCTTCCTCGCAGGCGCGCGGTGATCTCACTGGGGAAGATGAGCTCTCATCCGTCCCTCCTGTCTGTCTGACGTTCAGCTGTTTTAAACTACTTTAAACGCCGCCTTGGTTTGGGGGTGGAGGGAGGTACCTTGGTTTGGGGGTGGGGGGAGGTACCTTGGTTTGGGGGTGGAGGGAGGTACCTTGGTTTGGGGGTGGGGGGAGGTACCTTGGTTTGGGGGTGGGGGAGGTACCTTGGTTTGGGGGTGGGGGAGGTACCTTGGTTTGGGGGTGGGGGGAGGTACCTTGGTTTGGGGGTGGAGGGAGGTACCTTGGTTTGAGGGTGGGGGAGGTACCTTGGTTTGGGGGTGGGGGAGGTACCTTGGTTTGGGGGTGGGGGAGGTACCTTGGTTTGGGGGTGGGGGGAGGTACCTTGGTTTGGGGGTGGAGGGAGGTACCTTGGTTTGGGGGTGGGGGAGGTACCTTGGTTTGGGGGTGGGGGGAGGTACCATGGTTTGGGGTATTTCTAGTATAATTGACATTGATAATTCTCTTGTTGAATATGTATTGTGTGCTGCTTTGCCCTGGAACGCTCAACATAGTAAAAAATAACGATGTGAATATAACGACCACGTGACAAGGTGGCATTATCAGAATGTCAAAAGTCAGTTTGATTATCATATTGTCTGACATGTGCTGACAATGTTGAATTGGTAGCAAATTATATGTTGGGCATCCACACACACACACACACACACACACACACACACACACACACACACACACACACACACACACACACACACACACACACACACACACACACACACACACACACACACACACACACACACACACACTGAAGCCACACTGAGTGAACGAGGACACGCTGCTTCATGGCAACAGCAGCGTGTAAACGACTGGTCTACACCAATAGGGACGTGAGCGCGGCGTCTCCCCCATCATGTTCAACCAGGGCTGGCGTTCTGATGCGCCGCGGTTTGGAGTGACAGCCGTAAACTCTACTGATGCCTGAAGAGGAAGTCCATTAATCCCTCGTTCGAACGTCAAGCACACACACACACACACACACACACACACACATACAAGGGATGGTACGACTAGCCAAGGAATGATATTGGAGGAAAAGCCTTTTCAATGCCCCTGTCAACACCCAAAATAGCCCATACCAGTTAGCTTCATAGCCCAAACCAGTTAGCTACATAGCCTATACCAGTTAGCTTCATAGCCCAAACCAGTTAGCTACATAGCCTATACCAGTTAGCTTCATAGCCCAAACCAGTTAGCTACATAGCCTATACCAGTTAGCTACATAGCCTATACCAGTTAGCTTCATAGCCCAAACCAGTTAGCTACATAGCCTATACCAGTTAGCTACATAGCTTATACCAGTTAGCTACATAGCCCAAACCAGTTAGCTTCATAGCATACTGCAGTGTTTCCCCACCTCGTCTCATGTGCCCGCATGTATGGATCAATCCCCCCCCAATCTGGCTGAAACCCAACCAGAAAGATGTTCCTTTAAATATAAACCAATATGATATATTATCATGTAGCATAATGATTAAAATCGTTCATATTGATGAATAAAAATAAAAGAAGTTGAGGCACACTACTAATTGCTGGTCTTATCAGTATTGGTTCAGCAACAATTGAACCAATTCATGAAATCACTGGTGTTGGGGACCAGTGGTGCAGAACAGCTCCACATTTCCCAGTCTGCTCCACCCAACGGCCAGAGAGCCAGGGGGAAATGAGCTGGAAGAGTTTGTCCATATGCAGACGTTTCAGAGAGTCCCTCCCTAAACGCTTCTTCATGCTGTCCAAACAGAGACACACTGTTTGGATCTGGATCAATCACACACCCCCCAGGACTGCCTGTCTCCGTGTGTGGGTGCGAATTTAATGTGTGTGTGTGTGAGGCCAATTTTATTTATTTTCTGTTTCTGTGTCTGTGGGGATTTTCTTATATTTTGTCGGTTTGTGTGTGTGTTAGGGTTCATTGTTTGTGTGTGCAATTAAAACAAATATATGTTTGTGTGATGCTTAGCGTTTTCCAGAACCTTAAACACATAAAGCTCACACACACACACTCACTCATTATCCACTCTTATCCAGAGGCTCATTCAGTCATTATCAATAATCAATAAAGCTAGGAGACCTGAGCGACCACGCCCACCTTAACCGATCAAAGCCTATTGATCGTGACGTCAACAGTACAATCACGGTACATCTTGTTTTTCAGATCTTTGTTTTTTCCTTTGCAGTTTAATTCCTGGTACCTTCCAGGAAACCCAAACACATTATTCTATTGTTCTCCTGCCTTACAAAAGTGGGATTCAAACCCGTGCCTCCACCACCCCAACAACACGACAAGGCCAACATATGCAGAGAGGTCCATTGATTTTTACAAACAAACATAATGAAATCCATCTGGGGACACTGAGTTTCTTACATATTTCACCCTGACCGCTGATGCTGGCCTCCTCCAACGCCAGGCCAATTCAACAAGGAGAGCTTTTACTTGCTTTTGTCTTCTGTGACTGTGTGCCGGGAAGCAGTAATCAACGGTTTGTTTAATTAACGCTTTCAGCCTTCAGCCATCCACATCCTTTATTGCTCATCGCGGCAGTTCAACTGAAAAGAATAAGTATGTGTGTGTGTGTGTGTGGGCCGTCCACATGCCAATAACTTAGCCGAAGTAATCTAGTGACAATCTAGTGACAATGTAGCCCACCCATAACAAAATCAGTCTATCATTGGAAAGCAATAAACTACCAGTTATTTCCATATTTACTTATTCATGGATCAATCAGTCAAATTCATAAGACACGTGTGTGCGTGTGTGTGTGTGTGTGTGTGTGTGGTGGGGGAATCAGAAGTGGTAATAATGTGAAGAAAAGGGAAATGAAAGG
Organism: Lota lota; assembly: GCA_026745465.1. Lineage (NCBI taxonomy): Eukaryota > Metazoa > Chordata > Actinopteri > Gadiformes > Lotidae > Lota > Lota lota. Next base: position 232,590 of record JACYXH010000591.1, read on the forward strand.
TGGGGAAAGTGGGGATGGGTGGAGTGCGGAGTAGGGTGAATAAATAGAATCAGAAAAGCAATATCTGGCGTTCTTTCTAATGGAGGTGGAGAGGCTTGTGGGACAGAGACACGCGTGTGTTGTCTGTGACAGGTGGACAAATTAATAACACGCAACAGAGGAATCTGCACAGTTAACCCATCACCGTTTGGAAGGAAATGCATCTTGGATATCTTTCTTTACCAACTTCCTGGGAATTCGTTTTTTTCATGTTTTCATTTCCTGCACCGCGTCATAGATTATTGCTACTATTTCATTAACTTATATCTATATATTTATTAGTATTTGTTCCTATCTGCATGGTACATTATATGCAAATGCCTTCTTTACCAAGCACTTTATCAAGTAATACTTCATTTGAAAGGAAAGTGTTAATGATTGGCCTGTCTTTACCAAGTTTTGTTTATTGGGTAAGATTTTAACTAAATATTTAGAAAAATACTTTTCCCTCCTGACTTATAACAGCAATTAAATGTAAATTTTGCTCAAAAGTCACTGTATTCCATCAGTGTGTATCAAAACATAATAACACAAAAGAAATAATGACTTTCATTTAATGTCCTCTAATGATTTATCAAATTTGATGACCTTTAACCCGGATTTACAACACAAAGTGCTTCACGCACCAATTAGCAATGAAAACACACTGAATAATATTCATCTATGAATATAAAAGTAGAAAGAGGGATTTCTAGAACATTTCAGAATATTTTGCAACGAACAAATAATGAGACGGTATCGCCACAGCAGAGGCACAGTGTAACAATGCAACCCTGCAGGGAGAAAGAGAGGAGAGTCCTTCTAGTGTAGCACGAAGACGTCTTTACTCCTCAGCATTGGCTTGGTGCTTTCATCCAAAGTGATTTACAGCAAAGACATGAGATTCGATTCTGGGGCTGGAAGGTGGACCACCCTAACCACCAGAGACCGACCCTGCTCCAGCGTCTAACCACTCCATTCCTCTTTTTAAAACACCCGCATACTTCATGAACTATTCCAGGACTTCACTTAACATGAGTAAAGAAAATGTATATCCGTACCAATTAGTGTGGTGTACACAAATTGAACATTTTGTTTCAAACTATTTCTTTTCCACCTCCTACGTATCCCTCAGCCTGTCCCAGAGAAGGAACAACAAACGTCAATCGCAGATCTCCACTTTACCTACCGAGTGTGAGCAGTCCCTGTGGATACGAGAAGAAAGCATTGCTCCTTCCCAATTAATATGGGTACAGATTCAAAGTATTCCCCCTCACTGTGCGTGTCACTTCGTATTTTCAACCTAAATAGTGTGAAGGCATGTTAAAGAGAAGAGAAGAGGTTCAGGAGGAGATAGAAAACTGCCGAATAATGAAAGACTGCTGTGTGTTACGCCGTGACAAGAGCACATCACACTGCTTCTGAATCACCCAGAAATCAGCTTCCTGTTCACTGTGTGTGTGTCTGTGTGTGTGTGTGTGTGTGTGTGTGTGTGTGTGTGTGTGTGTGTGTGTGTGTAAGCCCTCTCTCTCTCTCTCTCTGTCAGCGGGCGAGTCAGGTCTGGAGAGAGAGAGAGAGAGAGATATGGGGAGAACAATGAGAGATAGTGGGTAAAACAGTGAGAGAGATATCTGAAAATAATAGTGAGTGAGAACGAGAGGGGAAAAGAAAGAGGGGCCTGTTGTTGATTCTCAACTTTTCCTGTGTTGTGGAGTACACACACACACACACACACACACACACACACACACACACACACACACACACACACAGGATGAGAGAGTGAACGTGTGTGGTGAGATGTGAGTAAATATGTGGTTGGTTGGACCAGGTGGAGGAGGAGGGTGGAGGAGGAGGGTGGAGGGGCCAGCCATGAAGGAAGGGGATTCCCGAATACCTCAGAGGTCAGGTGGGAACGCGATGAGGGGAAGAGATGAAGGTAGAGGCGATGAAGGTGAAGGAAAGAAAAACAACCGAGTGACAGAAGGGTGAAGATGACTGACAGGGAAGGAGAGATGGGGTAGAGGATGGGGACAACATATAGAGGACTTGAATGACACAGGGATGGACAGATATAAACAATGATAGACTGACATGGACAGACAGACCTACAGTTCAAGTCCTTTTTGGACAAAAAACAAATTGCTCTCAGGCTATCTGAATATCGACAGAGCAAAGGCAGACATGGCATTTTGTTCAATGACATGGGCCTCCATATGTTTTTGTATGGGCTTTTGTGCTTTTAAGGATAGCGAAATGTAAACCGGAAATAATGTTGAGAGAGAGCGAGGGGAAGGACATGAAAGTAGCACTGCAGGGCGGAAGCTGCCTCTGTGCGATGGGTTAGCTCACTAGCACGTTGAGCCAACTGTCTATTTAGACAAGAAATCAAGGCGGACATTAGCCTCAAAGTCAGAGGTGGATCCCATCCCGGTACATTTATATATGTGTGTAGCATAGCTTTAAAAACCACTCCAAGGGTCGAAATAAAATGGATACTTCCAGTAAAATATAATAAAATGCTCCTTCTACAGCCCGAGAAGTAGCCTATCATTTTCCTTCTTTCATGACAAACTCCCTCTACCAGAGATAGTCTGTATTCACTTTTATTATACTTTCCCTTGGAAAAAATCAAGTGGAGGTGTGTATTTGTAGTACAGATGGAAAAACACATCGAGTGTGAAATAAGCAACAAAAGCTTTGAGCACACACCCCGCACCATTTTGCTGTAAAAGTCCCATGAGCCCCTTCTTCGGTTGTTTAATCGACCGGTTGTTTCTTAATTTGTGGGTTTAAAACGATGACTTTGTAGAGAGATTTAGTATTGTTTTGAAATACAAACAATAGAACAGGGCAGCAGATTTAGATACTAAAACAAGGACTGAACAGAGATATTGTCTTTATGATTGAAAAAGTATTTTCTCATGTCAATATCAAAAGTTCCCAAAGCATTAAACTCAAAACTTCAAACCCAACAAGAGTGACAAACTGATATTAAATAATGTGTGTGTGTGTGTGTGTGTGTGTGTGTGTGTGTGTGTGTGAAACAATCATCTCATAGCATTATGATGAACGGGGACTCAGAGACCTACCTCAGGTCGTACTTTTCAGACTCTTCACCTGGATGTTGGCCAGCCTCAAAATGGATTTGGTGATGTCCGCATTCCTATAGGAAGGGGGTGGAATTAAAAATGAGTTTGTTTTCCTACAAATATTAATCCCTTATTTTAACCGTTTGAACCTTTCCACAACCAGCTATCTTCCCCCACGTTCCCTGCTCTATAAACTGGGTGGATCAGAAACCTCCATCTGACATGCTAGACAAGGCCTGAGAATGTTTCATGAAAGCCCTGGGAAGGTGCAGAGCCACCATGCAAGGTGTGAGGGGCAAGGAGGTGCATTGATGTCATTCTTTGACTAAGAAGCTTCAAATGAAGCATCACAAATTGTTCAAATGGTTACCTAATACAATCATGAAGAGATACACTTAAACTTACCAATTAAATATCTTACATTAATTTATATTATAGTATGATACTGAAGGATTAGACAAAAGGATGTTACGCTATTTCAGATGTAGGCACCGTTATGTGTTTTTTATGATGACTTCTGGCAGTTGCTTACCCATAATACACCACTCTCTGACTCTCTCTGGCATTGTGGTAAAGTGTTTGGATCCATGGTGTTTCATTAACGTGGGCCAGGTGGTGTACTTTAAACACAGCTGTATTCAGAGGGTTTGGCGGGTCTGTTGAAAGGGAGAGGAGACAAAAAATGAGAAACAGGTTTAAACGTTTTGAGAGCCCCTTAAGGATTCTCTCTAAAGAATCACCTCTCTCTAACACTAGGTCATTAACTACCGTTAGACAAAGAAAACATCTTTGTCTTTCAACCTTCCTCTTCCTCTGGGTATTTAAAGATATCTTTGGAGGACAAAGATTTGTTAATATTAACATATTGACAATATAACATATGACAATATTACCATCTGAATGAAGATTTAGAAATGAAACCAAAAGTACTGTCATGAATAAAGAATGCTAATTACAACAATAGTATAAATTACTAAATTAAATCATAATGGAAATGCTTTTCACATATACAAATATAAATACATGTATCCTGCATGTCTTTTTAATAATAATTCTAAGAACAACAAAAGCTTCTTTTTTTTTTATTAAAAAAGCTCCTACATTTTTCACACAGGCAGGTAGAAAGGTAAGAATGGGGAAACTGAAATACCATGTTTACCAATAATACATAACACCTGACAACCACACACCCACACACCCACACACCCACACACACACACACACACACACACACACACACACACACACACACACACACACACACACACACCTCGTTAGCAGCCGTCATTTCACCCCCACCCAAAGAACAACAACTATTGTCACATGGCATGTCAAAGTCCCATCACATGCATGTATATATGCACATACAGTATCACTGTGTTAAACGTGTGAGGGAGCTTCATAACATGTGTGATGTCACTGTTATGCATTGGAGCGATGGCAATGCCATCATCTGTATGGGGGTCCCTCTCTCGCTCTCTTGCCACACAGGTGTCGCTCCCAACACTAACTACTGGTCTGCTCCTTGTATGAGCGTGTAGCAGACTACACTAGCGAAGATAACGCACATGACCGTTGCTGTGGCTCATGTAATATATGATATATATTATAAATGAAATACCTAGCCAACATTAATACTCATACAGCTCTGGGAAACTGTAAAAGTATCACTTGTTTGAAACTGCTTACCTCATATCTCTTAGTGTTCAATTACAAAGTGGAATCTTTATTCACTTTCAAACTTTTGTTTAAACAATGCTAAATAATGGAATGTCATTTGTTAATTCGTTTTTAACAGATTCTTTGAAAATGACAAGTTTCTATCGACGAAGACCAGAGATATGTGTGGCTTTGACTGGGGAAATAATGTTGGAGATGGCACTATTCTTCCTGCCAGTTTCTCTTTCATGGGTGACTATACAATAAATACACAATAAATATATTCATCTTATATCATTCATCCCTCTCGCTGATCATAAATGTTTATATTAGTCCTGGGCTGGTTTTACAATAATTTAAATCTATATTATTATCAGTCATTCTATGGTTGTATTTGTATGTGTGCCCTCACCTCCACAGTAAAGCTAGAAAATGTGCTTTGAAATATATTATGCTTGCATTCCGGTGGTCCAAAAGGTAGGTAGGAGTGGGAGTGTGTGTGTGCGAGCTAGTTCAGGAATGTGACAGATTAAATAGGCGTGAGAGTTTGCCATTTAGACAGCTGCTGTGCATTCACGACACAGAGCGAGAGAAACAGAGACAGAGAGAGAGAATCAGGTGGGTGGGGTTAGAACAACAGCGTGGGTGGGTGGGGGGGGGGGCAGCTATCCATCTCTGTGTGACAGTGGATGTTGAAGGGTGGGGAAAGAGAACGAGAGGGTGGTGTTTGGATGTTTGGAGATGGGTGGGTGGATGGGTGGGTGGTGGTGGGCTTTGGGGACCAGGGGACCGTGTAGGTGGTTGACAGATATTAATTCATGCAGGTTCCCGCACGTCACAGCACTGTCACAAACTTTGGCACAAAAAAAGCTGGAAGATAAGGTTGACACAGAGTGGGAGGCTGGGGAGAGTCAGGTGAACATTTACATTTCTCCCTCCCTCTAGTTTTCTCTGTTTAATAGTTTATATACACTGTGTGTGTGTGTGTGTGTGTGTGTGTGTGTGTGTGTGTGTGTGTGTGTGTGTGTGTGTGTGTGTGTGTGTGTGTGTGTGTGTGTGTGTGTGTGTGTGTGTGTGTGTGTGTGTGTGTGTGTGTGTGTGTCACCAGGGAAACACTAATATATCACCATACCATTAAAGTGCAGTCTACCTGTGGTGCTAAGTGTGTGGTGACACCTACATGGTAAAACTCAAAACAAGGTTCCTTCAGTAACTGTGAGAGAGGTTGAGGAGGTTAAAATGGAACAGAAAATCTTCCCTACCGGTAGATTAATGTTATCCTTCCTCTCTTTCCTTCTGTCCTTCCTTCACCTCTCTCTTGGGTCAAAGAGCCTACTGGGTTAACAACAGCAGAGTTGTATTGATTACAGATGAGTGACAGCTGCTTCACCTGCAGGTCAGCAGCAGCTGCAGCTCATTGCGCTGATTGATCCCGGCCACGCCCCTTCTCTTAAAGTGCCGCGTCCCATTTTCTTAAAGGGCCGCTGTCCAGGGTCCTGATCCTCAGCCTCTTTAGAAACACTGGCGCTAACAGGGTCGCTGTCCAGAGTTCTGATCCTCAGACCCATGGAAACACTGGATCTAACAGGGTCGCTGTCCAGGGACCTGATCCTCAGCCTCTTTAGAAACACTGGAGCTAACTGGGTCGCTGTCCAGGGTCCTTATCCTCAGACCCATGGAAAACCTTATCCAACAAATGGACAAACAAAGAGTAAACAGTTTGAGGATGTAATATCATTAGTGCATCTACATTCGTAAAACTTTTCTGTAAAATTTCAGTAGTTCCATTATTTAATTGTTGTTTTATGAATGTTGTTTATTCTGCTACTGTGTTATACTTTATGCTGTGACAACCACATCTCCCGTCTGGGATTCATAAAGTGTGATCTTATTGTAATCTACTGGTTAAGGTGCATGCAGGATCTATTCTGGACCCTTTACACAGAGCGGTCATGGCAGATAAACAGAGGTGTGCCCCCCCCCCCCCCCCCCCCCCCCCCCCCCCCCCCCACACACACACACACACACACATACATTAACATTGGATAGGTGGAGGTGGGCTGGAGTTTCTTTTTTTTTTCAAAACACAGCAATGGTGGATGTGTGTTATCTTCACTCTTTTAGTCTTCTTCTGTGTCATGGTACATACAAGGAACAGACCAGTAATTAGTGTTATGAGCGACACCTGTGCTTGTTCTATGATGAGGTTTTCACACAGCCTCAATGCATCGTAAAGGGCCCCTATCAATCACACTCACATGGTCAGATAGGGGCCCTTTCAACTAAAAAGTCAAGCGGCTTAAAAGCAAGTGCTAAATTGCTTTAATAAGAATCCCATGCACCAAACATAAAAGCACAAAACATTCACTACAATGAGACCCCCTGTTTTAATAAAGGATGTAAAAATAACTCTACAGATGTTCAATGTTGGCTTTGTGTGCATGTCTGTGGTTATAGCTACTTAATTATGGGAAGCAAAAGTAAAATTTAATTGTTTATTTCAGTAATTAAAATTAAGCAGTTAAGCATCAAAAAGCCCCCATCTTCATTTGATATGTGCCTTTTAGTCTCGCTTCATTTCATTTTATTTTTCTGGTATTGTATTAATTGGCAAGCATTTTGTGGATTCGTGGAGCACTTTCTTTACAAAGTGCTTTGATGGGCAAAACACTAACTAACTAACTTTTTCCAGTTGTTTTAAAAGGTTGCTGCACAAACAGCTTATTTGTTTATTGTTGTTTTATTTCAGAGTTGCAGCCACTTCCTCTCCAACACCATCTTCAGAGCGGTGAGCACATCTTAAAGGAAGTCTTGGTGAAGTCATAGCAGATGACGATAAAACTAAATCCAAACAAGTGGGAACCATAAAAAAAATCATAAACAAAAAAGAATCCTATATACAAATATTAAATAAACAGTTGACCGTTGCAATAAAGGCCAACTTTGCAAGCAAACCAAACATTTAACTGCCGCACTTAAAAACAAGTTAAGCCTGGAATATATCCATGCTCTCTCGCAGTATAGAGTGGCAGCATCACAAAGTCATGAAAAACAGACATTGGAAGAGGAAGATCTATATACCCAAATACGGGCACTGTCCTTGGTTGCTGGCCCTTCTCCCCGGTGACATCATAGCCCAGCACTTGACACATTGACCCCATACATTTACATATATACAAATAAATAAAGACACTCACAATATTTCACAAATAAACTACAGTACATGTATGAATACAAACTAATAGGAATAGTAATAATTGCAAACAAAAATGCAACAATACACAAACATTAGACAAACAGTAAAATTACATAATGGAAACATTAATGAGAGCCTTAACAAATGGCCAACAACATATATTCTAAATACAAACGTACATACAAAAATAAATAAAATAAATAATCTAAATCTAAATAAATGGAAACTAATATAACTTAGAGTGCTAGAATCGGTGTCATGTGATAAAATGATGCATGGTGTGATTCCATTCCTCGCCATGCATGCCTGCATGTTGCTAGACGACCACATGCGCCACATGTCACACATGGTTAGTTTGAGGAATGAAACCAAAACCCGTCGCACGCCAGCACCATTTGGATGACAATGAATGACCATGTGCTGCTTAGGGGTGGAGGCGTGTGTGTTTGTACGTGTGCGTGTGTGTGTGTGTGCGCATGTGTACATGTGTGTTTACGTGTGTGTGTGTGTGCGCGCATGTATACATGTGTGTCTATGTGTGTGTGTGTGTGTGTGTGTGTGTGTGTGTGTTCGCCTTTATACGTGTGTGTGTGTGTGTGTGTGTGTGTGTGTTTGCGCTCTATTGATATTCAGGTTTGAATAGGAGATGGTCGGTAGAGCTATATTTTCCTTTCACTCAGGTTGTTTTCTTTTCCTCGTGTCTTTGTATGTCCTCTCCCCCACAAAACAGTTAAATAGAAAAAATGATGAGGTGGAATGTTCCAGAAGATTGGAGATGACGGGCTGAGACTTCTCGAGGAAAGGAAATATCATTTTTCTCCTTCTTTCCTTTCCTTCCCTTCTCTTCACCCGTCATCGTCTCCTGCCTATTTTTTGCCTTCCTTCCTTTTCCTCCTCTGCATGAGAAGGCAAACGGAGTAAGTGATTTGACAGTTGGATTTGGAATGCAGCTTTTGTTATTTATGATTTCGTTGAGAGGTATGGGACGGGGGGGTTAAAGAGTGAGGGTGATGATGGGGGAGAGTGTGGGGAGAGCAGGCGAGATAAAGAGAGAGGACAAGAGAAAATGAAACAGTATGTATGTCTGTGTGTGTGTTTGTGTGTGTGTGTGAGTGAGTTGCCATAAATGTATTTGTTGGTGTGTGCGTGTGTGTTTATGTGAGAGTATATATGTTTATATGTGTGTGTCACAGCTTGCTGTGGTGGGAGGGTGTTGCATAAATGTAACATGTGAGTTATGTATGTATGAACGTGCATCCGTGTAAGTGTGTGTGTGTGTGCGTGACGTATGGTGTGCGTCAGTGTGTCGGTGTGGGGGTGTGGTGTAGAGTGGAGGGCGATGAGGTCAGTGAGGATGGTCATTACATCCAGGTCATTCCCACTGCGGCCATTCTGTTCACAGGAGATGACATCACGGTGTGAGTGGGCAGAGGGGATGAGGGGCAGAGGGGATGAGGAGCAGAGGGGATGAGGGGCAGAGGGGATGAGGGGCAGAGGGGATGTGGGGCAGAGGGGATGAGGGGCAGAGGGGATGAGGAGCAGAGGGGATGAGGAGCAGAGGGGATGTGGGGCAGAGGGGATGAGGGGCAGAGGGGATGAGGGGCAGAGGGGATGAGGGGCAGAGGGGATGAGGAGCAGAGGGGATGAGGAGCAGAGGGGATGAGGGGCAGAGGGGATGGTAACGAGAGGAAGATGCGAGCGGGGAGGACGGACCGAGATGAGGAGCACTGGTGGGGGAAAGGGGGAGGTGGGGGAGTACTTCAAGGCCCCCACGCCTTATTTGCATACGGGTCCCCTGCCGTCACTGTGAACAATCATGATAATAATCAATAATCATGTAAATCCCCCTGATGGTCCGCACAGGAACAGATGACAAGAGCGTGCAGCATTTTCAGACACTTACTACACTGTTTTGAAGAGAGGAGGAGGAAGAGGGGGGGGAGGAGGAGGAGGAAGAGGATGAAGAGGATGAGGAGAATGAGGAGGAGGAGGAGGAGAAGGAGGAGAGGGGGAGGAGGAGGGCGATGGGAGGGCAATGAAACAAGCAGATAATGTATTTATTTTCTGCTTCTAATTTAGCCATGTTCTGATTGCATTTATTTCATGCCCTCCCCCCCACATCCCCTTCTTTTGAATACCTTCTTGTCGTTTTTTTCCCACACTTTCCTGCAACTCGTGATTCATTCCCCTCCACAGTCTCATTCATGCAATGATGAATGAATGAATGAATCTGAGATGCTGTGTATACCCCCCCACACACACACACCTCTTTTGATTAATAGACCATATACAATCATGCCCTACTCTCTCTCTTTCTATCTGCCTCTCTCTCACCCATACTTCCCCTTAACCTCCCCTCTCCCTCCCTCCCGCTCGCTCGTTGGTCCATGGTGTTATGTCATATCACATACTTAGGACCGCTGGAACATATCTGGAACATGTCTTGTCCTTTTCCGAGACAGCCAGGCTCTCGCCGAAGTGGAGAGCTTGGGGTCCATTGAATCCCAGGCCTTTCCCCTCAACCCCCCCCCCCCCCCCCCCCCCAGTCCCCCCTGTTCACTAGCTGGCTCCCCTTCTCTCTCCCCCCTTCCCTCCCTCCTCACCACCTAAAGGATCACTCTGCAGCCTTTGGAGCCGGGTCACATGTTGACAGGTGGAACAACGCAGCAGTAACCAGGATGAATGGATGCCTGGCCTCTCTCTCTCCCCTTCAGATGGAGACCACTGCACACAGAGGAGCGAGAGAGAGAAGAAAGAGCAGATTGTAGTGGAAGTGGAGATGGTGAAGCACACACGTTCAGGGCCTTTCATGACAGAATTTGCGGCAATGTCGACGCAGCGTTTTGGTTTGGAATGCGGCGAAGGGTATCTCACCCTCATGGTGGTGGATGATGCATTTCTGAGTGAATTGCTTTACACAATAGTCATGTGTGTGTGATTTCCCTTCATGAAAACCCCTGTCTGTCCAAGGTTATGAACAGAGGCCTGCACCAGTTAGGTTTGATCGATATTGCGTCCTGCTGAAACTTTTCCATTGATTGTTTGCGGTAATTAATCGATGATCACTATTTCTGAGGCATTTTCATACAAACCCACTTCAGCTGGATCTATAGCCATGCCATTAAGGAACCGGTTCCCATGCCATTAAGGAACCAGTTCCCATGCCATTAAGGAACCGGTTCCCATGCCATTAAGGAACCGGTTCCCATGTCATTAAGGAACAAGGTTTAGGGAACCTTCTGCTCAGCTGCAGATGTTGAGGATCAAACAAAGATAAAACGGGACCCGAGATCCAGGAGATGGCTAACCCCCCATCCACCCATCATCGTCTGAAGGAGACGAAAAAGAAGACAAACACACACAGACACACACACAGACAAAGACACACACAGAAACAAAGACACAGACACACATAGACGCACAGATACACACACAGATACAGACACACACATAAACACAGACACAGACACACACACACACACACACACACACACACACACACATACACAGACTGTGGAGCGTTTACACAGCAACGCGAGGGGCAGACATCAAGTGAGCCATGTTCCACTTAGCATAGCTTCACAGGCTAACAGAGAGCAACTGGTACGCAGCTCTCTGGAGGAGCAGCCGAGTTAAGCTAACAAAAATTCAAATAACTCACATCTCCAGTGGGGATAAATCTACAAACTCACTTTTTACTTATGTTCCAGAAAGGTTCGTAAAATATTCGTAGAAGGCAGCTGTCTTTTTCTTTTCTACTAAAGACGGACACACACGTAGACAGACAGACACACGCTCACGTACACCCCAAGCTGAAGCTTTGGTGAATCTAATCAAAAATCTTTGCATGAACAAAGCCTTAAGAAAAAAAAAGTCTGCAAGCAAACTCTGCAAGCATCAATATTCACCGTCTGCGTAGATCTCTGGTTTTTGATCATGCTATTCCAACAGAAGTTAGGGAACAGAAAGTCCACGTTCCTGTCTCCTGAACACCTGCTTCTGCACTCCTTTTCCCCTCCTAGTGTCCCCTGTTCTCTCTCTCTCTCTGTCTCTCTCTCTCTCTGTCTCTCTCTCTCTCTCTCTCTCTGTCTCTCTCTCTCTCTCTGTCTCTCTGTCTCTCTCTCTCTCTCTCTGTCTCTCTCTCTCTCTCTCTCTCTCTCTCTCTCTCTCTCTCTCTCTCTCTCTCTCTCTCTCTCTATCAGAGGGCAGGAGGAGCTCAATTTGCTGCTCAATGTTCTGCATGGGTCACAGTGTGTGTGTGTGTGTGTGTGTGTGTGTGTGTCTGTGTGTGTGTGTGTGCAGTCACCTCCACTCAGCTTGAGTCCATCAAATGTGCTCAAGGTTGACTTTGTAGGAAAGCCCCTCGACAGACCCCCACCTCCCCCTCCTCCCCCACCTCCCCCACCTCCCCCACCTCCCCCACCTCCCCCACCTCCCCTGTCTCCACCTCCACCTCTCCATTCTAGCGATGGGAGCTTTGAACTTGCGATACATCACCCAGGGAGAGAGAGAGAGAGAGAGAGAGAGAGAGAGAGAGAGAGAGAGAGAGAGAGAGAGAGAGAGAGAGAGAGAGAAAGAGAGAGAGAGAGAGAGAGAGAAAGAGAGAGAGAGAAAGAGAGAGAGAGAAAGAGAGAGAGAGAGTAAAATAAAGAAAGACCCCCAGACATGGTTTTGGGGGGTACACAAGAATCCTGATTTCCTGCCAGAATTTGCTCCCTGACAGTTTTCCCTCCTTTTATCCCCCATGATCCTCTGGTGCTGGTGTCTTTTATTTTAGTGTGAAAGAGTTTGCCCCCCCTCTCCCCTTCTCTCCCACCCTCCCCCTATCCCCCCCTCTTGCATATATCACGGCCAATGAGACACATCGGATGTGAGTGGGAGGGTGAAGAGCCTATGAACACTCCTCCCAGCCCATTTCCTCCGCTGTGTCATATGCCCTGTAGTCCTCCTGCCAGAACGCTCCCTAAAATACTTATTCTTCTTGACCTGAGCTCCTTCCTTCCTTCCTTCCTTCCTCTGGTTCCTTGTTGATCAGTCTCTTCTTCATTTCCTTTCTCCCTCCTCCTGTTCCTCCTCCTTGTTCAACCTCCTCATCTGTTCCTCTGTCGTCATGCCGACATGAACGTTGTCACGAGACGGTAATCCCAGCCGGTCGTACGGCTGACCGTTGGTCTCATCATCATCTTCATCATCATCCCCATCTTCATCACCATCATCATCATCTTCATCATGAGTAGAAATCCTGGATGGATAGATTGATACAGACAGACCGATGTCAGCATACATACACGCCACTACACAGACCTAGCCATCCATCATTTAGTTAGTGGTAATACACTCTGCATGCTTCTGGTAATATTTAATAGTGAGACTGTCAGAGGACATCATCATCACCACCACAGCCAATCATTACTCCTCATCCATGTTCTGGAGGTGGGACTTATTGATCGTTTTGTCCGCCGTTTTGAGCGATGGGCCAATTACAGCGTAAGCAGGTTTTGATCACTTGATGTTGGAGCAAAGGTTATGAGGCTGGTTTTGTTAGGCTTTGTTCTCATAAACCAGATCGCCAATAACCCCCAATGCCTCGACTAATACGACACATTCATCAAACAGGAGAAGAAAAACAATTGATCGATTTCATCTGTCCATCAAATGCATTCATCATTCTCAGTTTTCCACCGAGAGATACATGTTTGTTGTATGTGTCTATTAAATGTAAAGAAAAGCTAATTTTGACACATTCTGCATTATTTGATCATTTCGCCAAATGATTGGTAGACTTTCCTTATTTAAGACATGTGTGTGTTTGATGTGAAGCTGAGCTATGTTCTCCACACCTGCACCACAGTGAGGAAACAGGACCTCAGAGTAGGTCGACCCGTGGTTCACTGAGAATCATTTAGAAGAAGCTTCCACCCTGAGGGATTTAGATACATGCCCTTAAGGGGGGCTACGGCACTTTGCTCATGGATTCCTAGGGACCAACTGTGGACACTGGGGTTCAAACGCAGCACCTTTTGTCTGTGAGTACGGCTGCTGCACCCTGAGTAAAAACAGCTGAACCCAGACGTGCTAAAAGGTCATGACTTTCTTCCACAATCTGAGATTAAATAAATTGGTTGTTAAGTTTTCTCCACAGTCAGAAAGTTGGCTCTGTCTTAAGGAGCATAGCGCAATAAAGGGGGAGATGATTGGGGCCCAATCCTATTGCTTATTGATTACTCCTTCTACTGGAAGGATGGTGGATGATTTGTCTGTACCATTAGTCTAGTTCACGTATTTCATGTGGGGTGTTTAAGTAGTTTAACAGTTAGCCAGGACATTTAGCTTCAAACACCTGCTGATATTCAATGACTTTCCACCTGAGAAAGTAGATCCATGTGCAATGATCTCAGTTTTGTGTGGTGAGTTGAATCTTCTGATGCCTGATGAAGACTATGAAGGTCACCATAGACATGACCTCTAGCCACGACGGTCACCATGGCGATGCAGGTAGGCTAGGTGGTGACAATTACAATGAAAAAAGGTTGGTTGGTGATAGTTGCTTTTACTTTTTTGTCTGACAATATGCAGTTTTGGTCATTTTGAATATACAATTTGTTGTATATTTATATATACTTACTTGTCTACTACCAGATGTACATAAATAACTAATTGACATAGATGGGTGGTAAAGCTTTGATTTCCAAACTGTGGTTGGCATACATTCATTTGGACCACTTCATGCAACATATTAAACAATGTTCATTTTGTGTTGCTTGGCGAAAGGAAGAATTATATTATTCATGGAATCCGCCTTTACCCCCATTGCAGGGACAACTTCAACGTTGACCAGAAAGCTGCTGTTCAAACAAAGAGATTAATAAGCCTTTGGCTGCAATAGCCTTGGATTATCCGCTGAACGCTGTGGGGACGTTACTGGACTCTGGCCGAGTGGATGCAG
>JACYXH010000591.1:255000-267500 GCA_026745465.1 Lota lota
GCAAGCACTTCCTCCATATCTCATTTCAAATCACCAAGGCGAGATCGCTCCAGCAACCTGCTCCTGGTAAACAAAATGTACAGCCACACACACACACACACACACAAAGGAAGCCCCATTAGATAATTCAGTCTCATTGATTTAAGTGTTTTTACATTGTGTGTGTGTGTGTGTGTGTGTGCGTGCGTGCGTGTGTGTGTGTTCGTGCGTGTGCGTGCGTGCGTGCGCGTGTGTGCGTGCGTGCGTGTGTGTGTGTGTAAGGGCCGAAGGCTTCAGACAGCCATAAGACCAGATGCCCACCTTTGCAAATGCAATACTGCTCAGAGAAGGGAGCAAGACTTTGTTGAAACCACATGTGTCGTCCTTTTCCTTTATTCAAGGCAAATGAATGCAGGTTCATTCAGCTTGAAGGTAAATGAAAGGTTTTCGATGCTAATCAAAGTCTCGTCTCACTGGGTACGACGGATAGAATTTTTTCACGACACCAACAGATGTGGAAACATTTCAACGTTTGTTTTTCTTTGAGGCGGGGGGGGGGGGGGGGGGGGGGGGGCATTAGAGGGTTTATGGAGTGTTTACTTCTACAATTAAAACTCATGCACCGGCCCAAAGGAAAAGCAAAATCAACAACAAATCGACATGGAGAAAATGGTCTCTTGAGCCCCCCCCCCCCCCCGCCCCCCCCCCCCCCCCCAGTATCATTCAGCCTTCTGATAAGGATGGACTCAGCCATGTAGGTCCAGAGGACACTGGAGGTGGAGCGCTGACTAGAATCCCTAATGGGCGATCCAGAACCCATCTCCCATCCAGGCTGCTGTAGTAACATCCCGGGTCTTGGGTTTGTGTGGCCACAACTTGGCCGCTCCCCCCAACCACGTTAACCCCATCGGAATGCGTCTCCATGACGATGGTTGCCGTGTGCCCGGTCAAACCCTAAGCCCATTGGATGAGAGCGTGGACGCGTACGGAGAGAAGGCCTGGCTGATGGCGCCTCTCAGTGAATGAGGAGCGGGGGGGAATTGATTCACAAGATAGCTTTCTGCAGCACAGTTCACAATCTGCATCCTGACCCGATGCCAACGGCGTCTACAGCGTAAGAAACGAGAAGCATCCACTTTTTCTTTGCCTTCTACATTATTAGTGTGATCACTTTCAACCCGACAACCATCTCTGAGAACTAAATGTTGAACGTGAATGCTACCTGGCTAGATTGAATCTGCTCTGTGGCTCGTCCAGATCTTCCCTTAGCTTCTCTCCGTCTCTATCTCTCTCGCTGCCTCGCTCCGCTGGCTTTTGTTTGTCGTGACCCTTCAAATTCAATTACCTCAGAATCTGATCCCCCAGCGCCCGACCCCGGGGGCCGGTGGAACTGCGCTCCTTTCATTTGGAAGATAGAGACACAGATCTGTGGCCCCTGGTTTGTTGTTTTCAGGCCCTGGACGTCAAATGATTACCAGCCGTGAACTTTAAAGCCTCGACACGTTGAGTGGTGATTCATTCTTGGGATTTTAATTGGCCCTATGGAAGTGTAGCGTTTGGTAGTTTGAATCAGGGAATGGCCCATCGCTATTTATATTCAACAGACAACAGAAATTATCCTACTGGTATTCTACTTGTGAAAATCTCTGTAATTATTTCCGATTTACGTCTGTAGTATTTACAGTTTGATACTGTTGGTTTGTGCCTGGTTAATTTCAAAGTTTACGGGTGTGTTAAATCGTTCAGGTGCAGATCAAAGACTACAATGCAGCGAAGTGAGGCGAAATAAGAGAGCGAGAGAGAGCGGAATGGGGTTGAAACAATAACCGCGGTCATAAATTCACCTGTTATACCGTAACCAGCTCACTTGCTGTCATTAAGTACCTGCTCTCCTCCCACTCTCCTTCCAGACCAATGAAGCTTTTATGTCATCCAGAGGGAGCTTTATTCCTGATTTATTTCATCCCCTTTTTTTTGTAAAGAGCTGTTCTAAGATTAGTCTAGAAAAATAAACTTGAAGAAACACAAGGGCCTGTGTGTGGTCACTTAATAAATAAAGAGTGTGTTTAGCATGGCATGTTAGCAGGCTACACAGATTACACACACAATGTGTGGCACTGGTTTAGTTCCATTAATCATTACCATCATTTCCTACCCACTCATTCATCCTTTGATCTATCCAGGCACAAAGCTACCCCACCTCCCCTTCACCATCCAGGCACCACCTCACCTCCCCCCTACCCCTCCACCCATCCAGGCACCACCCCACCTCCCCCCCACCCCTCCACCCATCCAGGCACCACCCCACCTCCCCTCCACCCATCCAGGCACCACCCCACCTCCCCCCCACCCCTCCACCCATCCAGGCACCACCCCACCTCCCCTCCACCCATCCAGGCACCACCCCACCTCCATTCCACCCATCCAGGCACCACCCCACCTCCCCCCCACCCCTCCACCCATCCAGGCACCACCCCACCTCCCCTCCACCCATCCAGGCACCACCCCACCTCCCCTCCACCCATCCAGGCACCACCCCACCTCCCCTCCACCCATCCAGGCACCACCCCACCTCCCCTCCACCCATCCAGGCATAACCCCACCTCCCCTCCACCCATCCAGGCATAACCCCACCACCCACCCCTCCACCATCCATGCAGGCACTCAACCATCATCACAGTGCATATGGATACAGATGACCTTTACAGTCCGGTTCATAAAGCAATACGCCTGCCCATATTACTCAAGGGAAGGATGGCAACTCTTGAGCAAGGCACAGTTCAAAGGTTAGGTACGCAATTCTCCAAAAATAAACAAACAAAGCAACGCACTACTGAGAAGTTAATCTCCCATTGAGAGCCCGCCTGAGAGTCGCTCTGAATATGTTGATTCAGTATTTCCTTCATCAATATGGATGTCCACTGTGCTGAAGTGGACATTACCATAATGGCTTGTGTATGAGAGTACTCATAGATCAGCAGAACACGATGCAGTATCACGCGATGCAGCATCACCAGGTTGGTAATTGATTGGCAGAACAACATCTATCCATCTTGAACCTGGCGGCTCACGTTTCAAGTGTGTTTGCTTATTGTTGGTTGTTTAAATGCAAAAATATAAACTTTGAACACTGAATTCCATCAAAACTACATTACAACTGATACTCCTAGGAATGAATTAATAGGGGACATGACTTTGTCGCAAGTTACATGCAGGGATTAAAGTGTGTACATATCTTTGTGGCGTGTGTGTGGTCGATGGCTGGTTGAAGTAGCCTCACCTGGCCCGGGTCAGACTGGTTTACTCTGGGGCCTGGTGAGGCTGCACACCTGGCCCAGGTCAGACTGGTTTACTCTGGGGCCTGGTGAGGCTGCACACCTGGCCCAGGTCAGACTGGTTTACTCTGGGGCCTGGTGAGGCTGCACACCTGGCCCAGGTCAGACTGGTTTACTCTGGGGCCTGGTGAGGCTGCACACCTGGCCCAGGTCAGACTGGTTTACTCTGGGGCCTGGTGAGGCTGCACACCTGGCCCAGGTCAGACTGGTTTACTCTGGGGCCTGGTGAGGCTGCACACCTGGCCCAGGTCAGACTGGTTTACTCTGGGGCCTGGTGAGGCTGCACACCTGTGGTGCATGGGACAAACCCTACACACAGGCTCAGCCATCACCACGCGCGCTCCAAAATGTAGTTGAATGGGTCTCATCACACACAATCACACTGTGCTTTCAGAGGCCAGCGGCAGTCCAGCCGAGCGCACCGCTCCGTGTCAGAAGTCAGCCACGTCCCAAGTGTGTGTGAGTGTGTGAAGAGTCGACCCTACAGTGACCACACAGCTGGGCGGGTTCACCAGGGACTGGACTGTACCAACCGGTAGGCTGGTTACTGTCTATCAGTCTGTCATACATCTGGGCGGGTCCACCAGGGACTGGACTGTACCAACCGGTAGGCTGGTTACTGTCTATCAGTCTGTCATACATCTGGGCGGGTCCACCAGGGACTGGACTGTACCAACCGGTAGGCTGGTTACTGTCTATCAGTCTGTCATACATCTGGGCGGGTTCACCCGGGACTGGACTGTACCAACTGGTAGGCTGGTTACTGTCTATCAGTCTGTCATACATCTGGGCGGGTTCACCCGGGACTGGACTGTACCAACTGGTAGGCTGGTTACTGTCTATCTACACCCACTAGAGGACAGATTTGGAAATGGCTCTTAATAGCTAATCAACATCAAACCCCTTAATACTCAGATAAAGGGCTGAGCTTTTCACTGGTGAGATGAGTTTGGATAATTAACATGTTTTATAATTAAGGCTGTTCACTGCTTCAAGAAGGGAAATATGTGTAAAGACAAAATGGAGAGAGTGAAGCTAGCAATGCAATGTGTTTCTCTGGTTTTTAATAACATATTTGAGGTTTAAAAACAGGCTGCCACTAATTAGTCCTGCAATGACTGGGGAAATTGACATGGATTAAAGTCAATGATGTGAATGAAGTGCAGTAATTCAAAACTCTGTCCGCCAGACTAATATGTCCACAAAGCAGCTGAACCATTGCAATACACATTGCTTTTGAAAGGCTGGTCAGTTAGTAAATATGTGTGTGTGGGTGTGTGTTTGTGTGTGTGGTTGTGTGTAAGTGCTTGGGTGTGTGTGTGTGTGTGTGTTTGTGGGTGTGGTTGTGTGGTTGTGTGGTTGTGCAGGTGCTTGTGTGTGTGGGTGTGTGTTTGTGGGTATGTGTCTGGTTGTGTGGGTGCTTGGGTGTATGGGTGTGTGTTTGTGGGTATGTGTGTTGTTGTGTGGGTGCTTGGGTGTGTGAGTGCAAGGGAGAATATGAGGCATAATGTAAATATGTACTGTGCAAAGGCAGTCCCTTTAAGATGTATTCCTGCCACGATTCTGTGTGTTGAGCCAAGGTAAGGCTGCTTGCTCAGCCCAGGTTGGCTTTCACTGGATTTGGGTTGTGGTGTGATACAGCATCACAGCGTGTGACATTAAGACCTGCTCAATGTAACCATACAGAGTCTTCGACTCATCTCTCTACGTCTTTAAAACCCAACCACACATGAATCAGGAAGCCACAAAAAACAACAGAAACTAAAATCCTTTCTTTTTCCTCCTTTGATCGTCCTGGTCTGGACAGACCAGACCAGACCAGAGCGGTCCAGACCAGGATCAGACCACACCAGACCGTGATCAAGCCAGTCCAAGCCAGATCAAACCAGGTCTGATGGGTGGTGGACTTTTACAGCCCATGGGAGGGGTTGTAAAAGCCTCATAAAATGAATGCGGCTACCGCACCAGTCACTTGGCATTTACATTTATCGCAGAGTCGGGTTAATTAAACTCGACCCTTCCAAGTCTTCATTAAACAGCCATAAATAAATAGGCCGATATTTCTCTGTTCAGAGTTGAAGTTGAACGTTGGCATGGACGGACGAGTGGACTGGACCCCCGGCGACTCAAGCGTGGACCGCCGTGTGCGTCCACATTTGACCAGCATGTGCTTCGACTTGCCAACCCGTGCTGGTCTCGTTGAAATGGACACACAAGGAGGAGAACAAGAAACTGAATGGACACACAAGGAGGAGAACAAGAAACTGAATGGACACACAAGGAGGAGAACAAGAAGCTGAATGGACACACAAGGAGGAGAACAAGAAACTGAATGGACACACAAGGAGGAGAACAAGAAGCTGAATGGACACACAAGGAGGAGAACAAGAAGCTGAATGGACACACAAGGAGGAGAACAAGAAGCTGAATGGACACACAAGGAGGAGAACAAGAAGCTGAATGGACACACAAGGAGGAGAACAAGAAGCTGAATGGACACACAAGGAGGAGAACAAGAAGCTGAATGGACACAAGGAGGAGAACAAGAAACTGAATGGACACACAAGGAGGAGAACAAGAAGCTGAATGGACACACAAGGAGGAGAACAAGAAGCTGAATGGACACACAAGGAGGAGAACAAGAAGCTGAATGGACACACAAGGAGGAGAACAAGAAGCTGAATGGACACACAAGGAGGAGACAAGAAGCTGAATGGACACACAAGGAGGAGAACAAGAAGCTGAATGGACACACAAGGAGGAGAACAAGAAACTGAATGGACACACAAGGAGGAGAACAAGAAGCTGAATGGACACACAAGGAGGAGAACAAGAAGCTGAATGGACACACAAGGAGGAGAACAAGAAGCTGAATGGACACACAAGGAGGAGAACAAGAAGCTGACATCTGCAGGCCGCGGAGAAACACAGGAGGAAGAATGATGGCTCCGCTTCTCTCTCCCCATCTCCCCTGGGCTCCAGACCCCCCGACAGCCCTGGCTCCAGACTCGTCACGTGACAGAAACACAGATCATGGTGCATCGTTTTGCATACATTCTCCCTGGCGTACATTGTCTTTGTTTCTGCTCACAGCGCCACATTTATAGACCGAAGCACGCTCTGACAACCGCACCTTTGAAAGAACGTTGGCGGGGTGGGGGGGGGGGGGGTTGGCGTCTCTGACTTCCTTAATATTACAACACCGGTTTCTAAATTAAAACAGTAATTAGCACTGTGCCAGGTTTAAGGAGGAACGTAATCTGATTGAACCATCAGAAAGGGACATATCGCATCAGCCCGTCGTGTGTTGAGAGCAGACTTCCTTATGAGGAGGGGAGGGGAGCTGTGATATGATTGGTTGAAACATGATGTCTGTTTACTAATTCTACAAATAACTAAAACAGGTGCAGTGGGTGGCTCAACCAAGTAGTACACTAACCATGTCGGGACGAGAGCTTGCAGCTACCGCAGGATGGATTCCCACCTTCAGTTCCTATGCCGCATGTCCTCTCTTTCATTCAGCCTCTCTATCTCACCCCCCTCTCTATCCCCCTTTCTCTCTCTTTCAACCCACGTTGTTGTTTACAGCCAGTCCTGTCCATAAAGCCTGTACATATAAATAATCATTGAATGGCTGTCTTGTTGGATAGCTGAATAATATTAGGGGATGTGGGGAACGAGCTAGAACCAGATGAACCGATAGTCCACATTTCATCACGTGGTGTTTCCTTGGCTGAGAAGCCAGGGGAACGAGAAGGAAATAAAATAGGCGCCGGGAATCTGTTAAAATGCACACCTTTTAAACCACAGATGCAAACAACATCTGTGGTTCCGTCTGGGACTTTGTGTGTGTGTGTGTGTGTGTGTGTGTGTTTTAAAAAAGGAGGTGGGAGCCGTTGCAATCACTTGGCAATTACCGCCGTTGCCATTAGCGAAAGCTTGTGGCTCCTCTACTGCCTTATTGCTCGATGACTAATTCATCGCTCTTTCTGCTCGATGATTAGACGCCACTCTGCCCGCTCTGTTCTACTGAGCTCAGTTGTTCTTTTGTGTGTGTGTGTGTGTGTGGATTAAATTATCGCAAGGAACACACACACACACACACACACACACAGTAAACAAAGTCAATCAAATGTTTAAATTATTTCAGTTCGTTTATTCACATTTCAGTCTTTTTTTGTTGTATGTATGTGTCTCCTACTCTCTCTGCCTCTTACTCTCTTAGTCTCTTACTTTCTCTGTCTCACTCTCTTTCTCAAGACAACTCACTGAACACAAATACCCTCACTGAACTCACTCTCTCTCTCTCTCTCATTCTCTTTCTCTATATTGATCCCCTCATGGGATCAATATAGTACGATCGTATTGTATCAATTGTCTCAAACTACTCCCAAAATGGCTTTATTTCTCAGAGACGAGGGGCAGAGGTTCAGTTTTCCCTTGATTCTGGAGCCTAGAAACCTATGAGCTTCAGCAGGGATCTGGAAGATCTGATCCACAGGTCTAGGGTTAGGGTTAACCCTATCTATGTATTTAATGTCCTATCCTATTTTAAAGTGGAAAGGATTTATCTCACCATATTCTTATAAATTAACCCCATTTCCACACCATCACGGCAAAGAAATACTTTCAGCCAATAGGACAGCTTCCGAAGGAATGACAGTAATCTGAACCACGACTTCAATTATTCCCCTCGGAGTCCTAATATGTATGAATACTGAAGTACTGTGAACAGATGTGAAGTACAATCTTTAATTAATGCACCATTATACAGACGTTGCAGTCTCATTATAGTACAGCGCAGCATGTGCTGTATTAGCAGCTAATGCAAATATGTGCTAGTAATGAGCCAGTTGTACGGTAAGCTAACGCAAAATTGAGAGCAATTCAATGAGCAATTTAAACTTGTTGTCAGCAACCCCAAATCCAATTGTATCTTGAATAAACAAAGCCACGAGTGCTCTCTCTCCCTCTCTCTCTCCCTCTCTCTCTCGCTCCCTCTCTCTCTCTGTCTCTCTCTGTCTCTCTCTGTCTCTCTCTCTCTCTCTGTCTCTCTGTCTCTCTGTCTCTCTGTCACTCTCTGTCTCTCTGTCTCTCTGTCTCTCTGTCTCTCTCTCGCTCCCTCTCTCTCTCGCTCCCTCTCTCTCTCTGTCTCTCTCTCTCTCACACACTGAAGGTGCCGTCACAAGGTGATGTGATGCTTCCCCGCCGCCACCGTCCATTACAGCCGCCATTGTTCTCCAGACTGACTCGACAGCGCACCCATTATTTTCAATTACACCCTCAACTTTTCTTTTTAATTAAACCTGCTGGCCAGATTAATCACACGTTAACTTAAATCACAGAACAAAACCCCCCAGAAAAAAACTAAAATAAGAATTGTCTAGAAACATTTTCTATGGGTTTGAATCTCTCTCTCCCTCTCTCTCTCTCCCTCCCTCTCTCTCTCTCTCTCCCTTCCTCCCTCTCTCTCTGTCTCTCTCTCTCTCTCTGTCTCTCTCTCTCTCTCTCTCTCTCTCTCTCTCTCTGTCTCTCTCTCTCTCTCTCTCCCTCTCTCTATCTCTGTCTCTATCTCTCTCTCTCTCTCTCTCTCTCTCTCTCTCTCTCTCTCTCTCTCTGTCTCTCTCTCTCTCTCTCTCTCCCTCTCTCTCTCTCTCTCTCTCTCTCTCTCTCGCTCTCTCTCTGTCTCTCTCTCGCTCTCTCTGTCTCTCTCTCTCTCCCTCTCGCTCTCTCTCTCTCTCTCTCCCTCTCTCTCTCTCTCTCTCTCTCTCTCGCTGTCTCGCACCCCGCTGTCCACTCCTGGACTGTCAGACCGCCCGGTTCAATAAGCAATCTGCCTTAGCGGCGGCGCGCTAACGAGCAGCAGCGTTGCGGGGCTCTGTGTTTCTGTTGCGCAGACAGCTTTGCTTTGATTCTGGGAAAAAAACACGCACGTAAAAAAATCTAAAAAAGGGGATGGCACAAAACAACAACAACAACAAGAGAAGATGCAAACCGGAGTCAGATAGACGGGCCTGAGGCAGGGCTAAGAACTAATTACAGTCGTGTTTAAAGCAGAGTGGATTTATTAACGAGCCTTCCTGAAGAAGAGAGAGAGGTTTAGAGGAGGAGGAGAAGGAGGAGACAGATGAGAAAAGCAGCAGTCAACAGAGAGCAAAAGAGTGAAGATGCAGGTGTTTCCGAGAGAGAAATTATGAGTTGTCTGAAGGTTGGACGGCCACGGCCAGATATAGAGCTGTTAATAACGGCTGTTATATGTTGTCAAAAGGGGAAGAAAAAAGGCTTTTAGACTACAGTTTCATTTAATAAATAATGGCATTCTTTCAAAATGCAATCCGTTTTTCATTTGTCTGTCACAGGCCAGTGGTAAAGGTTGGTTGATGCAGTGGTTATTGTCTTTTGTCCATTAGCTTCAGGGACCGTTGAATAAATACATTAATTTCAGTGGTTGAAATCGCATGTCGGATGATATCATTTGTTTGATCAAATAAACATATGCCAACAAAATATACATGCAATAAAAACAACAAAACAAGCAATCATTCAAACACAGAAGACACAAGCATCCACGGCTTTTAATCTTGGATATCTGGTGTCATCAGGACAGATGTGGTGCAAGCTAGCCAGCTAGCGGTAGCAGCTAGCTGTTTGCTATGATGGAGCGGCGCTATATTTGGACCCGGAAATCACCAGAGGGGCCCTTCTTAAGAGCCAGACAGTCAAACGGATGTGTCGAATGAGCGCATTAGGCCCGAGAGAGAGAGAGAGAGAGTGTGCAAAAGAAGCAGCGTTGCGGTGTAAGCGATGGGGAACATCTGCTGCGCCATGGATCTTATCTGGCCGGCCGCTGCTCAGGGTCGTTAGCGCTGCGTTCAGACGCACGCCGCTGCGCCACCCGGCAGTATTTTCATTCCCGCCTACTAATCTTGGGTTTTCCTAATTCCTCCAGTAATCCACGGCCTTAATGCCCTCGTAAGCGTGTTAACGTTTCACTTTTATTCCGTTTTGGTTTGTCGTCCTTGTTTTATTTTGCGTTTCTTTCTGAAACGTGTTGGCTGGGCTGTTTTGTTCTGCGTCAACGCTCTGCTTGTGTACTCTGTTTGACAAGATTTATGCGGGATTATCGAGAAGAAAACGAAAAAACAAGTGGGCATTCTTGTCTGCTCAACTGGTAGAGCATGGTGTTAACACTGCCATGGTTACCAGTTCAAATCCCACTGCTGGCACACTAATGCTGAGAAATGTATGCACTGTATATGTATTGTCACAATTCGAATAAAATAAAAATAAGCAGGATAAAGATACAAAAAAAACAGAGCAGTCCTTGGACAGGATTGTTGCAAGGAGAAAAAAGTTTCTGTTAAAAAAAAGTTTCTGTACAGACTCTTCTCCTTGTACAACCATTTACAGATCCAGGTTAGTCCTGACTGCCCTCTAGTTTTCCTTTATTCCTAAAAAGGGTGAGGTGGCTGAGAGCAGAAAGCTGAGGGAGAAGGGAGCAGGAAGGGAGGAGAAGAAAGAGCAGGAGAGATGGTGGATTAAAGAGCTTCCTCCAGCCAAAATACAGAGGAGCAAAAGCTTGGACAAAAAACAGAGCATCACCCCATAACTAAGCCGATATGGGTGAGGGCTAGAGGTGTGTGTGTGTGTGTGTTGGTGTGTGTGTGTTGGTGTGTGTGTGTGTGTGTGTGTGTGTGTGTGTGTGTGTGTGTGTGTGAGTGAGTGTGTGTGTGTGTGTGTGTGTGAGTGTGTGTGTGTGTGTGTGTGTGTGTGTGTGTGTGTGTGTGTGTGTGTGTGTGTGTGTGTGTGTGTGTGTCTGTGTGTGAAGGGTAGCAGTGGACTGAATGCATCTCACACCGTACATAGACAGCCACAGGCACCAACGGGAGAACGACAGAGAGAGAGAGAGAGCGAGTGGGAGAGAGAGCGAGAGAGAGAGAGAGAGAGAGAGAGAGAGACGGCGAGAGAGAGAGAGGGGTATGTAGTGTTCCCTGCTACCTACTGTTGGTTGTCAGAAGCCTTCCATTATGTCATGATGTGGACGTCGGGCGGTGAGTGTGTGTATGTGTGTGCCCTCCTTCACCATGAAAAGCTCCAGGAAACCAGACCCTGTTTTTGTAAGAGCACAGCCAATGAGGATTCCTCTGGTGGGGGGGGGGGGGGGATAGAGAGAGAGAGTCGGAGGGATAGACTAACAACCATTCCCAGATTTCCTTGTGGTCATACTGTATGGTCTCGAGTGGCTTGCGGATGTAAACAAGTAAACAGAAGCCTGTGTGGAGCAGGCCAGAAGAAGCTCCCTGTTAGCCTGTTGCTACTGTGGGTTACAGGGAAGCCTGTGTGGAGCAGGCCAGAAGAAGCTCTCTGTTAGCCTGTTGCTACTGTGGGTTACAGGGAAGCCTGTGTGGAGCAGGCCAGAAGAAGCTCCCTGTTAGCCTGTTGCTACTGTGGGCTACAGGGAAGCCTGTGTGGAGCAGGCCAGAAGAAGCTCCCTGTTAGCCTGTTGCTACTGTGGGTTACAGGGAAGCCTGTGTGGAGCAGGCCAGAAGAAGCTCCCTGTTAGCCTGTTGCTACTGTGGGTTACAGGGAAGCCTGTGTGGAGCAGGCCAGAAGAAGCTCCCTGTTAGCCTGTTGCTACTGTGGGTTACAGGGAAGCCTGTGTGGAGCAGGCCAGAAGAAGCTCCCTGTTAGCCTGTTGCTACTGTGGGTTACAGGGAAGCCTGTGTGGAGCAGGCCAGAAGAAGCTCCCTGTTAGCCTGTTGCTACTGTGGGTTACAGGGAAGCCTGTGTGGAGCAGGCCAGAAGAAGCTCCCTGTTAGCCTGTTGCTACTGTGGGCTACAGGGAAGCCTGTGTGGAGCAGGCCAGAAGAAGCTCCCTGTTAGCCTGTTGCTACAGTGCCAGAGACGTCTTCCCCTGTAAGCTCGCAGAAATGCACGGTAAAGACAGACGGAACAAACTGCAAACGGACACGGACTGAGAACAGACCATACGGGTTGACTTTGCGACGAGGTACTGTATCACCCAGTCAGGATTCAAAATGATTTCATTGCTTACGCAAACATTCCTAGAGAGGCTGGGCACTGGGGTTGAAGCATCTAGCCCCCCTCCACCCCTCCCTCCCCCCTCTCCCCCTTACGGCCCACCTCTCAGCACGCTCACGTACCCCCCCACCCTCCCCCTCCCTC
>JACYXH010000591.1:272500-302500 GCA_026745465.1 Lota lota
GATAACAGGCTTCTGTTTTGTTCTGTGCAGCTCCACAAGTGATACACTGGCCAACAGTGCCCCAATTTGGATTTCTAAAAGATAGTTTACTTTTGTATGAGATGATATTATAGTCATTTATCGTCATTTAAGAGATGTCCTCATCCGTCACTGTATGCTTGTGAGAATCCTAATTAATTATCATTATTATATTATGCATCAGAGAAGGTAAAATATATGGTAATATCCTCAATAAGCAATGTGTTCAATTGATGAAGTAAATTGATGAGAATGTTCCAAAAGAGATGACGATGATGATGGTGGTGATGATGACGATTGCTCAGACTGTCAGTCTAAGTGCTAACCCCCTAAGGCCCTGGCACCTTGCCTTCATCCATCTGGATCTTCTCCCAGCTGATGCAGGGGCATTAACATTTAAACCCGGTCTGACATGCACATCCCTCTCAGGTAACACACACACTCTCTTAACAACGGCTCGATTTCCTGAAAGAGAGCGTGTGGAGGGGTGGGGGGGGGGGGGGGTGTTGGTGAGAGTGGTGCATTGTGGGTAAAAGCTGTTAGAGTGAGAGGGTGTCTGGTAGTATCGGAAGACAAGTCACATGAGATGTCTCATGCCTCCGTTGGTTTGCACACAGGTGGGCGGAGTGGATGTAGTGACAATTGTCACACATTGTTGCACTCGTGTGTGTGTGTGTGTGTGTGTATATGTGTGAGTGTGTGTGAGTGTGTATGTGTGTGTATGTGATAGATTGTAGCAGTCTGTCTCTCTTACACCCAGTCTGTCTGTCCTTCATCCCTGCTATGCGTCTGCCCGTCTGTCTCTATGATGGTCTGTCTGTCAATCTGGCCTTTTATCCTTCCTCTTTGTCTCTACATCTGTTCGTCTCTGTCCGTGGTGCTCTCAACCCTGTAACAAAAAGGGGAGCACACACACACACACACACACACACAGCCACACACACACACACACATACACACACACACACACACACACACAGACACACACACACTCTCACGCACACACACACACACACACACACACACACATACACACACATACACAC
The DNA here is from genome assembly GCA_026745465.1 of Lota lota. Taxonomy (NCBI): domain Eukaryota; kingdom Metazoa; phylum Chordata; class Actinopteri; order Gadiformes; family Lotidae; genus Lota; species Lota lota. The sequence continues at coordinate 273,565 of JACYXH010000591.1, forward strand.
ACACACACACACACATGCACACACACACACACACACATACACAAATACACACATACACACATACACACACACACACACTCTCACGCACGCACACACACACGCAGATAGACACACACGCATGCACATACACGGACACGCTCACCGCACACACAGATACACACATACACGCATGCACACACATGCACGCACACACGCACACACAGAAACGCACACGTAGACGCAGACACATAGACACACACGCAAAAACACACACACACAGGCACACACACAACAGTGTCCTCCTAGTACCCCTGTCCATCTGACCAGCCCCACTCCTGGATGGAGACCCCCCCCAGGGACAAAGACCCAGCTCCTAGCTCTATGAGGTGGCAGTTCACTCCAGATCTAAACCAAACCTTGTGTACACTGACATGAGGCCCCCTAAGCTGCCTAATTCCTTCTAGAAACCTCCATGATCTGCCCCCCACTGCGTCTCACACACCTCTCTGCTCTGCCCTCTCTCACACACACACACACACACACACACAGATGCACAGACACACACACACACACACACACACACGCACGCACATGGACACACATGCACACACACACACACACAAACAACACACACAAGCACACAGACACACTCTCATGCACACATGCATCATAACACACTCATACCGTACAATACACAGACACACTCTCATGAACACATGGAAATGCAAACAGAAATGTTGTTGGCTTACTCATACACAAGTGCTCACTCTCTGTCTCTCTCTCTGTCTCTCTCTCTCTCTCTCTCTCTCTCTCTCTCTCTCTCTCTCTCTCTCTCTCTCTCTCTCGCTCTCTCTCTCTCTAGCCTTCTTTTGTCTAGTTTGGCTAGTCTCCCTTTCTCTCCATCTCTCACTCCTCCCCTCCCTCCCTCCCTCCCTCCCTCCCTCCCATAACTCTCTCCGTCTCTGTCTACATATGTTTTTGTTTGCTCTTCATATCTGCCTGAAACACACACACCCACATACACCCCCACAACCCCCCCATGCCCCCCCCCCCCCCACACACACACACACACACACAAATACACACAAACTCTTCATCCCAGAACAATAACCACACCAAACTAACACGACTGTAGCAGCACACTGTACACACACACACACACACACACACAACCAATCCGCGTCTGCCCAGCGGTTGCTAGGATACCCTGCAGCCATCGTGATAGGTTCTCATTAAAGCCGGGATTTTGATGGCGTTTAATCCGGGCCATGTAATTGGCTGGCCTCTCCGGTGTTCTGGCGGGATTCATCTCCTCAGGCAGCTGTTGTAATGTACATGCAGTGCTTTCCCTGTTGCTCACTGACACAGCCACAGACCCACTTTGACTTAGTCTCTCTCTCTCTCTCTCTCTCCCAGTCTCTCAGTCTCTTGGCCTAGTGTCTCTCTCTCTCACAGTCTCTCAGTCTCTTGACCTAGTGTCTCTCTCTCTCCCTCTCTCTCTCCCAGTCTCTCAGTCTCTTGGCCTAGTGTCTCTCTCTCTCCCTCTCTCTCTCCCAGTCTCTCAGTCTCTTGGCCTAGTGTCTCTCTCTCGCCCTCTCTCTCTCCCTCTCTCTCCCCCTCTCTCTCCCGCTCTCTGCTCAGCATCTGTAGACTAACATTCTGTTGTTTCTTCTTCTTGTTTTTTCCACTGCATACTGAGGCACCCCCCCCCCCCTCCCCCTCTCCTTGCTGTACGGGTCTCCTTGCTGTACCCCACTGGGACGTTGTGTTGGCGGGTGCTTGTCTTTCTCTCTGTACGTCGGTGGGCGGTGTCATGAGTGGTCGCCGTGACGACGGGTCACATCAGCACCACGGAGGGACATGTAATGTCCTGTCAAGGCAGGATGGAGATCCCTGATGGAAGATGAGTCTCACGCACACACACACACCCGCATAGACACACACACACACACAGACACCCGCAAAGACACACACACACACACACACACACACACAAACACACTCACACACACCTACAAACACACACACATATCCGCACACACACACACACAGACACACACACACACCCGCAAACACACACACACAGACACACAGGCGCACGCATGCACACACACACACACAGACACACCCACCCATGCATGCACACACACACACACACACACACACACAGCATAAACATGGCTCTTTCATTTTTTTTTACATTTTCATCTTCAAGAGTACCAATTACTGAAACAACAACATTATCTACCCACAACGCTGTGTGTGTGTCTCTGTGTGTTTATGTGTCTGTGTGTGTTTATGTGTCTGTGTGTGTGTGTGTGTGTGTGTTTATGTGCTGAATGTCTTCCATAAATATTTTCCGATAGAAAGATTGAAATGTAAAAGATCAATGTTCCTGTAGAACAACGAGACACGTGAACCATGAAGGAAGTTTGGATGACGGGGTTCATTAGCGATCTCTGTCATCAAAACACGATGCCGATGGGAAAGCACAGAGCGGTGAGTGATGAATGCAGAGCGGTGGATCAGTGCATCTTGAGGAGCAGAGTTGGCTCGCTCTTAAAACGAGAACGCCTATAGAATTACAACTTAAAACAACATCATCGTCTTCATCCTCGTCTCCTTCCCTCCCTCGGGCGATGGTACACCAGTTCTACCACACAGCATTGGCTCATTGTTTTCCGGTTACAAACTGGAAACGTTCGTGAGCCACCTCACCTCTGCTAAATAATGTGTGCTGTAAAATAAGCATTACAGTCCACGTCGACAAAGTAGGAGAATTATTAATATGTCATAATTTATTAATGTCTCTAAATGTATAATGTTCATACAAATACAGAATTACCCATTTTCAGTTTTCAAACATACTAAATAATCCTGGTTATCGTGGCCATCCTGTGACCCACAGTTTGAAAATCTTCCTAACAGTGTAGGAAGCTATATCATCACTTAGCATAAGCACTAAGCATTGATTTAGCTTCCTAACAGCGTAGGAAGCTATATTGATGCTTAGCATAAGCACTAAGCATCGATATACCTCGCTAATAGTGTTGAAAGCTAGCTTGCGCCGTCAGTATGATCATGGTTCATGGTTTCATTCTGAAATCATGAACATTGTGTCGCAGCCTCTTCCTCTGCCCCTCAAACATCACCCTCTGTCGTCAGAGCTACGCTATTCTGAACATATTCCGATCCAATGGAGTTGTGCTTGCTGTTTGTAATGGATCTCCAAAATAAAATAAAAACACCTGTAGACACCCCTCCAAAAAAACTACTTACATACACCCTCCAAAATAAAATAAAAACACCTGTAGACACCCCTCCAAAAAAACTACTTACATACACCCTCCAAAATAAAATAAAAACACCTGGAGACACCCCTCCAAAAAAACTACTTACATACACCCTCCAAAATAAAATAAAAACACCTGTAGACACCCCTCCAAAACAATTACTTACATACACCCTCCAAAATAAAATAAAAAACATGCTTAATCAAGGAGTCTTTTCTGTTTTTGTGTGTGTGTGTGTGTGTGTGTGTGTGTGTGTGTTTGTTGGTGTGTAGCTAAGTGTGTGTGTTTGTTCTGCTCAAGGGGCTGTTGGCAGATATTTAACCAACCAAACACACAATAAATATGGAAAGGCAGTGGGGTTATTGTTGAGTGAGCCAACCGCCAACTAAATATGAGGCGGTGTTTAAAAATGTTTTTTTAAACACCGGTAGGGATTTGGCTGGGAAAAACAATTGTATTACTCGACCGAAACAGGTATTTGCGCTGCTGTTGAAATGATGGAACTGTATAAAGAGCAGTGGAGGAACAAAGTAGAAGTGTTTTTGTAACAGCATAATACTAAGGCGTGTTTGACTGGAGAACATGCTCGAATGCGCTCATTACCTGAATCGATTTCACCTGTTAGCAGAAAGAGTTTCACCAATCAACAAATATGAAGTCCACTTGTTGACAACGTTTCGTTCACATCCACACAGACAATTAGACAATGGAGCGGCAGACAGACTGAAAGAAAGAGAATTGAAGATAAGAAGAAAGAAGGAATGGATCCCTCTTTTCTGATATGAAGGCGATAAATTAGCAGAAAGATCGCAAGTATGTAAACCACATCTTGAAACTCTCCAATTATGAATGTTATTAAAGGCATACCACTTGTAGGTATTTACTGTTCATATACATATATATATATATATATATATATATATGTATATGTGTGTGTGTGTATGTTTCCTGTAATTCTGGGAAGAATGATCTTTTGGTTGCGGTCTTTGACTCCCAGCTGAAAGGCTCTGGGTTCAAAGCCCACTCCCCACAGTCTGCCTGTAGGCATCGTAGATGCAAGATGGCAGAAGGCCTCGTTGTTAAAGACTCAAATGAAAGGCCTTTAGGATGAGGATGTCTGCTAAATGGTTCAATAGCAGTAGCTTTGCCCGTGTGTGTGTCTATTTGTACCTGATGGGACGTTCAGCACCTCATGATGGGTCCGTGATGCCCAGCTGCTCCGTGACGAAGAGTAGGACAACGATGATGATGATGACAAGGGACCCTAAAATAAGGGGGAATTCAGGGGTCCCATTAAACGTCCCCATCGCTCCCAAACAGGAGGCTGAAGAGACCCCCCTTGCCAACGGGACTCGCTCCGCCCTCATTCTTCTTCGCAGTAGCGCGGCGTTGCCGTAGCGCGGCGTTGCCGTAGCGCGGCGTTGCCGTAGCGCGCGTTGCCGTAGCGCCGCGTTGCCGTAGCGCCGCGTTGCCGTAGCTCCGCGTTGCCGTTAGCGCTTCATCATCACTGAAGGTCATAGCGTCGACATACGCACCAGTAAAAAAAGACACCCTTTTTTCACTCAATTTCCTCCCCCCCCCCCCCCCCCCCCCCCCCCGGGGAAAAACCTGACGGGGAGGACTGATGGTGTTTCATCCCTCGAGTATTTGTCCCTTTTGGAGTATTTAAATGTTTGCGTAAATGTTTGCCAAAATAGTAGCATGGATGTTATTGTTAATACTAGCATTAATGGTGATGATAATATTAGCTTACATGTTAACGTCAGCATTATTGCTAGCATTAACGCTAACCTTTCTTTTTAATTGACTATATCGACTAGGCTGTTAGAGAGGTAAACTACAAAATGGCCACATCTTCTTTTCTCCTCTTTTTATTTTGATTTATTTTCTCTCTTGATGTGTTGAGAGGGCACCTTACTGTGTTCATGAATATGTGTGTACGTGTGGGGGTGCATGTCTGCCAGTGGAAGGGGTGCCAAGCTGTCACACACACACACACACAGTCTGCCTTCATCTGTCCCGTGTTTGAGAACACGGATGTGTAAACAGAATGATGACAGCTAATAAATTATACCTAAAAAAGAAACTGAAAATATCGAAGAAAAAACCACCGGAGAAGAATCCCCTTTTCAAGGGGAACGTGGAAAGCATTTAAACCCTCACAAACATTGATTGACCACAGTTTCCAAAAGGAAAATCTTTTGGTAGATTCATGCGGTCTTCATCATCATTATAACCACCATCACCGATGTCATCTTCTTCATCATGGAGCAGGACAAACAAGAGGGCTTCAAACAGACGGTGACAGTTGGGGAGTGCTTGATCGTGCTGGGAATTTTCAGCCTTTGAGCAAGGCAGTAGCCTAGATCTCCTTGAATGTTGTTGTGGTCGCACCCTTGTGACAGCACAGGTGGCTATGTTCCTCCCATGTGTGTGTGTGGCTGTGTGTGTGTATATGTACATGAGTGTGGGTGTGTGTGTGTGTGTGTGTGTGTGGGTATGTCCGTGTGTGTGTGTGTGCATGTGTTAGTATTTATGGTTGTGGTTTGGGACAGTTATGCTTGTGTGTGTTTGTGTCTTGGTGTGTGTGTGTGTGTGTGTGAGCGTGTGTGTGTGTGTGTGTGTGAGCGTGTGCATGTGTGTGTGTGTGAGCGTGTGTGTGTGTGTGTGAGCGTGTGCATGTGTGTGTGTGTGTGTGTGTGTGAGCGTGTGTGTGTGAGCGTGTGTGTGTGTGTGTGTGTGTGTGTGTGTGTGTGTGTGCGTGTTGGTGAGATGGCGTGACGCTTGTTACAAGGGACCCCGTGTTCGGTCAACCTGCCACACGCCTGGAAGATACACGGGAAGGTTTGCAAGCACCCACCACTCCAGATGTTTCTCCCCTTTCCCACCACCTCCCCCTCCTCACCTACTCCTCCCTCCCCTCAGGTGCTCAGTTGAGATGTATGTGATGTGTGTGTGTCTGTGTGTAATTGTGTATGTGTGATTGTGAGTTTGTGTGTGTGTGTGTGTGATTGTGTGTGTGATTTTGTGTGTGTATGTGTGTGTGTGTGATTGTGTGTGTGTGTTTGTGTGTGTGTGTGTGATTGTGTGTGTGTGTGATTGTGTGTGTGTGTGTGTGTGATTGTGTGTGTGTGTGTGTGTGTGTGTTGTCTCCAGTGGGCTGGGTCTAGCACAGACTGTCAGTCTCCTGAGTGTCACACATTAGGGGGGCCAGTGGAGGGAGACAGCAAGTGTACTTCCTCATGGGGAAAATTCTCTCTCTCTCTCTCTCTCTCTCTCTCTCTCTCTCTCTCTCTCTCTCTCTCTCTCTCTCTCTCTCTCTCTCTCTCTCTCTCTCTCTCTCTCTCTCTCTCTCTCTCTCTCTCTCTCTCCCTCCCTCCTCTGTTTGTTTCTTCTTATCTCCATATGTCTGCTCGCTCGCCCTACTCGCATCTCTGGAGACACGCCCCCCCCCCCCCCCCCCCACACTTGTCTTGCTGTGTACCTCCCTCTCTTTCTCTGTGGATTTCTCGTCTTGGTCTCTCTCTCTACCACGTTCTCCGTCTCAGAGCCGCTCCCCACAGACTCCCGGCCTGAGTCTGAGTCAGCCCCCCCCCCCCCTTCTGCTTCTGTCCTGCTTTGTTTTGTTTTTCGTTATTTTCAAACCGCCACGCTACATCTGCCCAGGCACTCCGTCGGCCGACTGCCCCACCGACTCCGTGTCCCAGCATGCATTGCATGGAACGCCTGGCAGGCGTGCTAACGAACACGAGCCGAGGAGAATGCACATTTGGAGGAGTCCTGAACCCTTCCCCTCTTCTGCTCCACCAATTTCTTTCCCGCCTGTTGGCGTTTGATAAGTTTAGCAGCTCAGCAGGAGGTGGTGCTGCTGGTGCTGCTGGGGTTGGATCCATAACTGCGCGGGGGGGAACGATCCAAAATAGATAGACCGCTGAGAAGGTTGAGGAGTTGTGGGAGGGAACCGTTAATCAAACTTCTCTCGTCCAAACCTACAAACTAACGGTCAAATCCCCTCGTGTTTCTTTAGGGAACAGGCGGAGTCATGAGCTTCCTGCAGAGGCTAACTTTGTCAGAACTTTGAAAACTGTGCAGAGCCTCTTGAATCCCCCCCCCCCACCACATGCACACACTTCTCCTCTCCCTCCCTCCCGCCCTTCCTCCCTCCCCCTCCTTAAGAACCCCCCCCCCAACCAAGTACAAAAGGGAAGAAGAAGAAGAAGAAGAAGAAGAAGAAATAGAAGAAGAAGAAGAAATAGAAGAAGAAGAAGAAGAAGAAGAAGAAGGTGGGGGAGGGGGGCTGAATCCTCAGTCGAGTCTGTATTTAATATTTCCCCTTGTTCTCGGATGTGCCTTTTGTGTGATGGATGGCGACCCGGTCAGGCAGGGTTGCAGTGGGGGGTGCAGCCGCTGTGTGAATAGACCCGGGTATTCTTCTGGATTTAATGAGAGCCAGACCAAAGTGACTAAAGGGCTGGAACAGCGTCAGGTGGCGCACAATGGACCAGCCTTAACCATAGGTAATAAACCTTTACCAGCCCCAAGCTAATTGGCCGGCCACAGTATGGACCACCCTGGCTCCTTCTAGAGGAAGAAGAAAGAAATAGTACGACTAGAAAAAGGTTTCTGCAGAAGAATAAGAAGTCGATTAAGGGTCTTTATCGAGGTCCACACTACGCAGACCCCTCTCCGCCAAGGGGACGTTCTCTCCGTCTGTCCTGGAATCCTCCGTGGAAGAGGGGTGGAGCCGGGGAAGGCAGATTCACAATCAAAGATGGCGGCTGCGCGATTGTTTAAGAGGCATGTCCACCCTTCGGTCTTTGTCTGCAACACTTCCATTTCCAAAGAGCTTTCATGGTCTTTTCTCCAGCGCTTTGAAGGGGCTTAGCAGCTGGAGGTGGGGGAGGTCTCCTGCCTTTGCCTTCATGTCATGAGTACAAAATAATTGCTTTATTGAAAAAATGAAGAAGAAGGAAAAAACTCGAGAGCGATGGAGGCCACTGACTTCTCTGTGGGTTCTGCTTGAGCAAGCCTGCGTGTGTGTATCAGAGTGTGGGCATCGGCCTGTATGTGGGGGGTCCCTCAAATCGGCCCCTCGTATCAGTCCCAGGTCAATAAGAGGCCCCCCCACACTGTTATCTAACCAAGCGTGATAATCAAAAGCTAGCAACGCCGGTCGATAGCAAGTGGACAGGAGATTGCACCCAGCAGTAACTGGAGAGGAGCACGAGGATGTTGTATGTTTCCCCAGGCCGGTTTGCTGGAGGACGATGAATGGATGAGAGAGGATGGGTTAAGAGGTGGAGGAGGAAGGATGGGGGGCAGCGATTGCCAGGGACAATGCGAAGCGTTTGGCCAGACAGAGCAGAGCATGGGGCCCAGGGAGGGGTGTGGTGGCAGGGGGGCAAGTGGAGTTTAAAGCCTGACTCACAATGGGAAAACCATACCTGCTATTCACTTGCTCAATCGCTCTCCTTCTCCATCCCTCTCGCCCCCTCCCGCTCTGAGTCCTCCTCTCACTCTGTCTCTCTCTCTCTCTCTCTCTCTCTCTCTCTCTCTGTCTCTCTCTCTCTCTCTCTCTCTCTCTGTCTCTGTCTCTCTCTCTCTCTCTCTCTCTCTCTCTCTCTCTCTCTCTCTCTCTCTCTCTCTCTCTCTCTCTCTCTCTCTCTCTCTCTCTCTCTCTCTCTCTCTCTCTCTCTCTCAGCCAAACTATTTAAATGGTGATAGGTACGTTTTCCCGACATTGAATTCCTTATGACAAGCATACACATCTCATTGTGTAGCAATGAATTGCCCTGAACAAACCTTTATTTGTAGTTGTTGTGATGTAAGGTATTATAATGTCGTTTTTGCAAGTCTAAATGGATCGCTGGTAACCCAACACCGAGGTCGAATCCCGGGTACGGCGTTATCTGTGGGGAAACACCATTTATAACAACATGTCTGTCAATATATTGATATCTCTACATTTATATCAACTGTGGGGTCGTCTCACCGTACCAAACACCACCTGGTACTGATGGTGTTCTCACCGTACCAAACACCGCCTGGTACTGATGGTGTTCTCACCGTACCAAACACCACCTGGTACTGATGGTGTTCTCACCGTACCAAACACCACCTGGTACTGATGGTGTTCTCACCGTACCAAACACCACCTGGTACTGATGGTGTTCTCACCGTACCAAACACCACCTGGTACTGATGGTGTTCTCACCGTACCAAACACCACCTGGTACTGATGGTGTTCTCACCGTACCAAACACCACCTGGTACTGATGGTGTTCTCACCGTACCAAACACCACCTGGTACTGATGGTGTTCTCACCGTACCAAACACCACCTGGTACTGATGGTGTTCTCACCGTACCAAACACCGTCTCTGGTACTGATGGTGTTCTCACCGTACCAAACACCACCTGGTACTGATGGTGTTCTCACCGTACCAAACACCACCTGGTACTGATGGTGTTCTCACCGTACCAAACACCACCTGGTACTGATGGTGTTCTCACCGTACCAAACACCACCTGGTACTGATGGTGTTCTCACCGTACCAAACACCACCTGGTACTGATGGTGACGGTGTTCTCACCGTACCAAACACCATCTCTGGTACTGATGGTGACGGTGTTCTCGTGGTGTGGTTTCACTCTTTAAGGTATTTGGGGAAATTCGTAGAATTAGCTTGTAACACTTTACATAATAGTTGTCAGAAGTCGCTGCAGCAAATATCCCTGTGTCGTCTATGCTAGCTCTCAAAATAGGACACCTTATATTTGTGTTAGTCAGCGTTTAAACCCTGAAAAAATAACTTTTTTAAAAGGGGCATTAATGATTTAAAAGTTGAAAAATGATTTTCCCACAACAAACAACAGTGTAGTTTGATGTTTTGTGGGGAAAACTGAAGAAAGATTGATTTCATGTTGAGGCAAACATGGCTCTGGTACGCAGAATGATGCAATTATAGCAGAGGGGTGTGAGAGTGTTTGAAATCCATCAGGTGCCCAGGAAGCTCTGGGCTAAAACATTCTGCTAGAAGAGTATGTATTAAAAATAACCTGATCAAGTCAGTACTGTACTTGCATTGCAGTAAAAAGGCGTAGCTGTGTGAAAGAATTCATGTTCCTGTATTTTGCGGATTTTGAATTAACGAGTGAATCTTCATAATTGTTTGGGGTGGTGTTTTTAAACACACTTAAGAGAAGATGCTACATTCATCTTCTGAACCACTCACCATATAATTAGGGAAGGTTCAGCTGTTGTTAGATGTGTATGGATGGTGTCAGGATTGTCAGGTGTAATGGCTCTGGTGTAAAAACCAGTCGGGAAGGAGAACGCTTGTACATTAACGATTCAGGATGTTGGACAGACATCCTGTGTGTGTGTGTGTGTGTGTGTGTGTGTGTGTGTGCTCCGGTGCTAGGTAAGCATTCAGCAGTACTTAATAATTCACCAAGCCGGGCCTCTTCCTCACTGTTGAGTTACCATGCGGACCTGTCTGTTTACCACATGGAACAACCCCAAGACGAGGCAGTCTGGCACTGCTAGACCAGTTCAAACACGGACCTGTCTGGAGCCTTTATTCCCAGGATGCATTGCTTGCCCTTGGATCCTAACCCTGACCTCAGTTAAAGCAAAGCCTTACCTAAACTTAAACTAAAGCTTAACATTTCTACCCAGTCTAAACCTCTGTAAATCGTTACCTAACCATAACCAATAGCCAATAACCATAACCAATAGCCAATAACCATAACCAATAGCCAATAGCCAATAACCAATAACCAATAAACAATAGCCAATCATATATAAATACCTGTCCTGTTTGCCCCTACATGCCCCACCATAACCACATCAATCCTTTACCTTTATATGACCCATTTCCAATCTTTATACCTAAACCTTAACGAAACAAATGCTATCTGTAAACTACCACAGCCTGATTCCACCTTAATATACCTGAACGTAACACAGTGAATCCTATGCAGTGAAGAAACGGCCACCGCGTTGACGTCATTATGGCAGGTGTCTTCTCTCAGGGACAAGGTGTACTTATCTTATAATTAGCCCTGATAAAAAGTACTCTTTTAGAGTTGAGTCACTCTGTTTAACCCGTTTCCTTTGGTACTACTATTCCTCTGAGAACAACTAAGACACCTCTCGCTGTAACCTTTTTAAAGCCCTTTTATTTGCTCTTGTTTATTTCTTTATTTCTTTATTTGTGTCTATTTTACTGACTTATTTCTTTCTTTATTTCCTCGCCTTTACCGGCACTCACAGGAGTGTGTGCCGGATAGGGGGTGTTACACATTGAAAATCAATATTTTCCATTTCTCAGGATGAGGAATGAATTATTACTGAGATGAACAGTAGCAAGAGGGAGAGATTGAGGGCTTAGCCTGAAGTACGGCTTGTCTGCAGACTCTTTCACAAGGTCATCTGCTTTTTGCCTTTGCTGGCCTCACTGTGAGTTAACATCCCTGAAATATATGCTCTCTCTCTATATATCTCTGTGTCTACACACCTAAATATCTTATCTAGATGGAGCAGTGGATGATAAACCCAACAGGGAGGACGTTAAAGTCCAGAGTAGCCTCAGATGGTTTGTCATTACCAGCCATTTCATAATCCATCCATTCGTGACATCACAAATGAATGGATGGGGGGCGTGTCCGCCCAAACACATAATGGATAAGATCCCGCTGCCGGCAGCCTGCAGGTGAGTACAAACCAGCAGGAAGTGACTGGTGTGGGGACTCCTTTCTTAGCCGGCCTGTGGTGGCGGTGGAACAGAGGGGCTCTTTGAAAGATCACACCTGATTGCAATGCACGCCACACACAAAAGCTTCTCTTAATCTGAACATTGGTGTGAAGGAATCCCCTCAGGGAACCGCTGTGAACAAATCCTTTTTTCTTGTTTCATAATGAATCTGTCCAAAGAATGCCAAGTGGGTGATTCCCCCGCAAATGACCTTAACGTGTGTCTTCAGAAAGTGATGAGCTAAGCGGAGACGCGGCCTAATTAACGAGGCGCACTCGCCGCCGAGCCGAACAAATGATGGGGTCCACTTGGAAATGTCAAGATAACCAATTATACCAAATAAAAATGGATATTAGGTAAGCTCCTTCTGGCCATAGGTGAGGAAAGCCACCTTCAGGAACGGGTGGGGGGGGGGGTGATCGGTGATCAGGAACGGGTGGGGGGGTAGTGGTGATGGGGGGGTGATCGGTGATCAGGAACGGGTGGGGGGGTAGTGGTGATGGGGGGGTGATCGGTGATCAGGAACGGGTGGGGGGGTAGTGGTGATGGGGGGGTGATCGGTGATCAGGAACGGGTGGGGGGGTAGTGGTGATGGGGGGGTGATCGGTGATCAGGAACGGGTGGGGGGAAAGTGGTGATGGGGGGGGGGCTTTAAGATGTCGACATGGGAAATGACTGAGATTAACCAGGAATGTTTTATGCAGCCTCAAGCGTCACATTTGCGTCACACGATGGAGTGTTCAGGTGTGTTTTAGCATTAAGTGAACTTAACTTAACAAGCCTAAGCCTCTTCTGAGGCAGCCTCTTCTGTGGCAGCCTCTTCTGTGGCAGCCTCTTCTGTGGCAGCCTCTTCTGTGGCAGCCTCTTCTGTGGCAGCCTCTTCTGTGGCAGCCTCTTCTGTGGCAGCCTCTTCTGTGGCAGCCTCTTCTGTGATGACAGTTCCTTATTTCTATGTAATGTAATTCTTTCGTCTTGTCCTTTTTTGGGTGTGCGTACCAAAATAGAGGTTTCATTTTAAACATTGTTTGAATTTCCGTTCACTTTTTTCATAACTGCTTGAACAAAGTGCCCGTTGTGATGATTTTTTTTTTGGAAAGAGACAATCTCAAACACAATGTAATAGTCTCATCTCTTCTGTTGTTTTTTTATATGTGCACAGAAATAGAGCTTTTTTTTGTTATATATCCCGACGTAAAAGTCAATGTTTTTAATAACCGCGAAAATAAAACACATTTTCCAATGTGGTAATATATAAAAATACACATTCTAAACATACTGCATTCTGTCATTTCTTCGCCATTTTCTGTCTCTTCCACTCCAAACTACGTTCAAACTTAAAAGCACCTGACATCACACCCTCCTTTAAACCCCTAAATCAAAATGTCTGACGTCTGTTGCTCCTCCCACTGAGGTCGAATGAAATGCCTTTGTCCGCGTGGCCTGGTGCCCACGGCAACAGATCATAATCACCTGTGTTGTTGCTGGGACACGCCTGCACGGCCCGCGAGACCACCTGCGCTTGTAAACGGCGTCTGAGTGGCAGATACCACCGCTAGACAGACAGCTAGAAGTCGGACGTTCAAGAGCGAGAGAGAGAGAGAGAGAGAGAGAGAGAGAGAGAGAGAGAGAGAGAGAGAGAGAGAGAGAGAGAGAGAGAGAGAGAGAGAGAGAGAGAGAGAGAGAGAGAGAGAGAGAGAGAGAGAGAGAGAGAGAGAGAGAGAGAGAGAGAGAGAGAGAGAGAGAGAGAGGAATGATGAGAAGAACAAAATGTAGTTTTGGCTGTGGTAAGATGAAGAGGAGGAAGAGGAGGAGAAGGAAATCTGCATTTCTCCATTCAAAGATGTGTTGACAGGGCGGGCGCTGTGGTACGGAGAGGAGCCATTTTGAAGTCTCCTGCCAGCAGCTCAGGGCGAGAGGAGGAAGCAGAAGAGATATTTCTCTCCTGTCTGCCTTACTGTTTCCTCCCTCCCTCCCTCCCTCCCTCCCTCCCTCCCTCCCTCCCTCCCTCCCTCCCTCCCTCCCTCCCTCCCTCCCTCCCCTCCCTCCTCTCCGTACTCTCACCTCCCTCCCCTCCCTCCTCTCCATCCTCTCCCTCCTCTCCCTCCCCTCCCTCCTCTCCTCTCCGTACCCTCCCCTCCCTCCCCTCCCTCCCCTCCCTCCTCTCCATACTCTCACCTCCCTCCCCTCTCTCCCCTCCATCCTCTCCCTCCCCTCCCTCCTCTCCTCTCCGTACCCTCCCCTCCCTCCCCTCCCTCCTCTCCATACTCTCACCTCCCTCCCCTCTCTCCCCTCCATCCTCTCCCTCCCCTCCCTCCTCTCCGTACCCTCCCCTCCCTCCTCTTCTTCTTCCACACTTCTTCACTTTCCTCGCTTCTGACGGCCAAGCACACAGGTGTCCTCTGACTCATCCGCCAAACACAGTGGGACATGACGCCACACACACACACACACACACACACACACACACACACACACATACACACACTTAGACACAGGTATACACACGCACACACATACAAAAACATAGACATAAACACAAAGAAACTCATATACACACACACACACACATATACACACACATACACACACATATTTTTATATACATCTACAAGTATACACTGAGACCCACAGACACACAAAAATACAAATACACTAACATCCCTGTTAGTGTAAACAGACCAACCCAGAAATACACTCATAGTCACACACACACACACACACACACACACACACACACACACACACACACACACACACACACACACACACACACACACACACACACACACACACACACACACACACACACACACACACATACACACACACACACATAGACAAACACTTAGTCACTCACATCGAAATACACACACACACACACACATGTGTGTGTGTGAATGTGGGGGGGTCACCCATTAGAATATAAATCCTGAATGGCTCCCCGTCATTTGCACGTCATCCGAACAAGCGTTTAATGGAGGGGGGCGACGACAAGACACCACGCCCTGAAGCAGGGTGTCAGAGATTTAGCTGGTCCACTTTAACGTATGCAAATGGCAGCCGCCCTTGACAAGAACACAAGGGGGATTTAGAGGCGTGTGTAAGGTCACGCAGGAAAAGCCCAGAGAATAGAGGGGGGATTCATTCGCTCGCGATAATGGCTCCCAGTGTTTACCCCTCGCTGGGGGGAGTTCTTTGGAGGGGAGTGGTGCAGGGGGGGGGGGGGGGAATAAAGACGTAGCATTATACCAACTTCTCTTTCAAGTGCTCGTCCAATCGGCCATTTTTTGTTCTTTTTTATGGAGCGACAGCGTTCCCGAAGTACGAGCAGATCCCCAGCGGGTCAGTCCATCACAAATAGAACATGGCGCTCAAGGAAGTGTGGAATGGTTCCCAATTTTCCAGGAGGCACTTTTGAAACGTGTTGCAATGTTGGAAACGGCTGCCAAACGCAGGCGTTGGCTGGTCACCGCGTTCATCGAAGACGGATCTAACAGCGATGATGTGAAGGATCGGGGTCCCCTACGGAACACTGCCCCCCACGCTCTGAAGGTACGGCCCAAAGCAGCTGGTACTGAGACCCTCCCCACTGCCCCCCACGCTCTGAAGGTACGGCCCAAAGCAGCTGGTACTGAGACCCTCCCCACTGCCCCCCACGCTCTGAAGGTACGGCCCAAAGCAGCTGGTACTGAGACCCTCCCCACTGCCCCCCACCAGACCAGCAGCCAGACCAAAGACCAGACCAGCGACCAGACTAAAGACCAGACCAAAGACCAGACCAGCGACCAGACCAAAGACCAGACCAGCGACCAGACCAGCAGCCAGACCAAAGACCAGACCAGCGACCAGACCAAAGACCAGACCAGCAGCCAGACCAAAGACCAGACCAGCGACCAGACCAAAGACCAGACCAAAGACCAGACCAGCGACCAGACCAGCGACCAGACCAAAGACCAGACCAGCGACCAGACCAGCGACCAGACCAAAGACCAGACCAGCGACCAGACCAGCGACCAGACCAAAGACCAGACCAGCGACCAGACCAAAGACCAGACCAGCGACCAGACCAAAGACCAGACCAAAGACCAGACCAGCGACCAGACTAAAGACCAGACCAAAGACCAGACCAAAGACCAGACCAGCGACCAGACCAAAGACCAGACCAGCGACCAGACCAAAGACCAGACCAAAGACCAGACCAGCGACCAGACCAAAGACCAGACCAGCGACCAGACCAGCGACCAGACCAAAGACCAGACCAGCGACCAGACCAGCGACCAGACCAAAGACCAGACCAGCGACCAGACCAGCAGCCAGACCAAAGACCAGACCAGCGACCAGACCAGCGACCAGACCAAAGACCAGACCAGCGACCAGACCAAGACCAGACCAGCGACCAGTCACGACTCTCAGGAGCCTCACACACGGTCAGAGCAGATGTTACTGCATGTGTGTGTGTGTGTTGTGTCCGTGTGTGTGTGTGTTGTGTCCATGAGTGTGTGTGTGTGTGTGTGTGTGTGTGTGTTTTGTCCGTATGCGTGTGTGTGTGTTGTGTCCATGTGTGTGTGTGTGTGTGTGTGTGTGTGTTTTGTCCGTGTGCGTGTGTGTGTGTGTGTGTTGTGTCCGTGTCTGTATGTGTGTGTGTATGTGTGTGTGTTGTGTCCGTGTGTGTATGTGTGTGTGAGTGTGTGTGTGTTGTGTCCGTGTGCGTGTGTATGTTGTGTATGTGTGTGTGTGTGTGTGTATGTTGTGTATGTGTGTGTGTGTGTATGTTGTGTCTGTGTGTGTGTGTGTGTGTGTTGTGTCCGTGTGTGTGTGTGTGTGTGCGTGTGTGTCTCGAGGATTAGGTGCATTGGATGGAAAACAAAACGAGGGTTGGTTGTGTGACATCACTGCTGGGCTGCATATGAATCACCCATATGCCAATTATAATCATTTCTATTCTTTCAATATCTTTCCCATGCAGCCCATAGACTGTAGGGTTATTATGGGATGTGTGATGGGGGCGGTGCCGTGTCGTGGTGATTTCATGCAAGAGTCCCAATGATTTGTATGATCTTTTTCATAGAAAAGAAGGAAAGAAAGAAAGAAAGAAAGAAAGAAAGAAAGAAAGAAAGAAAGAAAGAAAGAAAGAAAGAAAGAAAGAAAGAAAGAAAGAAAGAAAGAAAGAAAGAAAGAAAGAAAGAAGAAAGAAAGAAAGAAAGAAAGAAAGAAAGAAAGAAAGAAAGAAAGAACGAACGAACGAACGAAAGATGTATATGCATATCTATACACAAGAATAATATTTATCCTGACCATCTTGACCCCCTGCCTTGTTTCACTTATGGTCGCGACCCACAGTTTGAAAAGCAATTATTCAGGAGACTATTTGATCCATGAATGAGAAACCTACAACCTTTTTGGCAAGCCACTCAGACGTCCCGGTGACATCATTATTTAGTTGGGTGCTTCTGACGGGACCCCATGTCTGATCTGAGGTCTGCACCTCAGCGCCAGCCGTCTGCTGCCTCCCCAACATCACGCGGGGCCCCGTCCGCGCCGGGCCCTCGCTGATCCAGGATCTGTTGTCTGGAGAAGGAGCAGACGTCCCTGCGTCTCCAACGGTTCCTTTCACAATGCACCTGGGGGAGGGAGGCAGAGCAAGGCATCAAAGAGGCTGGATATAGCCCCTCGCTGTAGGGGAGAGAGAGAGAGAGAGAGAGAGAGAGAGAGAGAGAGAGAGAGAGAGAGAGAGAGAGAGAGAGAGAGAGAGAGAGAGAGAGAGAGAGAGAGAGAGAGAGAGAGAGAGAGAGAGAGAGAGAGAGAGAGAGAGAGAGAGAGAGAGAGAGAGAGAGAGAGAGAGAGAGAGAGAGAGAGGCATTCAGCATTGCAACAGATACTGGTTGGTTCTTTGTGTGTGTATGTTTGTGTGCTTGCGTGTGTGTGTGTGCGTGTGAGTGCTGTCCTGTGTGTGTGTGTGTGTGTGTGTGTGTGTGAGTGTGTGTGTGAGTGCTGTCCTGTGTGTGTGTGTGTGTGTGTTTGTGTTTGTGTGTAAGGTAGGATAACAGACAGACAGACAGATAAAGCAGATAAATGCACTTGTTCACACTGTGACACAAACACTCAAAACACACGCACACTTTGAAAACCAACCCACACACACACACACACACACGCACACACAGTACTTATTTGCAGAGGACCACATGGTAATTATTAAGCTTCTTTAACACAGGCTTCTATATGTCTTTGCATTGTGCTGGTTAAGCCACACTGTGCAGTTGAGTAGAAACATTTTCCATCTCCAAATCCTCCCCAACCTCCCCCATCTCCCCAACCTCCCCCATCTCCCCCACCTCCCACACACCCACAGCTCCTGCCAAAATAAGGGTGTGTTTCAAACCAGAGATTCATGTTGCAACCCCTTTAATCTTTTTCTTTTCAATCTCTTCAATCTTTTGCGAGCAGGCCTACCTGTGATTGCATGAGCCTTTAATTCTCAAGGTGAGAACGCGCTGGCCTCTGCTCTTACTCTTCTCGCCCTACTGACCCTTAGCTTTTTCTTTCAAAAGAAAAGCGTGTCACTCAACAGTTTCTGCAGTAAAGTTATCAAATACTTGAAAACCAGCTGGTGGGTCCTCCCCAGGGATCGAGAGGTTGTTGGTCTCCACTTCTAAGGCGTCCATGCTTTATGAATCAACATCAGAAACCACTTCAGTCACCATTGTTGAGGAGCGACTGTATTCTTATTGAGTCTCTTCTGCAGAGAGCGGGAGTCTGAGCGGGAATGTTGAGCGAGGGGTTCCTGGGTGAGGTTCACGTGGAAGGGATTGCATCGGCATTGATAAAAAATGTTTTCAAACAATACTCGACATGGGTTTATACATGTAATGATTTACTATCCCTTTTTGCTATCCCTTCAAAGTACAGACATCGCTCAAGGTATTATGGGATGTACGTTGATGGTATCATTTTACAAGTCATTCAAGCATCCGGATTAACCTTGACATTGCTAGCTTTTACTGTTTACCTGCTGATTAAAAAGACACACAAAACACACACACATGAATCACAATACTTACTAGCACACATAACATGGCTTAGTGGAGAACAAGCTATTGTCATTGACGGTATTGACATCACAAATAGCCCCACTTCTTTTGTACATGTTAGTGGTCGTTTGAGGCAACACACGTTGATCTGAATGTAGATGTCTCGATTAGCTCGCAAAACGCCAATATGTGCTGAACCACACCATGTCTTCTTTATAACACCAGCCAAAGTTATGAACGGGTGGAGACAGACGGACGGACGGACAGAGGCACACATCTCTGTTGCAGTAGACGTGCGTGTGAGGAGCTTCATCTTTGTGTTATGTGGTGGTACGTGAAGGTAATATTATAATGATGACTCCCAGTATTTAGGAGCTGTTGGGGAGAAACGGATCCATGACCTATTCCACATTCCACATTTGGATGCACAACAGGACCAGGGGCGTGTCCACAGGGAGGGGCGTGTCCAGAGGGGTCACATGCAGACAACCCCTCCCTGTGGACACGCCCCTGAAGCCAGAAAAGGGGCGTGTCCACCGTGTGTATCATTTATTGTCGTTTTTATACAAATAAATAAAATCAATCAATATTATTTAAAAAAGAACAATCTTAATTTCCAGTTTCAGGACCATTCTCACGATGTTCATTGGTCCTCTGACCTGTCTATCTCTTTCTCTTGATGTAAAATCCAGGCCTGCAGTTTGAATGAGGGGTCAGGGCATTAAGCTTGTACTTTATAGTTATTGACTAATCTTTATTTCTCGAGAGGGAGAGAGATTCTAGTTCTCAGAACTTCCTCAACCCCTATAAGGGAAACACACACATCCGGAAATACAAGCAGTACAAATAATAATAAAAAATACATGCTGTTTTTTGTTTTATATCCCTTGCATCTTAGTAGGCCTACATAACATCATATAGGAATCGATGCATATATTTTCAAATGTATAGTACTGCATGAATACTGATAGGCATATATGTACTGGTTGACATTGAAGATACAGAAAATACGTTTATTGAATGTGCTCATCATGACATCCTGCTCCGTTTCGAGCGCAGCACATGTTTTTTATTGGGTCGACAGAGGGCGCTAGTAAGCAAAGAATAAAACCACCACTGCTGGAATCCAGATTCCTCTCCTCTTCGCTCTTCACTTTCTCCAGTCCTCCCTCCTCCTGTCTCTCGCTCTCTCTGTCTCTCTCTCGCTCTCTCTCAACCACCACCCCTGTTCCTCTTCACACACTAGCGCACACATGGAGACAGAGAGAGAGAGGGAGAGAGAGAGGGAGAGAGAGAGACAGAGAGAGAGGGGGAGAGAGAGACAGAGAGACAGAGAGGGAGAGATAACACGCGCTCAATCTGTCATCTTATGATATTCTTGCACTCCGTTAACAACGGGCTATTTGGCTCATTTACAAGTTGTGAAATATTCCTTTCACAGCAACGTGTCAACCGCTCTAAAAAAAATCTACTGCCTGTTTGTAGCTTCTGCCGCTGCAGGGGGTTCATGCATCGTGTAGTTTAACGGTCATTTTGGTCTGGGAAGAAATGGTTTGCTTTAAAGTA
Source organism: Lota lota (assembly GCA_026745465.1). Lineage (NCBI taxonomy): Eukaryota > Metazoa > Chordata > Actinopteri > Gadiformes > Lotidae > Lota > Lota lota. The sequence goes on from JACYXH010000591.1 coordinate 294,192, forward strand.
TGCCACCTCTGTTCCACTATACGTCGTGGAAGAAATGTGGTTCTGGTAAAAAAAAAAAGCAACATTATTATCTACGTTTTAATTGCCGCAAGCGTCTTTTTTATCCTACTTCATCAAATCAATAAAGCAACATATGTGGGCATTATTACTATTTGGACTTGACACTATTTGGACAGACACTATTGTTATTGAAGAGGAGGGTCCCAGTTTAGTTTATGTTTCGGTGGACAAAGCATTCGTGTTTATTTATTCATATGTATTAATACATATTGGGTGCGTTATGGAGGGGGGGGGGGGGGGTGCTGTACTTTACAGTGGTGAATAGTAATTAACTCGAATTGCATTGGCATCGCTGCGCCAGTAAAGCAACGCCTAGAGAACTGACCACACGCATTCATTTGGAAAACCCCGGGAGATCTCCACCACAGCGTATCCCATAATACTACCGAGTCGACACTGTATGCATGTTGAAGGGCATCTTGGGTCTGTGACGCCACAGACACATATTGGGTGGTGAAAACGACCGCAGATGAATGTGTTATTGAGAGGGAGGTTAGAATAGGCAAAAGTTACGCCTCGCAAACTGCGATGCGCAAGTCCAACGGCTTTTCCACCCCTGGAGCGATGTGCGCGGAGCAGCGTGGTGTGTTTGTCTGGGGTCTGAATACCTGCTCTCCTCATACTATCTTACACAGGGAAATATGATCATACACGACTCCGAGCCTTTGCCACCTGCATTTGAGGAAGGGAAAAAACACACGAGACCAGCGTGAAACGACCGCACTGTACCCCGCACACAGATGCCATGTAACCGGGCTTACAGTCATGTATCTGACCCGCATAACAAACGACCACTCGCACTCTTATTTCTGCTCTCCCGTCCTATTCAGAAACATTTTTCCATCGGACTGCACCTCAATAAAGCACCTCGCGTGCACATCAACTTGAGACCCTGGTTCCACGCGCGCTGCCGGGGGGGGGGGGGGGGGGGGGGGGGGGGGGGGGGGGGGGGGGGGGGGGGGGGGGGGGGACCAAGCAACCAAAAAGGGTGGAGAGAGAGCGAGAGAGAGAGAGAGAGAGGGAGAGAGAGAGAGAGAGAGCGAGAGAGAGAGAGAGAGAGCGAGAGACTGCAATATAATTTGCTCTCACAGCGCAGCAAAACGCGGCTGCGAACACAAGTCTGCAGGTGTAGCTGAACACAAGCACACACACACATACACACAGACACACACAGATACACTCTGAAGACTGGACACACATCGAGGAAGGATTCGCGTCGCAGGAATTTCAACCGACGGGTTGCTTTTTTGTGTCTTTATTGTTTTTGCGGAAAGGTCATCTTTGATGGATTAACATTATTCTTTTTTTTGGATCGTCTTGACTTGAACAATTTCGACGCGCGAGTGTCGAGTGTGTGTGTCGTGGAGTTTTTTCCTCCCCTGTTGCCTGCAAAAATAAGGGGAAGAAGTCGATCACGCACAGTGTGATTACTGCTAGAGACTTCTTCTGTGGTGCGTGTGTGCAGAGGACGACAGGCAGAGCGAGAGAGGGAGAACGCAGTGGGGTTTTTGCCACGGAACCCGCTTCAGACGCGTAATCTGGGAAGATCGGCATAGTTGCCGGGGCGCGGAGGGTTCACTGTGCGGGTGAAGTTGGAAACTGAATCTTGACTGATTCTGTGACCACTGGAAATACAATCTGGACGGAGGAGTACTGTGGATTTAAAACACCCAACCCGCTGCGCTGAGAGATTCGGTCACCGTGTGAAAACATTTGGAGGAGGCGGAGGGCTGAGTACTATGTCGACATTTGCGTGAGTTAGAATGTATGGGCCACTAACAGCTCCGTAGAGACCGGAGCCGCCGCTCTCCTCGCTCCCACTGCGGCTTTTTGGTCGGAGAAAAACAGGGAGAGAGTAGATACAAAAAAGCCCACAAGGAGAAGTAGAAAAAAAGCGAGTGGACTGGCTTGCCGTTCACTGCGGGAGGAGCAGTGTTGGAAAAAGGAATCCGGTCGGAGTATGCGGTCTCCCATCGCATCTTCTCAGCACCGAGGAGGACTTTAAGACCCCGCCAGGCGACATTTGATCTGATTCCATCAGGGGCCGTTTAGCGGATAAGTCATCCAATTAATCGTTGCAATCTTTTGATTTCTTCCCAAGTCAAGTCAACGGTATCTTTTTGCTTTTTTTTTGTGTGTTCCTTCTCTTCGGATAACAATGAGGACTTCTACTGGTGCAGTGGACTATCTGTGTTACGGCGTGCTTATTCTGCAGCTCGTATGTCAACCCGCGGCCAAGCAAGTGCTGCGTTACCGGCTGGCCGAGGAGGGACCGGCCGACGTCCGGATCGGGAATGTAGCGGCGGACCTGGGCATCGTCGCCGGCTCAGGTGAGGTGACGTTCACGCTGGAGTCCGGTTCAGATTTTTTCAAAATCGACAACATCACCGGCGAACTCACCACGAACGAGAGACGCATAGACCGCGAGAAATTACAGCAGTGCCAAATGATATTCGATGAAAACGAGTGTTTTATAGATTTCGAAGTGTCCGTTATCGGCCCCGCGCAGAGCTGGGTCGACCTTTTTGAGGGGAAAGTCATCATATTGGACATAAACGACAACACTCCTGTTTTCCCGTCCGCTGTTCTGACCCTTTCTGTGGAGGAGAACCGACCCATTGGCACCCTGTACCTCCTACCCACGGCCACTGACAGAGATTTCGGCCGAAACGGAATAGAGCGCTACGAGCTGATCCAGGACGGGGCGGAGGGCTCGAGGCGCCTCGGGTCGGCCGCGGGTCGGGACAACGGCGACTACTCGGGCAAGCGGAGGTTCGACGACGGGGTGAGCAGGAGCAGCGTGTTTGAACTGCAGGTCGCGGACACCACCGACGGCGAGAAACAGCCGCAGCTCATCATTAAAGGGGCGCTGGATCGCGAGCAGAGGGACTCTTACGAGCTGACGCTGCGCGTGAGAGATGGCGGGGACCCCGCGCGGTCCTCCCAGTCCATCCTGAGGGTGATGATCACCGACGTGAACGACAACAGCCCGCGCTTCGAGAAGAGCGTGTACGAGGCGGACCTGCCCGAGAACAGCTCCCCCGGCGCCCCCATCCTGCAGCTCAAAGCGGCCGACGCCGACGTGGGGGTCAACGGTCAGATAGAGTACGTGTTCGGCGCGGCCACGGAGTCAGTGCGGCGGCTGCTGAGGCTGGACGAGAGCACGGGCTGGCTGAGCGTGCTGCACCGCATCGACCGCGAGGAGGTCAGCCAGCTGAGGTTCAGCGTCATGGCGCGTGACCGCGGCCAGCCCCCCAAGATGGACAAGTCCACGGTGGTGCTGAACATCAAGGACGAGAACGACAACGTGCCCGCCATCGAGATCCGCAAGATCGGCCGCATCTTCCTGAAGGACGGCGTGGCCAACGTGGCGGAGGACGTGGTGGTGGACACGCCCATCGCCCTGGTCCAGGTCTCGGACCGGGACCAGGGGGAGAACGGCATGGTGACCTGCACGGTGGTGGGAGACGTGCCCTTCCAGCTGAAGCCGGCCAGCGAGATGGAGGGCGAGCAGAACAAGAAGAAGTACTTCCTGCACACGTCGGCGCCGCTGGACTACGAGGCCACGCAGGAGTACAGCGTGGTGATCGTGGCGGTGGACTCGGGCAGCCCCAGCCTGGCCAGCAACAACTCGGTGCTGGTGAAGGTGGGCGACACCAACGACAACCCGCCCGTCTTCAGCCTCAACGTGGCGGAGGTCTCCTTCCCCGAGAACAACGCCCCGGGGGAGCGCGTGGCCACCGTGACCGCCGTGGACGCCGACAGCGGCAAGAACGCCGAGATCGCGTACTCCCTGGAGCCGTCGGTGAACGGGATCTTCTCCATCGACGCCGACAGCGGGGACATCCGGGTCAACACCATCCTGGACCGCGAGCAGACGGAGCGCTACGAGTTCAAGGTGATCGCCAAGGACAAGGGCATGCCCGTCCTGCAGGGCTCGGCCACGGTGGTGCTGCTGGTGGCCGACAGGAACGACAACCAGCCCAAGTTCATGCAGGACGTGTTCACCTTCTACGTCAAGGAGAACCTGGAGCCCGGCAGCCCCGTCGGCATGGTGACCGTCGTCGACGCCGACAAGGGCCCCAACGCGGAGATGACGCTCTTCATCGAGGAAGAGGAGGAGATCTTCTCCATCGAGAACGACACCGGCACCATCTTCTCCCGGCTGTCGTTCGACCGCGAGCAGAAGACCACCTACACCTTCCGCGTGAAGACGGTGGACGGCGGGGAGCCACCGCGCTCGGCCACCGCCACCGTCTCGCTGTTCGTCATGGACGACAACGACAACGCGCCCGGCGTCAGCTTCCCCGTCAACAGCTCCTACACCCTGCTGCCGCCGTCCAGCAGCCCGAGGACCGTGGTGCGCACCGTCATCGCCGCCGACAGCGACACGGGCGTCAACGCCGACCTCAACTTCAGCATCGTCGGCGGCAACCCCTTCCGGCTGTTTGAGATGGACGGGGGCAGCGGGGTCATCTCGCTGGTGGCCAAGCTGGAGCAGAAGCACTACGGCCTCCACCGGCTGGTGGTGCAGGTGAACGACAGCGGGCAGCCCCCCCAGAGCACCACCGCCCTGGTGCACGTGTACGTCAACGAGACGCTCTCCAACTCCACGCTGGTGGAGGCCCAGGTGGCGCGCAGCCTCGGCACCTCGCTCAACACCAACATCGCCGGAGACCCCGACTACGACCTGAGCAAGCAGCGGCTGAGCATCGCCATCGGCGTGGTGTCGGGCGTCATGACCGTCATCCTCATCATCCTGGTGGTGGTCATGGCGCGCTACTGCCGGCCCAAGAGCAAGAACGGCTACGAGGCGGGCAAGAAGGACCACGAGGACTTCTTCACGCCGCAGCAGCACGACAAGTCCAAGAAGCCCAAGAAGGACCGCAAGAAGCTCAAGTCCAAGCAGCCCCTGTACAGCAGCATCGTCACCGTGGAGGCGTCCAAACCCAACGGCCAGCGCTACGACGGGGTCAACGAGAAGCTGTCCGACAGCCCCGGGATGGGCCGCTACCGCTCGGTCAACGGGGGCCCGGGGAGCCCCGACCTGGCCCGCCACTACAAGTCCAGCTCGCCGCTGCCCACGGTGCAGCTCCACCCGCAGTCGCCCACGGCGGGGAAGAAGCACCAGGCGGTGCAGGACCTGCCCCCCGCCAACACCTTCGTGGGCACAGGAGATAACATATCCCTGGGATCGGACCACTGTTCAGACTACAGCAGCCAGACCATCAACAAGTACAACAAACAGGTGAGCCACACGGCCCTCTGCGGCGTCCCCCATCGTGTTGTGTGTGCTTTTCTGTTTTCTTTTGTATGATTCAGCTCTCCTCCTCCTCCTCCTCCTCCTCCTCCTCCTCCTCCTCTTCTCTGAAACGTCGTCCGTTGGTCCCTCTCAGAGCCCGTCGTAGCGCGTTGTGACAGCCTGGTCTCAGTAAGGCCTGTATGGTGACAGTCTCAGTAAGGCTGTAGTCTGTATGGTGACGGTCTCAGTAAGGCCTGTATGGTGACGGTCTCAGTAAGGCCTGTATGGTGACAGTCTCAGTAAGGCCATAGCCTGTATGGTGACGGTCTCAGTAAGGCCGTAGCCTGTATGGTGACGGTCTCAGTAAGGCCGTGGCCTGTATGGTGACGGTCTCAGTAAGGCCTGTATGGTGACAGTCTCAGTAAGGCCGTGGCCTGTATGGTGACAGTCTCAGTAAGGCCATAGCCTGTATGGTGACGGTCTCAGTAAGGCCGTAGCCTGTATGGTGCTAATGTGTGTCAAGTTAGCCGTATTGATCTGCTTTGGTTTGGAGTGCCGTTTCCGTGTCATCTAGGGAGAGAGAAAGGGGGGAGAGAAGGGAGGGAGGACGCGAGGGAGGGGGGTATTTTAGCAATAGGTTGCTATCATTTCTCCTCGACTAAGCATATCCAGCCAAGGTTTTACCTTTTTGTTTTCTGCTTTGATCTCGGCATGTGTTGAGGCTGCGGTTTCTTTCTGTTCCTGGGCTTCTCCCCCAGGCGGAGGTGTCAGAAGGGTTAACCCGGGATGGCTGGAGTTGAGGGAGACAGCTCACATAAGGGTTTGGTTTCTGGTCATTTGGTCCCAGGGGGGAGCCAGCCTCCCTCCGTGAGCTAGGTTAAAGCTTTCTTTAAAACAAGGCTACCTTTTCTTCCCTCTCAAAGGGAAAGGAGAGCGTGTACATTCGGCCCGCAGCACAGAATGCAGCCTTTGTACAGAAGTGAAGCGCACTATATGGTACAAGAACCGGACTCATCCTGACAGAGAACATCTGTCCGGGTGGTCTCATGAACATCTGGACCCTTCTGTCTGTATCACTTCAGCTTCTTATTCTCTTATTTATTATATAATGCTTCATTTTTGTTGATGGGATTTGATACTAAGAAATGGATTCTGGACATTTCTGTCGGTGTGCTGGAGCATCTGTTTCTCGTTTGGACCTCTCCTCTTCAGCTCTTGTGTTGTGTATTTTACTGCGCTTAAGCAGGGTGAATCAAGGTTAAAATCCTAATGAAGACTTTGATTTGTGCTTTTTTTGTGTGTTCCGGGCAAAAAGAGCACACTGAGAATTGTTTTGTGAGTGTGAGTCTGTGTGTGTGTGTGTGTGTGTGTGTGTATGTTTGTGTTTGTGTTTGTGTTTGTGTGAGTGTTGTTTTTTCCCCAGTTTCAGTCTAATGCATTATTGATTATTTTCTTGCTTTATTTGGTGTGAGCTGCTACTTCTTAAGTGTTCCTCGGTGGCTGCTCTTCAGCACAGAGCATGGCTGGACTCTCTCTCTTCCTCCCCCTCCTCCCCCTCTCCTTCCATAGCTCCCTCTCCCTCCTCATCCCCCCCTCTCTCTTTTTCTCTTTCTCTCTCTCTCTCTCTCTCTCTCTCTCTCTCTCTCTCTCTCTCTCTCCCTCTCTGTCTCTCTCTCTCTCTCTCTCTCTCTCTCTCTCTCTCTCTCTCTCTCTCTCTCTCTCTCTCTCTCTCTCTCTCCCTCTCTGTCTCTCTCTCTCTCTCTCTCTCTCTGTCTCTCTCTCTCTCTCTCTCAGTCTCTCTCAGTCTCTCGATGCTCATTTGCTTTGTTGACTTTCCAGAATACTCCTTTACCTCTTTGTCCCATTTCAATACCGCTCCCCCACCCACCACCACACACACGCCCTGACCTCACCCACTCTCTCTCTCGTCCTCTCGGGCTCTGTCGCTATCCCTCTCTCCCAATCTCTCTCGCTCTTTCTCTTGGCACCGTATCTACCTCTGCAATCTCTTCCCCTGCCAGTATTGCTTTACATCCACATCTCTCTCTCTCTCTTTCTCTCTAATTCTCTCTCTCTCCATTTTGCTGCACCGATACCTGTTTGAATCTAACGATTTTCTTGATTTATTGTCTACCTCCCTCTCTGTCTCTCGCTCTCCCGATCTCTCTCTCCCTCCCACATACACTCTCTTTTTTATCTCTCCATCTCTCTATCCATTCTACTATGTATCTACCTTACACACACACACAAACACACACATACACAAATACACACACACAAATACAAACACACACACACACACCTCCTTTCCTTACTGTTTTTAATACAGAACATGGGTGTACTGTATTATGAATGTTTGTACGAATGTGTGCCTGTACGTCTTTTTCCTTGTGTGCGTGCGTGTGTGTGTGTATGTGTGTGTGTTTGTTGTTTCAGTGTGTGTGTGTGTGTGTTTCCATGTGTGTGTGTGTGTTACTGTGTGTGTGTGTGTGTTTCCATGTGTGTGTGTGTGTTACTGTGTGTGTGTGTGTGTCTGTGTCTGTGTGCGTGTGTGTGTTAGTGTGTGTGTGTGCGTTTCCGTGTGTGTGTGTGTGTGAGTGTGTGTGTGAGTGTGTGTGTGTTAACAGCCTGCTCCAGAGTGTGATGAGCGCTGTAGCTTTTCGTGGTCTCGTGCATAATTGAAAGGGCACTCTATTCACTGCTCTGCTGCTGTTGTATTGTGTACTCTCTCTCTCTCTCTCTCTCTCTCTGTCTCTCTGTCTGTCTGTCTGTCTCTCTCTCTCTCTCTCTCTCTCTCTCTCTCTCTCTCTCTCTCTCTCTCTCTCTCTCTCTCTCTCTCTCTCTCTCTCTCTCTCTGTCTGTCTGTCTCTCTCTCTCTCTCTCTCTCTGCACTCCACTTATATCATTACTTAGTTACCTTCTCCATAAATGCGCCGGCTGCTTTTATAGAGGCCGTCCATTTGCGCCCAGAGTCCAATACGACAAATCTACTTTTTTCGTGTCTCAG
>JACYXH010000591.1:317500-340000 GCA_026745465.1 Lota lota
TTCTGGGGTCATCCAGCAGTAATCCACTTCCTGTTCTGTCCTGGTGGAAGGCGATGAGTTGTTTTTAATTTGATATGATTCAGATAGTTGGATAGATAAGTACTTTGTTATCCTGGAGGATATTCAAGTGGCCAGCTTCTCTCCAACTGGTAAGTCCTCACCATGCTTGTGTTGTGTAGTGTGTGTGGGCATATGGTTGTGTTGTGTAGTGTGTGTGGGCATATGGTTGTGTTGTGTAGTGTGTGTGGGCATATGGTTGTGTTGTGTAGTGTGTGGGCATATGGTTGTGTTGTGTAGTGTGTGTGGGCATATGGTTGTGTTGTGTAGTGCGTGTGGACATATAGTTGTGTATTATGTTCACCTTCTCTATGGGTGTTTGATATTCCTTTGCGTTCATGTTGATAGTGTTTTGATAATGATGAATATACGTCACGTGACCCGAGAGTTAGCGTAGGTGTGTTTGTGTGTGTGTCTGTAATGTGTGTGTGTGTGGGGATCAACGTGAGCCTCCTAGAGAGGGAGTGACGTGTGTGTGTGTGTGTGTGTGTGTGTGGGGGGGGGGGGGGGGGGGGGGCTCCTCCAGGCACTCTGAGCCTGTGCTCCTCACTCCTTCACCCCCTTGCAGGGAGAAAGAACGCTCCTGTGATCTGCTATGTTGCTTCTTACAAAATACACTTCTCTCCCTCTGTTTACCTCTCTTCATCTTCCTCTTCCATTCTCTCCATCCCTCCCTCCCTCTTGCACTCAAACTCTGTCTCTCTCTCTCTCTCTCTCTCTCTCTCTCTCTCTCTCTCTCTCTCTCTCTCTCTCTCTGTCTCTCTCTCTCTCTCTCTCTCTCTCTCTCTGTCTCTCTGTCTCTCTCTCTACGTCTCTGTTTCTCTCTCTCTCTCTCTGTCTCTGTGTGCTCTCCTCCTCCATCTCTCCAACACCACCCTTCCAGCTCAGAGTAGGAGGCGTTACTTAAAGCCTTGGGCGTGTTTGTTTTCCTAACCTCCACCAAAGAAAGGTGTCCTGATTGACTGGCACTCAAGCGCTGGCTTACCTGCTGATCCGGGCTCAGCCCCGCCCGTCTGGGCGGTGCTGGCCGCAGAACCAAGGGGATTTAAAACCAAGCCGCAGGCGGAGACAGGACTTTAGCTGCCACTTTGTCGGGATGTTGAGAGGGATGGAGACACAGAGCGGGACATTCCCGGGATACCTGCGCCCCCCCACCGCTCTCTGTGTAATGAATGAAAACAATGGGGGGGGGGAAGCCCCACCCTACTAACCAGAGGGGTTGGATTAAGCTGCCTAGTTACCATTGCAGCACTAATCCCTGTGTGTGTGTGTGTGTGTGTGTGTGTGTGTGTGTGTGTGTGTGTGTGTGTGTGTGTGTGTGTGTGTGTGTGTGTGTGTGTGTGTGTGTGTTGGGACTAGCATGTGTGTGTGTGTGAGTTGGGACTAGCGTGTGTTTGTGTGTGAGTTGTGATCACAGCCGTTTGGAGTCGTAGCATCCATTTTTTTTCTAAACAACCTAAATTGCAAGGGCCTCCTCTTCCAGAACGATTTATATGAAGACGGAATCCGGAATTTCGGTCGTTCGTCGGTTTGCGTGTCACACATCTGTTCACGTGCTGCCCCACATCTGTCCCAGATTGGGCAGCTCTCCCTAACTAAACCCATGCCCACCTTGGTATGGTAGTATCCCACCAATACATTTCTGTCTGCCTCATGCTAATGGTCGAGTTAGCTAGCGTCAGGGAAATTAGCCAGGAATGTTCCTTTTTTCCCCCCAGACTGTGTGTGTGTGTGTGAGAGTGTGATTGCAGTTTGTTTGAGTTGAGGCAGCCTGTTTCAAACAAACTCACTCTACTTTTGATTTCTTTGCTTAAAGGAGGCACAACATGCAGCAGGAATATTTCTTCTTTTCTCTTTGGAGCATCTCCCTATGGTTTATTATTGAGCATTTGTTTAATGTCTGGCCCTAATCTTGCTAAGTAGACGCTTTCCCTCTAAGTTTCCCTCTGCTAGAGCGCTGTCGTCTCCCTGAGGTTAGGAAACCCTGTAAGTAAGCCTGGTTGAGCAGCAGCCTTTTAACACTGTTGCTGTCTATTCAACTTGGGGAGACAAAGGGAGGGAGGGAGAGAAATGGAGATATAGGGAGGGAGGGAGGGATAGCAAGAAGGGAGAGAGACAGGGGGAGAGAGAGAGAGAATCGGGGCTTGTGCTAGAACTTGGGGCGATTTCCAGTCATGCATTTTTTATGTTTATTGTGCCGTTTCTCTAATTAAATTTATGCATCAGAGTTTGTGTACCCAGGGAAGCTGGGGGTGCATAACACAAAGTTATCCCATCGAGGGTCTGGGACCCTTGGTGAGTGATTGTGTGTGTGTGTGTGTGTGTGTGTGTGGGGGGGGGGGGGGGGGGGGGGGGCTATGAGGATGGAAGAGCATGTGATTGAGCAGGATGGTCAACTCAATAAGGCCCGTTTGTTAATGACTTTGAACATGATTTGATGAGCTCCTTACTGGCACACACACACACACACACACACACACACACACACACACACACACACACACACACACACACACACACACACACACACACACACACACACACACACACCCATCCTGGACGGTAGCCTGATTATATTAGCGTGAGGTGAGGAGCGTTGGAGACGGGGTCAGGCAGGTCGATCTTCACGGGCCCCAATTAGAGCAAGGTCCCCGGGGGGGTGAGGGATCCAGCGGGCCCCTAGGTTTGGTGGCTCCCGGGTCATCGCTTACTCAAGGAAGAAAAAGAGCACAGAAAAGAGAGCCCTTGTGAAAGAAGGTCCCCCGGCTCCTGTGTCTGTTCCTCTGTACGTCTGCGGTGGATACAGGTGGATAATACCATGCGTTGCGATGGGAAGGGTTTGAGCTATGGATTTCCTGTAATGGCGGTCGCTGACGGCTCGTGTCCGGCGCATAATTGGTGACACGCCGGGAATCGATGAGGAGGATAAACAATCGGCTGCCGTCTTGGGGAGAGTTATTCAAACAATGGTCACCATTAGTGGCCATCTTGGTCCTTCTTTGTTTTAATGCTAGCTGGCCGGGGAGGAACCCAATGCAGAAGTCTGCATTGGAACCAAGATGGTCGCCAGGTAATTAAGCTCTCCCTCTCCCTCTCCCTCTCCCTCTCCCTCTCCCTCTCCCTCTCCCTCTCCCTCTCCCTCTCCCTCTCCCTCTCCCTCTCCCTCTCCCTCTCCACCGCTCAGCTCCTGGTTTGAGATTGATGTAATCCCCCAGACCCCTCAGCTCTGTTATTCTATGAGCCCCCGCCTCCCACACACCCTCCCCTCTGACTCCCCCTCATGTGTAACTGTCACACAACCAGACATGTCAACACCACTTTACCGCAGAATCACCAAACATGGGGCCTGGCTCTCCCTCGCTGTCGGTTCCACTGCCCTGGTTTTCTCAACACATCATTTGTCGGCTGAACCTCGCCCCCCCCTCTCTTCTTTTCCTCTCCTTTCTTGCGTCCGTGGATCTGTCACGGCTGCGTCCAGGCGTCTGCTGTTCCCTGTTTAGTTCTCAAACATGAACGTTTTGCAAGCACCTATGATTCACTCTGACTCTTTCAGGGTTTTTCTGTTTTTCTGTTTCTAATAATACATTCCTGACCAGTGACTGCAGTGACTTCTAACTTCTAAATAAGGTCTAGAAGGAGAGAAAAAGGAGAGATAGATGGAGGGAGAGAGAGAAATGTTATTTTCCTTCCTGTCTTGGTTCCTATTTATCGCGTGGAATCTCCCTTTAGAAGCAGAAGGTTTTGAATAAACAGTTGAGCGTTTCCAAACCATCTCTCCTGAACAGGGTAGCTTATCTCCTGGGCCTATAAGACTAGGAGAGAGTGAGTTGGGGGGAAGTACCCCAACAAGACAAATAAAGTGTCTGCAAAACAACACAGCCGTGGGGTTAGACAGGTCTATCCGAGAATCTTGGCGTCAACGTTAACTTCATCTACGCTGGAGCGTTTCAATCTGGCCACGGGATCTGTTTAAAATCCTTACCTGATGTTCAACACTCTGCAGCTCGTTAGTGGTGTGGTTTGAATAAAGAAATGGAAGTCTGACATGTCAAGGTTTTTACATTTCTTTTTAAACAGATAAACGTAAAATACCTCGTAAATGGATCGTTTTAGATGCCAATCTTTTGATCTACTCTGGTGTTTTTATTTCCTTATAAGGCGAGTTACATTGTTTCTGTTTATTTATTTATCAGAAATCTGATTTATGACATGCTATTTAACTATCACATTCGACATCATTTAAAGTAAACAACACGGACGACACACCTTTCAAACGCTAATGAGCTGGAGCGGTGATCGCCCTAGGCGGGTGGAAATTTAAAATAATTACTCGTGTAATGAAGCAAGTTATTCTCCACAAATGAGGATTCTGTAAGAAGACCAACGGAAATATTATGGTCAAGGTCTTCAGGTTTTTCCCATTTTGAAGATCACCCATATTGTGTGTGTGTGTGTGTGTGTGCAAAATCACAAAAGGTATTTTGTCTTGTGACGAAGTCTCTCAATTCAGAGAGAGAGAGAGACCATTGTCGATTTACCGCACAACGTCGACGACAACAATTGTGTTGTGACGTTGGAAGGTGGAGCATGGTTGGCGTAGTAGCGTGTGAGGAGACTTCTCACCTGGGTGGGGGGGGGGGGGTGTTAATGGGGACACGACAGCACGCACACACACAGAATCACCCACACACATACACACACGCACACACACACACGCACGCACACACACACACACACATACACACACGCATGCACACACAAAACGAGTCTTTCTTGTTGGTGTTGTTTCTGTGCGGTCTGCGGTTAGTAATTATATAGTCTGACAGGCTGTTACCAAGAGAAAGAAACTGAAAAGGCCACAGGAAAGAAAACAAACTGTTACACAGTAAAAACAAGTTTAATTGCATTTGTTGTGATCTGGTGGAAGAGCCTCTGGGACCGCTGGGAGAGAGAGAGCGAGGTCGAGGGAACGGCTGAGAGAGGTAGAGTGACAGACACCCAGGAAGACAACATGCATATTTCGGGTGCCAACATTGGTTGCCAATTTTTGTATACGGGCAGCATTCTTCCCCCGTACTGTTCAGCGCTCGCCAACGCGTTCACAGAAAGCATCGCTTCTTTACCACGCGGCAGCGCCTGAGAGCAGCGCCTGAGAGCAGCGCCTGAGAGCAGCGCCTGTGAGCAGCGCCTGAGAGCAGCGCCTGAGAGCAGCGCCTGAGAGCAGCGCCTGAGAGCAGCGCCTGAGAGCAGCGCCTGAGAGCAGCGCCTGAGAGCAGCGCCTGAGAGCAGCGCCTGTGAGCAGCGCCTGAGAGCAGCGCCTGAGAGCAGCGCCTGAGAGCAGCGCCTGAGAGCAGCGCCTGTGAGCAGCGCCTGAGAGCAGCGCCTGAGAGCAGCGCCTGAGAGCAGCGCCTGAGAGCAGCGCCTGAGAGCAGCGCCTGAGAGCAGCGCCTGAGAGCAGCGCCTGAGAGCAGCGCCTGTGAGCAGCGCCTGAGAGCAGCGCCTGAGAGCAGCGCCTGAGAGCAGCGCCTGAGAGCAGCGCCTGTGACCCCGGACCCCGGACCCCAGACCCCGGACCCCGCAGCAAGAACAACAATGGCCCGCTGGTCCGCCGTCACAATGACTCTCCACGTCTCCAGAATGCACTGACTGACGGAAGTCGCAGTTAAATTGCATTTTAATTACAATAAGGAGGAGAATATTTGTGGTATAATTACAATAAACGTGCGCATATCCAGTCGTTGATTTCTGGCCGACGTTCGTCTGATTGTAAAGTACCTGTTTTTTGGGGGTAATTTGGTGTAATTAACACGGCTGTTTACTCTGCGTAGTTTTGGACGAAGCCCATTAGCAGAAAGCAAAGCTCAATGTTTTTGTTTTGGACCTTCATTTCGTTTTCAAAAGGAGTTGAAATTGGGGATGCTAATTGCAGGGCTCAGTGTGTGTATTATGTTATTTAGGCTATAAAATACACTTCAATTCAGTTTGAAAACGTGTCAAAACATCCGGTGTCCTCTTTCCACCCTCTCCTCACCTTCTGGCACAGTATGCACAGCGTCGCCTCCATGTGGTTCATGCTAATGCCATACTCTAATGTTCTGATCTTTTATACCAATATAGTTGCTTGTGCTGCTAATGGCACCTCATCATACGTACAAGATGTTTGCCTCACTCGGGGAAGACATTACATATGCTGTTGCCCAGGTTTCCACGATTCATTCCGGAAAGTTCAGTCTAGGGAATGCGGGGAAAAACGCAAATCACATCAAATGAGTTGTTCTTCCGTTGCCTTCGCAGATTGTTGTTTGCAGGGCAAAAAGAAAAGCACAGAACGTTCCTGTGACTCATCTAAATGTTATCATTGAGTTGGAAAAATAGACAAATGATTCACACGACAAAACATTAATTAATTACTGAGTTCGGTAAAGCCATGTCTGTGAAGGAGTATGTATTGAATGCAGATAAGCAACAAAGGGATGAAAAATCAGTAAGGAGTTCTATAAGAGGAATGTATCAACTGAACTTCACTGCTTCAGATCTTCACATGAAAGCAGATTGTCATAGTGGGATTGGTGTCTTGGTGATAATTCACACGTGCGGTCGATACCAACGATGCAGCTGTCAAAGTTCCAGGTTGTTGTCATAAAGAAGTAGAACTACCTCTGGCACTTTGCTCGCTGGAGTCTCGCTGCTCCAGGTCCAGACAGCGCTCTGACTGCTTTGGATTTTGGCTCGGAACCACTTCACCTCAGAAAACTCCAAATAAGGTGTAGGGAGTATTCTGTTCCACTGTGGGAAAACACAGGGTTCAATTATTTCTTCTCTTTCTTCATCTCTCTCTCTGTGGCTCTCCGTCTCTCCTTTTTGACTCCCCTTTTATTTGATCTATAGTGCTACGCTCACATTAGCATGTTTGAATAAAACAAAGCCAAAAAAGGAGACTTCGAAAGTCGAACGCCAAGCTTTGATTTAAAACCGTTTATTAAATCTTTTAAGTTACATGACTTTTCCAGGTATGTTAGTGATACCTGCACAAGACCTCTAATTACCTGAGCATCTTCTGAATTCAACCGAGTAAACCTCAGAAAGCTGTGGGCTGCAAAGTGTTGACGGCTTGAGGTGAATGAAAACACACACCTGCTCCGGACCTAATCTTGACAGGTTATGAGATGAGGTCATGAGAGAGGCAGCACTCCATCTGGAACCAATGGGGAGCTGCGATAGGCCTGTTTTTAGAACTTTCTGACTCCTAGCAAGTATACACACACACACACACACACACACACACACACACACACACACACACACACACACACACACACACACACACACACACACACACACACACACACACACACACACACACACACACACACACACACACACACACACACAGATTGGTGGGATCTCATTCTCGGCTCATAAGGAAGGTAATTGAATACATTAAAGTGGCCCGGCCCAGTGATGTAAAAAATGCGCAGACATCAGCATTTAAATCCATAGTGGACCCCACTGTTTCTAAAGAGAGGGATGGCGGGTGGGGGAGAGGGAGAGGGGGGGTGCATAATATATACCGTGTGTTTTTCAATTAGAAGGGAGGAGGGAATGCAGGCATGCCCATATAGGCCAGTGAGGTGAAGCTGTAATGGGAGAGAGGGAGAGAGGGAGAGAGGGAACGAGATTGAGAACCAGGACAGGGTGGACCCAATCCAACAGAAGCCGACATGGAGGTCAGAGGGCATGAAGAGGGACAGTCTAAAGTGATGACCCTGTGTGAGTCCATGGCGTTGTCCAGCTCAGCGATGTTCCTTCATCACAATGATCCTCCACCAGAGACAGGTTACTGAGTGCTTTACAACAGCCTCATCTGACCTCCTCACACCAACAACACATTTCTCTCTCACACACTCGTGTACGTACCAGTGACATGCACTCTTGGTAATCACCTAGGCAACTGACCCTCCCACCTACCTGCCCAACCACCTCACATGCCCGCACCTCACGTGCACAGCTCACATGCACGCACCTCACGTGCACATAGCCTTGCCGGTGGCAGCACCAGCCCTCTGTGCAAATGATTAGAATAGTGCTCGTGATTTGGGGTTGAAGATATTCTAGACGGTCATCGAGACAGACCTCTAATTGGAATTCGTCCCCTTTAGTTCCATTAGCATTTCACTCCTCGTTCCTCGTACTGAATCCAACGCGGTGACTCATGTGAACGTGCAGGACATGTGTTGTAGTGCACGACCATTGCTGTCCTTTTTTGTTACATGCTGGTGACCGTTGGGACAGCCAGAGGTTAAGAGGCAAGCTTTTTGTGTCCCAGCAAACAAACGTGCCATGGACTCTTTGATCTTTGCACGTTCGATCGAGCAGAAGGCCCACAGACCTAATAGGGAATATTGAATGTTGTCTCTATTCCAGATGGACCGCTGGCCTGAGATTTGATTTTTTTTTCTTCAGCTAAAAAAACCATATTGGAAAAACACAACAAAGAAAATTAGGAAGATTTTCCGCAAAAATTCTAGCTGCCATTTTGCAACTGTTGAAAGAGATTGTGTGTTGTGGGTTATTTCTCCGCATTTTCCGAACAATGGTGCAGATTCTGAGAAGCAAACGCAGTGAGACGCCATCTTGCACTAAGGCCGAGCTGGATAAGAATACAAATGGCAGGTCTTATATTTGAGAGAGAGATTAAATGAGAGAAAAAGATGGCGCATAAGAGAGAATGAGCGAGAGAGAAAGGCACAGAAAGAAAGAGCTAGAGCGATAGAGCGAGTACGATGCAGACTGGGAATTGCACGCACACAAACACACAGTTTGGATCCTCTGAGGCGCTACAGGGGCCCATCAGGGGTCCGGCGGTAAATTGATGGTGACGCGTTGCACCGTGGAAGAAATGAAGTCGGAAAGATAGCGGCGTGTCGCGCCACAAAAAGATGGGGCCCCGGAAGCTGGAAATACACAAGGGACACACACACACACACACACACACACACACACACGGGGGGGCAAAGACACACACACATGGGCAAAGACACACACACCACAAAAACACACACACACGGGCAAAGACATACACACACACACATATAAACAAACATGCATACGCCATATTGCTTTGAACATCAGCACTGCAGAATAGAACTGGAAAGCTAGGCTGTGTGATGTCGTCTTAAACATGTGCACTCCTGTGCGTGTGTGTGTGCGTGTGTGCGTGTATTTGCATATGGAGGAGACCGCATGTGAGATCAACTGACCAGCGTCGTGGCAGATGTCTGAACTTGCAACTGATCGGTTCTCACATCACCGCCCAGAATTAGAGTGGAATATCTGTTTTATTGCTACGCCCAGGGCTATGGATACACACACACACACACACACACCTACACACACACACACACACACACACACACACACACACACACACACACACTCTCTCTCTTATATACACACACACACACACACTCTCTTATACACACACACTCTCTTATACACAGACGTAGAGCCAGAGCGTTTTGGAGAACTGCACCATTTTCTCTTTTTCCTCTAAGGTTGAAGAGACTATATTCCTTTGATGTGATTTTCTCTGTCCCACAGCATGGCAATATTATGCTGAAATCCTTGAAATATTAAAGGAGAAGCTATGGCGACTTCTGAGCCAATCCTTTTTTCCCCCCTTTTATTGCCTTTTCCCCCTCCTCTTTTGCCCCTTTGTTCAGTGTAATATACTGGATAGTGGCCATCTGGACAAGGATGGCAGGCCAGCACCGTACATCCAAACTGCACCGTACATCCAAACTGTCAATCTAGGAAAAAAAACCAAAAGAAATGAGGCTCGCTTTGGGCTGCTAGGCCAGGTGAGTGGTACGGTCCAAGACTCCCCCCTCCCCCCCCAAACACTCTCTCCCTCCTCACCCCACCACACATGCTCCCTCCTCACCCCTGCCGTTTTACACAAAATGAGTTGGCCTTTTGGGAGCCGACTTTATGTTATTTAGCTGTTAAATCTTTTACAGGAAATAGTTTGGTTTGGAAAGCTGTGTTAGCACAAGGCTACGTAGCCATTAATGCCCTCTTTCTTCTTTCACACGTTCCCTTTAATAGCTGACACGCCGTCGATTCCAGGGTTGTGTTTTCTGCTGCGAAGGTGTGTGTGTGTGTGTGTGTGTGTGTGTGTGTGTGTGTGTGGGGGGGGGGGGGGGGGGGGGGGGGGGATGATAGAGCGGGGCACAGCAGGCGACAGTTCAAGTTCAAGTTCAGTCGCTCCGCATCCTGGCTTGTAACGCCTTTACGAGTCGCACTGTCCACAGACGGCCTTGAGCCGGGAAAAGACAAAACACTTTCTCTGAAAAGATATAGAATAAGAATTCCTAAAATACCAGCAGGACCAACGCACCGCGGTCCTGAGGGATGGGGGGGAATCACAAATACAGGACCACGCGGGCCGCCACCCCCCCCCCCCCCCGTTCTCTACACCCCCCCCCCGTTCTCTACACCCCCCCCCCGTTCTCTACACCCCCCCCGTTCTCTACACCCCCCCCCGTTCTCTACACCCCCCCCCCCGTTCTCTACACCCCCCCCCGCCCCCCCCCCCCCCCCCCCCCCCCCCCCCCCCCCCCCCCCCCCCCCCCCCACCCGGCCCACGTTCTCTAAACCCCCCTCCAACAAGTTCTCTACACCCCCCCCCCGTTCTCTACACCCCCCCCTTCTCTACACCCCCCCCTTTCTCTACACCCCCCCCCCCCGTTCTCTACACCCCCCCCCCGTTCTCTACAACCCCCCCCCCCCCCCCCTCTACAAATGACCCAAGGGCGCGTGTGGTCGCAGGTATTCAACTCGTGCGTTTGAAGTGATGCGCTGACTCTGTGCGGCCTTTGATGTTCTCTGGCCCGCCTCCTGGAGCGGCGCTCCGATACGCGGCGGCCGGTACTCCTAGCGCTACGCTGCTGCAGCTCCTAGCGCTACGCTGCTGCAGCTCCTAGCGCTACGCTGCTGCAGCTCCTAGCGCTACGCTGCTGCAGCTCCTAGCGCTACGCTGCTGCAGCTCCTAGCGCTACGATGCTGCAGCTCCTAGCGCTGCGCTGCTGCAGCTCCTAGCGCTGCAGCTCCTAGCGCTGCGCTGCTGCAGCTCCTAGCGCTACGCTGCTGCAGCTCCTAGCGCTGCGCTGCTGCACCTCCTAGCGCTACGCTGCTGCAGCTCCTAGCGCTACGCGGCTGCAGCTCCTAGCGCTACGCTGCTGCAGCTCCTAGCGCTACGCTGCTGCAGCTCCTAGCGCTACGCTGCTAGCTCTCGCAACAACAGGCCTGAGTAACCGATAGCGCCGTCAGCATCGCCCCCTGTTGCTTCCAGGACGCTTCCATAAAGGGTCCCATTCCAGTTCTTCTATTTGTTTATTTGTTTAATAGCATGGGTGTTGGGGGACAATTGAAATAAATACTGGAATATCAATTTGGCAGACAATGGGACACCTCCTCTTTCCCATCATCTTTGACCTCATACTGGAGGTATTCTATTCCTCTTCTCTTTCTCTCCCCACTTTACGCGTTAAACCATTCAAATGGCCTTTGACCTGCCTGCTCTCATCATGAGGACTCAGGCCACTTCCAAAACACACACTCGCACACGCACACGCACACACACACACACACACACACACACACACACACACACACACACACACACACACACACACACACACACACACACGCGCGCACACACACACCCCTCATCCTAACACAAGCCATGAGGACGTGGGCCATCCGGTCCCAGTAGAACAGCAGTATGCATGACGATGACCTGTGACCCCGTGTGATGAGGTATTTCTTTGCTTGCTTCCATGATGCTGTTCCAAGAACTCCACTATAGAGGCAGCAATATCTAATCTTCCTCACATCTCACCCACCCTTACCGTTCCCCCCACCACCCGCCCCCCATCCCCCGACAGCTCCCGCCCCCCCCCCCCACTCCCGCCCCCCATCCCCCGACAGCCCCCCCCCCCCCCCCCCCCCCCGGCCAATTACCTCCTCTCCTTTGAGGCCCGCCGGTGACACCATGACATCGAGTTTTGACAGTTGAGGGTTTTTCTTCTTCTTTTTCCCGCCTTTTTCCGGCAGATTCTCGTCGGCTCGCCATTGAACTTTCTCATCACTTTTGTCTCTCCGCGACGCCTTCCCCCTTTCCGTCCTCTGTGTGTCTGCGTTTCTCTCCTCCTCCTCCTCCTCCTCCCGGTTCGTCTCCTCAGCGTATTTGATCAGGCTGGCTGGGGAAGGCCGTGTGCTAAATGAAAGCTAGGAGGAGACATTTGAGATTTTCTCTCTGACCTCGGGACCTCCTTCCCCCGAGAGCCTTGCTCTCGTTACCGCCGGCGACGGGACGCCGCCACGCCTGAGATGAAATGGCCGTGTGAAGTCTGCGCTCGCTTCTTCTGCCCATCTCCGTGCCAACAGACGTGTGGGTAGACACTATGTTTCACCATGGTGTTCCTGTGTGTGTGCGTATGTGTGTGCACCTGTGTGTGTTTGTGTGTGTGTGTGTGTGTGTGTGCACCTGCGTGGATGCGTGTGTGTGTGTGCGTATATGTGTTCACCTGCGTGGGTGTGTGTGTGCGTATGTGTGTGGACCTGCGTGGGTGTGTGTGTGTGTGAGTGCGTGAGTGTGTGCGTGTGTGTGTGCGTATGTGTGTGCACCTGCGTATGTGTGTTAGTATGCGCATCGTTGGGTGTTGGTGTTCAACGATCCCATTAGCAGGAGCTCCCTAAAAAGCCAGGGAGACGTCTGGCTCCTGGCTCTCATCACGGTCTAAACTGTCTTAACCGTGATGACAACCAGGAGTCTTTCCCTGCTAAAAGCTACGCTTCTGTTCCAGGTCTCGCTAGCCGTCGGCTACATGCGAGAGGTCAGTGGTGGTACAAGTGTGGGGGCCTTGAGAGGTCGTCCCTGATTGGACGAGGTACCCGGTGACATCGTGTGGGGGGAGATCAAACGGTTCCGACACACCGGGTTGTTGAAATCAGGGCCGATGGAAAAGGTGTCGCCGCGTAAACAGCCAGACGGAGACTGAGGGGAGCTTCGTAGTGCGGGCGACTTCTGGGTTACCGTGTGGCTTACTAGCAGTTTAACCAACCGAGTAACTGGGCTGGTTAGGTTCATGATCAGATTCTGTAGGCTAATGTTGAAATGCCTTCCTTTGTTCTTCTATTTATTCATTAGTCATTATTCATTTACAAAAAAATAATCTTTCTCCTGCTTCCTATATGTCTAATATTCTTAATTTATTTCTATTTTTCTTCACATCTTTTTTTTTATCTATCATTCATTATTTGTATTTGTTGTCTATTTTTCTTGTTTTCCATCCTGTGTCTCTCTCTCTCTCTCTCTCTCTCTCTGTATCATGCCATCTCTCTCGTTTCCACTGTGTTTCGTCTCCTGATTCACTGAAGAGGTCAAGGGCAGTAAAATGATAGCACTCACTCATTCCCTGGCCAAATTAACTCACACGTGCACATCAACACACAAGCCAACACACACACACACACACACACACACTAACGCACACATCAACACACCCATATCTGAATTGATAGATGAAAGGTCTCCCAGCCAGGGTGTAAACATGATTCATGGCCTTTTTTGTGGCAGAGGCTCACAGCGCGCACACATGCACACACACACACACACACGGACATACACTCAATCACTTAGCATAGCCACATACAGTGTGCATGCACATACACACTTCCAGATACACACACACACACACAGACACACACTTCCTGATACACACATGCAAACAAACACGCATGCACATGAACTCAAACACATCCAGACACACAGACATAGACACACACACAGATACACACCTGCGCTCACTGTATTTGCGTTTCAGAAATGCCCTCTTTTGTCGACGTGTCACTCTCCAGCGCCAGAGGATTGCACCTCTGGCGCCTCAGTTATTCCCACAGCCTCAGTGTTCCCATGTCAACAACCAGCAGGACAAACTGGTTCAGGCACGCATACACAGGCACACGCACGTACGCACACGCGTGCACGCACACAGAAGGCCATGGGTAGTTTTACACCCATCACTTAAAGAGGTGGACACGCTCTCTCTCTCTCTCGCTCGCTCTGATGAATGACAGTATCTTCTGTCTGTCAACCCCATCCGTCAACAACATGCTGAGAGGGAGACAGACAGTGGAGGTAGGACTTATAGAGAGACAGACAGACAGTGGAGGTAGGACTTGTAGAGAGACAGACAGACAGAGGAGGTAGGACTTATAGAGAGACAGACAGACAGTGGAGGTAGGACTTATAGAGAGACAGACAGACAGTGAGTGGAGGTAGGACTTATAGAGAGACAGACAGACAGAGGATGTAGGACTTATAGAGAGACAGACAGACAGTGGAGGTAGGACTCATAGAGAGACAGACAGACAGTGGAGGTAGGACTTATAGAGAGACAGACAGACAGAGGAGGTAGGACTTATAGAGAGACAGACAGACAGTGGAGGTAGGACTTATAGAGAGACAGACAGTGGAGGTAGGACTTATAGAGAGACAGACAGACAGTGGAGGTAGGACTCATAGAGAGACAGACAGTGGAGGTAGGACTTATAGAGAGACAGACAGACAGTGAGTGGAGGTAGGACTTATAGAGAGACAGACAGACAGTGAGTGGAGGTAGGACTTATAGAGAGACAGACAGACAGAGGATGTAGGACTTATAGAGAGACAGACAGACAGAGGATGTAGGACTTATAGAGAGACAGACAGACAGTGGAGGTAGGACTTATAGTGAGACAGACAGAGGAGGTAGGACTTATAGAGAGACAGACAGACGGTGGAGGTAGGACTTATAGTGAGACAGACAGTGGAGGTAGGACTTATAGAGAGACAGACAGTGGAGGTAGGACTTATAGAGAGACAGACAGACAGTGAGTGGAGGTAGGACTTATAGAGAGACAGACAGACAGAGGATGTAGGACTTATAGAGAGACAGACAGACAGAGGATGTAGGACTTATAGAGAGACAGACAGACAGAGGATGTAGGACTTATAGAGAGACAGACAGACAGTGGAGGTAGGACTTATAGTGAGACAGACAGAGGAGGTAGGACTTATAGAGAGACAGACAGACGGTGGAGGTAGGACTTATAGTGAGACAGGACAGTGGAGGTAGGGACTTATAGAGAGACAGACAGTGGAGGTAGGACTTATAGAGAGACAGACAGGACAGTGAGTGGAGGTAGGACTTATAGAGAGACAGACAGACAGAGGATGTAGGACTTATAGAGAGACAGACAGACAGAGGATGTAGGACTTATAGAGAGACAGACAGACAGAGGATGTAGGACTTATAGAGAGACAGACAGACAGTGGAGGTAGGACTTATAGTGAGACAGACAGAGGAGGTAGGACTTATAGAGAGACAGACAGACGGTGGAGGTAGGACTTATAGAGAGACAGTGGAGGTAGGACTTAGAGAGAGACAGACAAGCCAGGGAGAACGATGCAGAATGGGATTTGGCCATTTCCATGGCTAGAGAAAGGACAGAAGGAAACTCGACACTGGGAAAGAGGGACTGAAGCTTTTGTGTGTGTGTGTGCGTGTGTGTGCACATTTGTTTTGTGTTGTTTGTTTGTTGGTCTGTTTGTTTTGTTCCTGTCTCTCGGTTCTTTTAGTTTAATCTCATTAGATAACTTTATTTAGTTATTCATTTATTGACTTCTGAAATCCAATCTGTGTGTGTGTGTGTGTGTGTGTGTGTGTGTGTGTGGTGTGTGTGTGTGTGTGTGTGTGTGTGTGTGTGTGTGGGTGTCTTTGGGAAGGCTTGCGGCTCACCCATTGGGTGCTGTCCAGTGGATTTGATGGTCTGGTCACGGCCATCTGTGGCTCTTTGGCTCCCACAATGGGAGAGAGAGAGAGATAAGGAGAGAGAGACACGCACACACATGCACCCCACCTTAGTTTTGTATTTCTACGAATACTTCAAAAAAGTATTTCATGCCTATGACCTATGACCTCATCGCTTCATTCTGGCATGCGAGAAACTTTACCGACAAGATGAATCATAATAACAATAATAATCATTGAAGCGGTTCCGGTGGTGGGTTCAGCACAGGGTAGCATTCAGCTGACCCTCTGGGCTAATCTCTTTAGCGCTACGCTAGTGCCTAGCCATGTTGGCTACTAGCCGTTCTGGCTAGCAGCCATGCTGGCTGCTAGCCAGAATGGCCGCTAACTAATCCGCCATTCCCCTTCCACTGGTCTTCTTCCGTGGGTTTAACCTTGACTGTTGTTCACATGGTTACCCGTTATGCCCGTCGCTTCTTCTTCTCCTGTAAATGGCTTTGGTTCCACTCGTTGTTGTTGTTATTTGAAGTATTTTCCGTTGCCATTCAATCACTTGAGGTCAGGGGTCACCGTGGATTTATTAGGTTTATAATGAGAGACGATAAGCTGCCAGATAGAGGAGCTCCAGCTTTGATGGGAAAATTACATTCTGAAAAACTCTACCCAGTCGAAACAAAGTGTACTTAGGATAATTTCAACAGTCTTGAGATCCAACAACTAGGGCCTTCAAAAGCTTCTTCATCAAACCAAAAGCAAAGAGTTAACACACACACACACACACGCAGGTCAGCCCAATTCATGACCATGTGATTTCCATCTTTTATGTTCACATTGTCGTCGTGACAAATAAGTGATCTTCGATCGATGCCTGGATAAGTAGAATACAGTTTGTAGCTCTCAAATTGATCTGTGTGTGTGTGTGCGTGTGTGTGTGCGTGTGTGTGTGTCATGCCCTCTAAATCCTCCACGTAATAATGTTGTTATTAAACACTGAGCTAAGCTTTCTAAGCCCCCCCGCTCCACAGGCTCCTCCTCACAAACACACACACCCATTGTGCGCACACAAACACCCACCAACCCACCCACACATACACAGACACACACACTTGACTGCCCTCTTACAATTTCCCGGCAAAGGTCCGTCCTCCTGGACTCCACCTTGCCCCCCCCCCTCCATTTCCCTCCCTCTTGCATTATTAGTGCACACAGTCCTTCGCGGGCCCCTGCCGCTTAAGCCATTAGCTCAGATTAGCAGCGCTGCAGCCAGCTCTCTCTCTCTATCTCCCTCTCTCGCTCTCGCTCTCTCTCTCGCTCTCTCTCTTGCTCTCTCTCTCTCTCTCTCTCTCTCTCTCTCTCGCTCTCTCGCTCGCTCTCTGTCTCTTTCTCTCTCTCTCTCTCTCTCCTCTCTCTCTCTCTCTCTTCTCCTCTCTCTCTCTCTCTCTCTTCTCTCTCTCTCTCTCTCCTCTCTCTCTCTCTCTCTCTCTCTCTCTCTGGTCTGCAGTGCGTGCTGAATGATTAGCATCCATTATACGGGCCCGATTGTGCTGACAGAGGCAACTTCATCCCCCAACCTTTACTCACAAAAAAACAGAGTCATATCCCTCAGACATTCTCTCGCTCTATTTCCCTCTCGCTCCCTCTCTATGGAGGGTCCCTTAGAGGCAGTGAGCTAGATAGAGGGGGGGGGGGGGGGGGGGGGTAAATAAGATGGGGAGAGAGGGAGGAGGAGGACCAAGAAGAAGAGGAGCAGTGTTGAATGTGAGTAGAGGAGGTGTAGGGAAAAGAGAAGAGAGAGAGAGGTGGAGAGAGGAGGAAATGAGAGAGGAGAGGAGGAGAGAGCTTTAGAGAAGGAGAGAGAAGAGAGAGAGAGAGAGGTGGAGAGAGGAGGAAATGAGAGAGGAGAGGAGGAGAGAGCTTTAGAGAAGGAGAGAGAAGAGAGAGAGAGAGAGGTGGAGAGAGGAGGAAATGAGAGAGGAGAGGAGGAGAGAGCTTTGGAGAAGGAGAGAGAAGAGGAGGAGGAGAAGATGAGGAGGAGAGAGGATTTAAAGAGAGGAAGAGGAGGAGGAGCAGAAGGGAAGTAAGAGTGACAATGTTGGCGTGAAGGATCCAGAAAGAGGAAGTGGCCGTGCACACCACGCATGTGGGGAATGGGAGTTCTCTGGCAGCGGTCGTTGCCGTGGTTATTTCCCATTTGTTGAGGTTGGATGAATGCTGCTGTGTAGCGTGATGGCTGTAATACACACTCACACATACACGCACATGCACAAACGCACACACACACACGTGTTCACAGATATGCATACTCACACTCGCACCGCTCAAAGGTACTAATGCACAAATACACAAACACAGGCAATGCACACTTGCAGGAATGCAAATAGAATAGCACCGTGACAATGTCATTTTTTTATTCAAAATACATTAGAGAGACAGGGGGAGAGAGAGAGGGAGGGAGAGAGAGAGAGAGGGAGGAAGGGAGAGATGTGCGTGGAGCGGAACAACATGGGGACAGAATATCAATCACTCCTGATCCTCTCCAGTTTGTTTAGCCTCTTTTTGCCTCTCTCTCATCATCCTTTCCTTTTTTTACCCTCCATTGAGTGTGGAGTCGTTGCCATTCCAGAGCGACCCCCTGCTGTGAGGCCTAGTGTTGGTTCTCTCATTAAAACCACACATCCACCTTCCACCTCCACCTTCCACCTCCACCTGCTGGGCCTCTTGGTGCAAATGTTATGGTTGAAATAATCATTTGAATAGAATAATAATGAGGATAATGACGATAAGTATGAGACGATGATAACGGCTGTTTGGGTGCAAGAGCACCAGGTGTGGGGGGGGAGTGGGGGGGCAGTGCAACTTTGTATTATTTATTTTGGTTTATTCACCAACTCTGGGGTGTTCAAACTCTACAGGCTATCTCTTGCTCTCACTCTCAGCATAGAAAAAAGGACAAGTGATGTACTTTTGTTTGGCCAAACAGAACCACTATCTACTCCAGCGGAACGTAGATCAAACCAAAGAGCTGTTGCAGCTGTCTGGTCAAGGCGAGTAGCCTACTAGAAAATGATAATACTACGGAAACATGAAGGATTATTTTATTAAAACATTTGGGATGCTGTAGTGCTTTGTTCTCCTTGGTCGATGGGGAAATTATTTTTCAAATATGGAATTGGTTAACATTCATATATTGTAGAAGCTTAATTGCTTAAAGAATGAGATCGTTGTAAACGTAACAATGTTGCAATAAAGTTCTGCAAAAAAATCCATCTCTCTCTCCCTCTCTCTCTCTCCCCTCCCTTCCCTTCTCCCTCTCTCTCTCTCTGTCTCTCTCACTGTCTCTCTCTCTTCCCTTCTCTCTGTCTCTGTCTCTCTCTCTATCTCTCTCTCTTCCCTTCTCCCTCTCTCTCTCTCTCTCTCTCTCTCTCTCTCTCTCTCTCTCTCTCTCTCTCTCTCTCTCTCTCTCTCTCTCTCTCTCTCTCTCTCTCTCTCTCTCTCTCTCCTACTCCCCTCCCTCCCTTTCTCTCCCTCTCTCTCTCTGCCATTTAAAGCTGAGATTCTCAGCAGTTACTACGGTGCCTAGGATGACCAGCGCTCAGTCGCTTTGCTTTGGTTTGTCCGTGCGTGCGTGTGTGTCCGTGCGTGCGTGTGTGTCCGTGCGTGCGTGTGTGTGTGTCCGTGCGTGCGTGTGTGTCCGTGCGTGCGTGTGTGTCCGTGCGTGCGTGTGTGTCCGTGCGTGCGTGTGTGTCCGTGTGTGCGTGTGTGTCCGTGCGTGCGTGTGTGTCCGTGCGTGCGTGTGTGTCCGTGTGTGCGTGTGTGTCCGTGCGTGCGTGTGTGTCCGTGCGTGCGTGTGTGTCCGTGCGTGCGTGTGTGTCCGTGCGTGCGTGTGTGTCCGTGTGTGCGTGTGTGTCCGTGCGTGCGTGTGTGTCCGTGCGTGCGTGTGTGTCCGTGTGTGCGTGTGTGTCCGT
The DNA here is from genome assembly GCA_026745465.1 of Lota lota. Classification (NCBI taxonomy): domain Eukaryota; kingdom Metazoa; phylum Chordata; class Actinopteri; order Gadiformes; family Lotidae; genus Lota; species Lota lota. The sequence goes on from JACYXH010000591.1 coordinate 337,380, forward strand.
GCGTGCGTGTGTGTCCGTGCGTGCGTGTGTGTCCGTGCGTGCGTGTGTGTCCGTGCGTGCGTGTGTGTCCGTGTGTGCGTGTGTGTCCGTGCGTGCGTGTGTGTCCGTGTGTGCGTGTGTGTCCGTGCGTGCGTGTGTGTCCGTGCGTGCGTGTGTGTCCGTGTGTGCGTGTGTGTCCGTGCGTGCGTGTGTGTCCGTGCGTGCGTGTGTGTCCGTGTGTGCGTGTGTGTCCGTGCGTGCGTGTGCGTCCGTGTGTGCGTGTGTGTCCGTGTGTGCGTGTGTGTCCGTGCGTGCGTGTGTGTCCGTGCGTGCGTGTGTGTCCGTGCGTGCGTGTGTGTCCGTGCGTGCGTGTGTGTCCGTGCGTGCGTGTGTGTCCGTGTGTGCGTGTGTGTCCGTGCGTGCGTGTGTGTCCGTGCGTGTGTGCGTGTGTGTCCGTGTGTGCGTGTGTGTCCGTGCGTGCGTGTGTGTCCGTGTGTGCGTGTGTGTCCGTGCGTGCGTGTGTGTCCGTGCGTGCGTGTGTGTCCGTGTGTGCGTGTGTGTCCGTGTGTGCGTGTGTGTCCGTGTGTGCGTGTGTGTCCGTGCGTGCGTGTGTGTCCGTGCGTGCGTGTGTGTCCGTGTGTGCGTGTGTGTCCGTGTGTGCGTGTGTGTCCGTGCGTGCGTGTGTGTCCGTTGCGTGCGTGTGTGTCCGTGCGTGCGTGTGTGTCCGTGCGTGCGTGTGTGTCCGTGTGTGCGTGTGTGTCCGTGCGTGCGTGTGTGTCCGTGTGTGCGTGTGTGTCCGTGCGTGCGTGTGTGTCCGTGCGTGCGTGTGTGTCCGTGTGTGCGTGTGTGTCCGTGCGTGCGTGTGTGTCCGTGCGTGCGTGTGTGTCCGTGTGTGCGTGTGTGTCCGTGCGTGCGTGTGTGTCCGTGCGTGCGTGTGTGTCCGTGCGTGCGTGTGTGTCCGTGTGTGCGTGTGTGTCCGTGTGTGCGTGTGTGTCCGTGCGTGCGTGTGTGTCCGTGCGTGCGTGTGTGTCCGTGCGTGCGTGTGTGTCCGTGCGTGCGTGTGTGTCCGTGCGTGCGTGTGTGTCCGTGTGTGCGTGTGTGTCCGTGCGTGCGTGTGTGTCCGTGCGTGCGTGTGTGTCCGTGCGTGCGTGTGTGTCCGTGCGTGCGTGTGTGTCCGTGTGTGCGTGTGTGTTCGTGCGTGCGTGTGTGTCCGTGCGTGCGTGTGTGTCCGTGCGTGCGTGTGTGTCCGTGCGTGCGTGTGTGTCCGTGCGTGCGTGTGTGTTCGTGCGTGCGTGCCTGTGTCCGTGCGTGCGTGCCTGTGTCCGTGCGTGCGTGCGTCTGTGCGTGCGTGCATGTGTTTGTCCGTGTGTGCGTGCGTGCCTGTTTCCTTGTGTGCGTGCGTGTGTGTGTCCTTGTGTGCATGCGTGTGTCCGTACGTACGTGTGTGTGCGTGCCTGTGTCCTTGTGTGCGTGCGTGTGTGTGTCCTTATGTGCGTGTGTGCCTGTGTCTGTGAATGCGTGCGTGCCTGTGTCCTTGTGTGCGTGTGTGTGTGTGTCCTTGTGTGCGTGTGTGTGGCGTGTCTAGACACTATTCGTCTCGTCGCGACCGTGTCTCCGTGGCGATGACCGGGGTGGACCATCCCTGGCCTCATAGCGAGGTCCTCATTAGCATATGTGTTGAGTAGACTCCTCCTCCTCCTACCTCCACTTACTTTGATGGAGTGTGTGTACATGCAAGCAATTCTCTCTCTCCCTCTCTCTATCTCCCTCTCTCTCCCTCTCTCTCTCTCTATCTCCCTCTCTCTCTCGCTCTCTCCCTCTCTCTCTCTTTCCCTCTCCCTCTCTCTCTCTCTCTCTCTCTCTCTCTCTCTCTCTCTCTCTCTCTCTCTCTCTCTCTCTATCTCCCTCTCCCTCTCTCTCCCTCTCTCTCCCGCTCTCTCCCTCTCTCTCTCTCTCTCTCTCTCCCTCTCTGTCTCTCGCTCTCTCCCTCTCTCTCTCTTTCCCTCTCTCTGTCTCTCTCTCTCTCTCTCTCTCTCTCTCTCTCCCTCTCTCTCTTCCTTTATTTTTCTCTCTCGCTCGCCCACCACACATGTATTATGAATGTTGCCTAATTACGTGGGCCAGAACTCCACCCCCCCCCCCCCCCCACACACACACACACACACACACACACAGGGCTCTGGCAAGCTCATATATGCTTGCTTTTTATCTGTTATCTCCTTTCCTATGGTATGCTAACCCTCCCTCCCTCCCTCCCTCCCTCCCTCCCTCTCTCTGATTGCGCTTCACACCCCCCCCCCCCCCCCATCCGTCTAGCCAAGATCAAACAATGAGCAGATTGAGCGGAAGACCAAAGGACACGGTCAAGCCTATGATGAACAGAAAAGACGGGGGGAAAAAGTGTGTCAATTAGCCACCGTAGCGCAATTACTAGCTTGTCCTTTGCTGGCAGACCGCCTATCCAAGCATCTTTGGCTTTTTGTTGTGTTGTTTTGGTCAAATTCAAATGCGACATGTTTGGCTAATTCAAAGCGGCGTTTTGTATGTGTTCGTTTGTTGTCTTTTTTCCCGCCTGATTATTGGTAATCTTGATGTTGACTGAGTAAGCAGAAGTGTGTGCCAATGCTAGAAGCACTTAGCTA
>JACYXH010000591.1:345000-375000 GCA_026745465.1 Lota lota
AAAGACCGAGTAAATATGTCTTGTTAGCACAGCAGAGCCGTTTGGCCCAGACAGAGGTTTTTCTTACTTTTCTTTTTACTTTCTTTTGAAAGTCCTTCTTGTTTTTGTGAATGAACCGTCTTTAGGTAATCCACCTCCATCGCCCCACTATTTAAGCCACAACTCCCATCAACCCGTTACAGTAGCTGCTGTAGCTAGCTAGCTAGCCTAAGCTTCCATGTAGCATGGTATTGCGCCAGCTGTGCAAGGTTGGCTTGACGGGATGCAGGTATCGGCTTCTGTTTGACTAAGTCTGCAAATGAAAAGGGAGGAAAACCTGTTCTGCAATTCCAATGTAACATGAGCCTGGATTAAAGAGAACGTTGCTTTTCTCTTCCTCCCATGGCCGGCTGTCAACACAGCTTTTTGAACTTGGCCATGTTTATGGTTTTACTTTGGCTGATTGGATGAGAAAAGAGAGAATAAGTGAGATGGCGAGGGAGGGAGAGAGAGGGAGAGACAGACAGAGTGAAGTAGAGAGGGAGCGAGGGAGAGGGAGCGATGTAGAGAGAGGGTGGAGTGTGAGAAAGAATGGCAGAGAGAGAAAGAAAACCAATGAAGGTAAAGAGAGAGAGAGATGCAGGGAGAAAGAGAGAGGTGGGCAAAATGAGTGACAGAGCAGTGACAGATAAATGTAGAGAGATTGAGAGAGAAAGAAGAGAAGGAAAGAATGCAGCATCACCTTCCCCATCACAAAAACCCACGAAGGGCATGGTGGAAGATCAGCCTCCCCCTCCCTCCCCCCCCATATCTCTGTATCTGCCCACCCCCCCCCCCCCCCCCCCCCCCCCGCCTTTTATCGACCCCCCGGCCGTGCATGTTACTCAACACAGTGCACGTCACAATTATCTGTCACGGTAGACTCACTCGGGATCAATAGCCATCTAACAAAACAGAATATCCCACAATCCTCTCTTCGCTGTCCACCATACATTCCTTCACGGAGTCCAATCGCAGTCTTGGATCGCCGATGTGTGTGTGTGTGTGTGTGTGTTTGGCGGCCATCTTTCTTGGCTAGAGTTACTCACTACCTCGGCAGTGAATTCTTTCCTCTCTCGCCGCCCACTGTGTCTGTCTTTTGATTTAAAACACGCACACACAGACACACACATATATATATATAAACATACACAGACAGACACACGCACACACACAGATATACACACACACACTCCCAAACAGATTTGACTTATCGGTTGCACTACCAGAAGTTGCAGTAGCAAAAACAAAACCAACACACACAGACGGAAAGAGACACACACACACACACACACACACACACACCTTCACGCGCGCACGCTGGCACACACAGGTTTGACTTATCAGTTGCAGCAGCTAAAGCAAATCCACATGCACACACAAATACACGCACATTTTATTTATCAGTTGCAGGAGCTGAAGTGGCAGTAGCGAAAAGAAAACACAGACACACACACACATACACATAGACACACAAATAGACACATACAGGCACACACACAGACACAAACACATACATACACTCCCACTGATATGACTTATCACTGGCAGTAGCTAAAACAACCACACAGGGTTATCAGATTCAGTAGGTAAAGTGTGTGGGTGGTATCTCTGTGTGTGTGTGTGTGTGTGTGTTTGTGTGTGAGATACACCCTCATTGCCCTCTTAGGACGGCAGCTGCCTGTTAGGTGACACACACACACACACACACACACACACACACACTTCCCCTACTCACAAACGTACATAATGTGCAGGTACGAGAGATCTGTTACCTAAGATTAAGGACACACACACACACACACACACACACACACACACACACACACACACACACACACACACACACTGAGGGATGCACAAGCTCTGGGTCATATGAATGCAGAAGAGGTCTTCAACTCCTACCTTTATGCATGGTTTCCAGCTACCTGTGTGCCTAGCGTCCGCACAAAGGGGGTGATTGTGAGTCCCTGTGTAACCCGAGTCCTGTCTGCTTTCCCTGTGTTCCTCTCCTGCTAATTCAATGGAGCAGGAGCAGCTTGCAGGCCTTTCTACAGCCGCCCCAAAAATGGCTCCAAGCTCCAAGCTCCAAGTCTCTTTGTAATCCTTATTCTCATTTAGTGGTCAGACATGCCGTTGGGGTGCAACAATTAAAGGAACAGATAAAAACCAACACACACTCAAGCTGTGCCACTGATTGTATTTATTTATTTTCCGAAGAGTAACACACGGCCACCAACGAAGCCAGAATACAGTGGACTACATTACTGCAGTTTCCATTATCCCCCCCCCCCCCCCCCCCCCCCACCCCAGAAATGGCTGAATGACAAGTTATCATTTGATTGGCGCTAGAATACCATAGAAACCATGACACCTTTTATGGGGACATTTTGTGGTCTTTCTGGCTCACAGGGAGAAGGGAGGGGAGAGAGGGAGAGAGAGAGAGGGAACAGGCTGGTGGACCAACAGGCAGACAGACAGGCAGAGAGACAGACAGACAGGCAGGCCGGCCGGCAGAGAGACAGACAGGCAGACCAACAGACAGACAGAGAGACGGACACAATTTTTTTTTTTTTTTACTGAGACCCACTTTTTAACACCTAAATGTTAATAACATTTATGTGTTGCACACACGCACTGAGGCACATGCACACACACTCGCACACACACACCCAGCGGGCGACTGCAGCGGCAGCACCACATGGAAAATGTCTGGGCGCGAGCCAAACACACACACTTCTCAATATTAATTTGGTGGGGTGCAGCGGTGGCTAATCTCCCTCAGCATATCTTCACTATCTCAAAGTGTGCTTTCATCTTCATTCCATTTTCATCCATCAAATACCGGCGTGAGGTCTGACCTTGGCTCTGTGGCCCGCAAAAAAAAACGATTTCAAAGGTGGGGAGAGAGAGTGACGAAGAGAGGGATACAAAAGTGAGAAAGGAACAGGAAAAAACAGATGTGCAAGATAAAACCGGAAGGAATAAGGGGAAACTCAAGCAGAGTTTGTGTCTGTATGTGAGTGTCTGTTTGTGTCTGCATGTGTGCGTGTGCATATGAGTGTGTGTGTGTGTGTGTTGCAACCTGTTTCCTCTCAGACTGTTGGGTCGTAACTAAAGGCCTTGCAGAGACAGCCTGTGTTCATGATTCTGTGTCTTCCTTTGTCTTCGCTTACTGCCCTATATCTCTTTCTTCCTTCTCTTTCCATCTCTTCTTCCAGGTCATGTTCTCAGTCTCTCTCTCTCTCTCTCTCTCTCTCTCTCTCTCGCTCCCTCTGTCTCTCTGTCTCTCTCTCTCTCTCTCTCTCTCTCTCTCTCTCTCTCTCTCTCTCTCTCTCTCTCTCTCTCTCTCTCTCTCTCTCTCTCTCTCTTCCCCCCCCGTTCTGCATTCCACTCTTCTCCCCTCCTTGTACTTAATTCTCGGCGTTGTCTGCCATTTTAATGACTAATTTGTAATAATTGTTTTCAGAATCATTCCCATCTAATTGTCTTGCACCCCTCCCCCGTTTAGTCGAACAGGTGGTATTAGACATTTGTTGGGTAAATATGTATTTGTGTGTGTGTGTGTGTTTGTGTGTGTGTGCGTGTGTATGTGTGTTTGTGTAATCATGCTTGTTGGGCCTTGTCAATGGGGGATTGGTCAAAGTATTTCTGCGTGTTTGCACCTGTGTGTGTGTGTGTGTGTGTGTGTGTGTGTGTGTGTGTGTGTTTAAGCAGGTAATTTGATTCTAAAGACTGGCGTTGACTTGAATGAGTAGAACTGCTGCTCTGATTTCATGGAGAGCAGGGCATGCGCCCCCTGGTGGCGAGGGTGGGATCACAGGAGCCCCGTCGTACGAGCATGATTTATTAAACTACGAAACACGAGCATGCGGTCTCCATGGTGACCGCGGAGACGCACATAGCGCTGTAACCTTGCACACACACATGAATACACACACACATTCAAAGGTGAAAAGACACACACACACACACACACACACACACACACACACACACACACACATGAATAGACATAAACTCACAGACACAGACGCGTATGAATATATGCACACACTACAAAAGACACACACACACACACACACACACACTCTCCAGACCTACTTATCTCACATGAATGATACATGCCTGCATAAACATACTCAAATTAAACGTCTCATTAGCGGATAAGCCTGGTATAAGCTGCTCTGACTCTCGCTCCATCTCTCTCTCTCTCTAGCCCCATCACTCACTCTCTCTCTCTCTCTCTCTCTCTCTCTCTCTCTCTCTCTCCATCACTCTCTCTCTCCATCACTCTCTCTCTCTCCATCACTCTCTGCCTGCCTCTCTCACTCGTCGTGTGTCTGTTTGGAAGGCAGCCTGATCCCTAAATGTGGGTTATCTGTCATCAGTGGAGTAAATAAGTGGCTGTTGATTAAGCCCTCACTCTGGCTCCCTCTGACTGTCTCTGACTGTCTCTGACTCACTCTGGCTCTCTCTGACTGTCTCTGACTCTCTCTGACTCTCTCTGAATGTCTCCGACTCTCTCTGACTGTCTCTGACTCACTCTGGCTCTCTCTGACTGTCTCTGACTCTCTCTGACTGTCTCTGACTCTCTCTGACTCTCTCTGACTCTCTGACTCTCTCTGAATGTCTCCGACTCTCTCTGACTGTCTCTGACTCTCTCTGGATGTCTCAGACTCTCTCTGACTGTCTCTGACTGTCTCTGACTCTCTCTGACTGTCTCTGACTCTCTCTGACTGTCTCTGACTCTCTCTGACTGTCTCTGACTCTCTCTGACTGTCTCTGACTCCGCGTTGCTGGCGACTTCTTCACTTCTGCTTGTTTCGCCGTCCTCCTTCTGTCCTTGTCCGTCCACCTCCTCTGTCTGACTTTTTCTTTCTTTCTTTCTTTCATTCTTTCTTTCTTTCTTTCTGTTTTTCATTCTTTCAAAAAGCTGTTGAATATCATTACCCTTAGAAAAAAGAAATACCTCTGGTTACCATGGCGATAACGCCTCCCCATATCACCCACCACGCTTTACCCAGCATGCTCCACTGCTCTCTCTCTCTCTCTCTGGAATATAGCATAGCAGCACCATAGCTAACATGGCAGGGCATACAACCACTAGCTTACCCACCTCCGCCTTCCTCCTCCACCCCCCACGGTTACAGGCAGTGCTTGAATCACCTCAGCCCTGCTGTTGGACAACGCCCCCCCTTCCCCCACACTCCCAACTCCTCCCCCACACTCCCAACTCCTCCCCCACACTCCCAACTCCTCCCCCACACTCCCAACTCCTCCCCATACCGCGGGGGGAGAGCGCTTTAGCTGCTGTCGCCATGACGTTCCAACCGTGTCACAACGCGCTAACATGACGAGCGACCACACGGCCTGTCAGCGTCCAGGGACAGGACACACACACACACACACACACACACACACACACACACACACACACACACACACACACACACACACACACACACACACACTGCACCCATGGCCCAGGGGGGAGCCACGCTGACGGTTTGATTGACACGTGACAAGACATGACAATGCCGATCAGACGACGTCAGAACACACACGAGGCAACGCCCACGTGATTGACAGACCTGTTGACACACACACACACACACACACACACACACATACAAATGTACACACACCCACACAGATAAGAACAGAAGTACCACACACGCACACATACACTTGCGTATAGCCATGTGGTGTTGAAGGAATTGAAAAACTGGTCGAGTGGTCGTGGAGGTTTGGAAAGCAGCACCAGGGTCAGGTCTGGGATTACCTCTCTTCTCAGGCTTACTCTAACAGATTCCTGGGGCAACGATGTGAAACACCCTGCACTGGGAGAGAGGCTGCTGTCAAGCCCTGCAGTTTCTCCTTGTCCAGGAGGATCTGCTGGTGGGGTGTTTGACTATTGCAAGGCTCCTTTTGAAGCTCCTCAGCACTGCCTTCTCCTTATGGCATGTCTTAATAACACGTCTACAATGAGTTTACTTCAAGTCACTTGGATGACGGCGTCTGCTGAAGACTATGCTTTAAATGGTGATAGTAATAGTCTTAAATTACTACTGGGCCTACTGGGAACAACAGTGGATATCTCCATCAATGTCTGCTGTTCTGAACTCATTTAATTTCCCATGTGAAGGGAAAGGTGAGAGGACATAATCCCACTGCCACTCAAAACTAAAGTACTCCTTCCTCCCTCCCTCCCTCCCTCCCTCCCTCCCTCCCTCCCTCCCTCCCTCCCTCCCTCCCTCCCTCCCTCCCTCCCTCCCTCCCCCAAATGAAGGGCGCTGCTCTTTGTAACGCTCAGAGGTCGGTTTGAGGGCGATTGGGAGGGGGCGTGGTTTGTTGATGACGAAGGGGAGCGGAGGAACGCTACTGCCGAAGAAGAAGAAAGCATTCCTCCAACGTCAGCGGCCTAATCCCTCACTTGAAGAGCAATTCAAAGTTTCCTTGAGACTTTCAGAAGAAAGGAGGGAAGGAAGGATGTGTGTGTGTGTCTTTTGTTTCCTTTTCTTTTCTTTCCCATCTTTGTGTGTCTAATCTATCTTTCTCTCTCTGGGGCTTGTGTGTTTGTGTGTGTGTGTGTGTGTGTGTGTGTGTGTGTGTGCATATGTATGTGTGCGTGTGTGTGCGTTCTCATGGATGGTAGCATAGCTGGTGGCTTTCATCCAAACCTCCTCAAACAGAGGAGAGAATATACTAGAAGAGGGGTACAGGCAGGAGGAAAGGTTTGGGTCAGACTACACTTTCCTCCCCCCTGCTCTCTGTCTCTGTCTCTGTCTCTCTCTGTCTCTCTCTGTCTCTCTATCTCTGTCTCTCTATCTCTGTCTCTCTCTCTCTGTCTCTCTCTCTCTCTCTCTCTCTCTCTCTCTCTCTCTCTCTCTCTCTCTCTCTCTCTCTCTCTCTCTCTCTCTCTCTCTCTCTCATCCTTTCCCTTTTTCCCCTCCCGTTTACCGATTCAGCCGGTGCTCGCGTCCCTCCCCTTTCTTCTCTCTCTGGATCCTAAGCGCTCCCAGGACACCCCCTTCATGGAGGGATTTACCCTGCTGAGGTCTGAAGCGATGAGCCTCGGTGGGTAGGGACAGCGGTTTTGTTGCCTCAATAACATCGCGCTGAGCACCAGGAGGTAGCTGGGCTGGCTAAAAACGGATTAGCTTAGCCTTGATGTTTTTTGTCGTTTTTTTTTGGCTTCGCTTCTTGTGCTGCGTTTTAATTTGTTCACAGCTTACTGTTGTGGTGTGTGTGTGTGTGTGTGTGTGTGGGGGGGATATTATTATTAAAAACCAGGCGGTATTCTGTCGGTTTGAACAAGGGCGTTTGAGGCCTGCAGCAGACGACAGTGAGTTCCAGAAGCGTGTCCAAGGTCAGCCGCGTCGATGGGCCGCAGCGTAGAGTCGGCCTACAGGCCGCCAACAGTCCAGGGAATCACAGGCTGTTGCTTTAATAACAATGTTCTAATGAATTATATGAGGAAACTCAAATAGAAATACATTTTTTCCACGTTATGTGAAGGTATGGGATAGTTCATTTCCTCTGATGTATACTCTTACTATTGGTTCTGCTCGGTTCTGCTGTTCCATCCACTAAATAGCAAAATAATGTCATTATGAGCAATTTGTGCATTTGTGATACAAACTTCGGACCTTAAAGACGTTGGGGCCATGTTTTAAAAATAAATGATAAAGAACTATCCTCATTCATCCTCGAAGCTAATGGCCCTCAAAGCAAAGCCTAAAAGGTGTTTTGAAGTATTTCTTTCTTTAGTTCTTTACACACAACAAGAATCATTATGAGATGTTATTAAAAACGAAATAAATCGATTGTAAAGATTTTGTTATTACCAAATGAACCAAAAAGGGAACTCTCTCTCCTCTGTAGAGTCGTGCTAATGCCCTCATGGTGGGCTATGGGCTGGGGTCTTTATCTGGCCCCCTCCACTCAGCCCATTACTCCCTTTGGTTCCAGTGGTTTCTGGAAATGTTACACCTACCTTCCGCTCTCTCTCTCTCTCTCTCTCTCTCTCTCTCTCTCTGTCTCTCTCTCTCTCTCTGTCTCTCTGTCTCTGTCTCTGTCTCTGTCTCTGTCTCTCGCTCTCTGTCTCTGTGTCTCTGTCTCTCTCTGTCTCTCTCTCTCTCTCTCTCCCTCTATCTTCTGTCTTTCTCCCCTTTCTTTTGCTCTTCTTACCTTTCTGTTTTTGGAACAAAAGGAGAAGGACTGAGGAGGAGGAGGAGGAGGAGCAGGGTGGAGGATATGTATAGAGCTAAAGAGGTGTACTCAAGCGTGACTGGACCAAAGCTGTCAGCAGAGGTGATATCTGAGACTCCTGGTGGCAGCTGAAATAACATATAGACTCCTCCTCCTCCTCCTCCTCCTCCTCCTCCTCATCCTCATCCTCTTCTCCTTCCTTCCTCAAATCAGCTGCCACTCCAGGCAAGCGGTGACCCGAAGGCCCGCACCTTGGGGGGTCCCCTTGTGGCAGCCAAACAGACCCCCCCCCCCCCCCCACCACTGAGACGTGAGAGCGCCGCCAGCTCAGGTTAGCCAGGAGGCTAGTGCGCGAAAAAAGAAAATGAACGGTTGAAACTCAAGTAGCACCCAAATAAAACCTGAGCCGATGCCCCGATCACGTTCCCATTGATCTCCCGTCTCAGACGTCAAGCGCCTCGCTAACCGCCTGCGCATCACTGAGCCGAGCTAATATCCTAGCTCATATCTTTTAGCTTTTTCTTAATCGTCCCCGGACGTCAAAAGTGATTTAACTCGGCAGGTGTAATTTTGCCCTGCAGGGGGTGAGGTAGGTGGCTCTATGTTGAGGTAGGGGTTCCTGTGTTTTACATTTACATTAAGGGCATTTTGGCAGATGCTTTTATTATTATTTAATCAAGATAGCGTTTGTGTTTAGCTCGCGTCAGAAAGCTGTGACTCTCTCTCTCACACATTCTTTCCCTCTATTGACTCCCCTACCTCAACCTCCATCTCCTCTCCTTACCTCCTTCCCTTATTTGTATTCCCTGCCCGACTGCAGAATGACACCGGCCCTGTGGTTTATGTTTACTTTCCCTGGCCGAGACTTTCCCCCAAGTTGCAATTACTTGCGGCGGTTGGTAGTGGCGGGTCAGCGCCGCCTGCCACAGGCGTTCACAGCTGAAATTACACTCAGCGAGCTGGAGCCACCCCGTCCATCTTCAGCCGAGTCCGACTTAATTGTAAATTCAATCATGCGAGGAGGAACTGGATAGCTAGCCACAAAAGAAAAGTGTGTCTGCAGAATGCGAGTAATATGGGATGGGATGGAATAGCAATTTAGCATAAACATAGCGGCCGGTGTATCCCAGACACCTATTACATGGGTTTTAAGCGGTTTGTGGTGGGTCACGCCTGCCTTGCTGTCGGGAGGAGATGTTTTTCGGGAGCTTTCAGAAATCCCTCCGCCAGCTAGCTAACTTGCTAGCTGTCGTCTCTAAGTACGTGTATGTGTGTCTGTGTGTAGTGTGTGTGTGTGTGTGTGTGTCTGTGTGTAGTGTGTGTGTGTGTGTATGTGTCTGTGTGCTTTTTTTCGGATCTTAAATAACTCTGAGGCACCGGCTACCATTAGCTTTCTGTAGGGAGCACATTAGCTAGCTATCATTATCTAGCTGCATTTAGCTAGTTGAAGCTACTGGTTGTTGCTGTTTTTTTGTGTGTGTGTGAGACAAGTCCAAGACACCAGCTAGCTAACATTAACTGGCCACAAAACATTCACTGTGAGTGTGTGTGTGGTTGGTGGTTTATTTTCTACTTTTCTCTTAATAACTCCCGACATCTCAGTGAGGTGTGTCCTCGGGACCCTCTACAGTGTGTCAGGGGTGGGGGGGGGGGGGGGGGGGGGGGTAGAGAGCCTACATGTCAAGTGAAGTGTCCTCGACAGACTTCAGCTAGGAAGAAGGGAGGAGGAGGAAATGAAAGTAAAATCTGAAAGTGTGTGTGGGTGGGAGGGGGGGTTCAGACATTACTGACATGGCTGGCGTGAGCCTCTTGTTTTCATTGGCTCCCCGTTCGTTTGAGCACGGTAAGCAGCCCATGTGTTTCATGTTAAGTGGAAATAGCAAAGGCCTATCGCGCTCTCTCTCTCTCTCTCTCTCTCTCTCTCTCTCTCTCTCTCTCTCTCTCTCTCTCTCTCTCTCTCTCTCTCTCTCTCTGTCAAAGGCCTGGGGCTCGTTTACCTATCCCCGCTTCCCCTAGTTCATGGGAGACCCTCCATCACTCGTAGCTGTCATGGTAAACATTCAATCAAGTAGGATGGGAGGGGGGCAGTGTGTGTTTAAGAAACCCCCCCCCACCCACTGTCAGCGGCCCCTGCATCTGGTCAGAATAAAGCAAACAGATGGAGGGGTTTCTGCAGCTGGAATATGGAAACCACTCTCTAGCACTTAGGTTAGCCTGTGTGTGTGTTTGTCTGCCTGTTTGTGTGTGTGTGTGTGTGTGTGGTGTGTGCGTGCGTGCGGTCCACTCTATCATCAACATCATCATGCTCCAGACAGATTCGGGTTGATTGACAGCCGCATGGACCTTGATGGGCTGCAGGTGGAGAGATGGGCGTGCGAGGTTCTGCCCTCATGGGGCATCGAGTCTCGTCCGTTACCTGGAGCCGCCGACTCTCAAAATGGCCGTCGCACTCTGCGAGGGGGTCAACTACTGTGTGTGTGTGTGGGTGTGTGGATATTGTGTGTTGGGATTGTGTGTGTGTTTGTGATGTTGTCCTTCAAGGTTAACGTGTGTGTGTGTGTGCGCACACGTGTGTGTGTGTGTGTGTGTGTGTGTGTGTGTTACAAACCCCTAGCGCTTCTCCACGTGAGGTCTGGGCAGTGGAGAGATTGGTTGTGATACACAACCACACACACACACACACACGCACACACACACGCGCACACACACACCATCTAAACAGATATGGGTATGGGTACGGGTATGGACAAAAGGAAAACACCACTGTCCAGCTGTACCAGAAATGAAACATCCAACAAGTGTAGACTATTTTCTTCATTTGTTTTAAAGATAGTGAGAGCCGTCGGCAGTCGACTGTCACGGCAGAATCGAACAGTCGTCTCCATGTAGAGCTCCAAACCCCCCCCTTCTATCTCGACTCTGTCGGAGACATTCAGCTGAACAGAAGCTATGTGTTCATTTGGGGAAGAAATCGATCCACCTGTGTTCTTGTTCTCTCTCACACACAAGGTTTCTATTCCCACGACGCACACACACACACATGTTTCACTGCTGTGGATATTTGCGAGGGCTGTCGGTGTTGCATCGGTGATTCATCGCGTACCAGTACACATTTTATCTTACGTCTTGACCAAAACAATTATCCCAATCCCAAAAGCAACAGAGTGAAGTTGACTCATGACGAAATAGTTGATTAGATTTTCACATGTATTGGATTACTTTACGTTTAGCACACAGCACTGCTGAGCAGTTGGGACTTGTCGTTGTATAATCCACTCTAAACTATTGATTTAGAAAAACAAGGAAAGAAAATAAACAAGTACCACAAAAATACGGAAACATGACAAGAAACATCACCTGAACGTAGAAACAAAAACGAGAAAAAATCACCGGATGTTTCGTAATTTTTACATCAATTCAAATGCTTTTTTTTCAACTTATAGAAAACAACCAATCTCCCCTTCAGGGCAGCCATTTTAATTATGCTACAAATGTTTGCCTATCCAAGTGAACTTTCCATGAATATTTATATCAATTCATTTGTTGAGTGTTGATTGTAATTACAATGAAACATGATTTATTGCCAAGATTGCTGTGTTTCGCCAGTGAGCCGAAGCCAGCCTGTGTGTGTGTGCATGGCTGTGTGTGTGCGTGCATGTGTGTGTGTGTGTGTGCATGGCTGTGTGTGTGTGTGTGTGTGCATGTCTGTGTTTGTGTGCGTGCATGTCTTTGTGTGTGTGCTTGTCTGTGTGCGTGTGCATGTCTGTGTGTGTGCACGCATATCTGTGTGTGTATGTGTGTGTGTGTGTGTGCATATTTGTGTATGTGTGCATGTCTGTGTGTGTGTGCGTGTGCATGTGTTTATATGCGAATACATTAATGAAATTCAAATTCTCAAACACGAGGACAGGGAGAATAGTAGTCCCCAGTGACTTGTGGTAAATGTTCATTATAAAACAATTATATATTATTATTTTTAATAGCAGTTTTCTCTCTGAAACATTAAGAAGAGCAGTGGTGTTGACTTAATATCTTAAGCCTTATCTTCAACCTTTCACCTCTTACATTTCTAGTGGTGTACAAATGTACACACTATTCATTAGTTTGTCACACATTTGTACAAGTTGGCTTACATGTGGGCAACACATGTGCAAACATAACTATACTTTACAACACATCCTATACTTGTGTGTCTTTATGGACAGGACCGCGAAGAGCGACGCGAGAGAGAGCGAACATAGCCTAGGGCCGGCCGCTACCATCTGCAGTGCCCGCTCGATTATTGTGCACTGGTGGCACCACCAAGCCACTCCATAGTCTCACGATGCCAACCACAGTGTGCGTGTTTCCCCTCCCCGCCAGACTTAGATCGTAAGCCGGTGACAAACGGCTGATTCCGGGATGGTGTGAATCACTGTTGCCCTTCCCAATAACTCAGTCTACTCAGATCTGTAGAGAGAGAGAGAGAGAGAGAGAGAGAGAGAGAGAGAGAGAGAGAGAGAGAGAGAGAGAGAGAGAGAGAGAGAGAGAGAGAGAGAGAGAGAGAGAGAGAGAGAGAGAGAGAGAGGGAGAGGGTGAGGGAGAGAGATGGTGAGGGAGAGAGAGGGTGAGGGTGAGAGAGAGGCGTTGAGGATGTGAGTCATGGGATTCTGTCCCCTTTAATATTCTCATGATGAAACGAACCCGCAACGAGAGAGAGAGAAAGAGAGAGAGATACAGGGCAGAAAGAGAGAAGGATATAAATACAGAAGTGAGGGAGGGACATAGGAAGATAAAGAGAAGCAATGAGAAGACAACGTAAGAAAGTGAGATAGCTGCAAAGAGAGAAATACAAAACCATCAGTGTGAAAGAGAGAGAGAGAAAGATAAGAGAGAGAGAGAGAGATAAGACGTAGTGGGAGAGCACTAAAAACAGAAGAGACAGAGACCGACAGAGAAAGAGAGACAGAGACAGAGAGAGAGAGGGACACAGAGAGAAAGAGAGATAAGACACAGTGGGGGAGCAACAAAACCAGCAGAAAACCAGCGGACAGGAGAAGACATCCATGCGAGGGGAGGGAAGAGAGAGATGGGGGAGAGAGAAGGGAAGCCTGGAGCTGTGGTCTGTCTATTTGCAGGGATTAATGAATGACATTAGCTATTTGTTATGCCATTTATTTAGGTAATGACCAGGCGCAGTCTCTCACTCCTTCCTTCCGTCCCTCCTCCTCCCCCTACTCTTCCCCTCCTCTCCCCCTTTCACTCACTCCCCTCTACAGTTACACTGCTGCAGCAGTGCTGAGGGAGAGGAGGAGGGAGGGAGATGGATAGGGAGAGGGAGAGATATATATATATATAGAGATGGAGAGAGAATGAGAGAGATATAGATAGAGTTGGATAGAGAGAATGAGAGTGAGGGATAGAGTTAGAGAGATAATGAGAGAGAGAGAGAGACAGTGAGGGGCAGGGTTTTAATGACACGCTCTGTCACTGCTTAACTCGGACGCTCCTCGAGAATGTGCCAGTCAGAGCCGCCTGTATCGACAGGGTGTGTGTGTGTGTGTTGGGGGGGGGGTTTACTTTTGAGATTTGTGTTCATTTGTACAGTAATGAATGTGTAAGTATGTACAGTAATGTGTGCATGAATGTCTGGGTGTGTGTTTTTGTATTTGTGTGCGCGTGTAGTACCGTGAGAATGTGTACGTCTGCACATAATATGTAAAGATGTGCTGTATATAATGTTTATGTGTGTGTTTGTGTGTGTGTGTGTATGAACACAACATGCATGCAGGGTTACCCCCCTATCCTTGTCCTGCTTGCTGTGTGAAAGAAGCTGATTGGTCCTCTACATTCTGCTCACCTGTCTTTACTGAGTTAAAGCCGGTACTCTTTAGTTCGGTTTTGTTCATTTTACTAAAATATGAATCTTTGATCCTCCATCTATGACCATCTTTCCAAGGATTATTAGAGAGAGTTAAATGTTTATTTCTGTGTTATTTATAAACCAGAGGTTTTCTGAGAGACGGCAGATTAATCTCAATGTTGGCACCATTACTCTTTTCACTGTTAAACAGGCCAAGATGTCAAGGCCGAGGTTGTCTTATGATACATACACAAGGACATAAGTACAGTTATACTTTCCTCACTGCTTCTTCCTTTTAGCTCACTCTTAGTCTCACTTCTTAGCTAGCCCTCTTCTGCTCTGACCTTGAACACAACGCACCCTTAAAGCAAGGGTGTCCATTTCCTAGATTTCTGCCATTTTGAACCCCAATGTCCCTCTATTTCTCCACTAACACCCCCTCCCCCCTTTCCCCCCCCCCCCCCCCCCCCCAAAACTTGCAAAAATAAGTGGAACTTGGAAAAAAGCTAGAGCTATATAGAGCTGGAGCGAATGAGCTAGAGCTATATAGAGCTATATAGATAGAGCTAGAGCCATATAGAGATAGAGTGATAGAGTTACGTATATAGAGCTAGAGCGATAGAGCTAGAGCGATAGAGCTAGAGCGATAGAGCTAGAGCGATAGAGATAGATTGATATCGATAGAGCTAGAGTGATAGAGCTAGAGCGATAGAGCGATAGAGCTAGAGCGATATAGCTAGAGCGATAGCGATAGAGCTAGAGCGATAGAGCTAGACAGACAGAGGGGCAGAAAGAGGCCAGAAAGTGACCCCCGCGCCGTGTGGTTTCTCTCGTTCTCTCGTCCAGCCGTTCCGTCGGGTGACCTTCTCAGTGGTGAGCCAGCCGCAGGACCCCCACCACCAGGGCTCTCTGCAGAGCTGCTACGACAGCGGCCTGGACGAGTCCGAGACCCCCAGCAGCAAGAGCTCGTCGGGCCCCCGGCTGGGCGCCCTGCCCCTGCCCGAGGACAGCTACGAGAGGACCACCCCGGATGGAAGTGTCGGTGAGGCAGAACACATGGAGAATGGTAGGGGCTTCAAACACTGAAAACCACAGGAACACTTAGAGCCAGAGAGCAAGGACAGAAGGAGACACCGCACCCACGCACACACGCACCCACGCGCACACAAACACTAATGAGGCGCGCACACAGACACGTACAGGAGCGACGTGAGCGGTAGGTTGAAGGTGTTCGGCACGGAGGTGAGGACAGGGTCAGGAGGGGACGGGGGTGTGGTTGAGGGGTAACGGGGTGGGGGATGTGGAGGGTCCTGGATCAAGATGAGGCCCATGGCGGACTTGATGCACACAAACACGACTTAGGGCTTTTCGGGCTGCTTTTCGTTTTGCCAGCACAATGCTTGAGTGTGTTTCATAACCCGATGGCTTTGCTTTGGAGAGACTTTGGTTAATCGATGCCGAGGGTGGGGATGAGAGAACAAAGGTAACAGACATCTCCATCTAACATCAAAGCCCCTTTTCTCCATTTTATCAAATCCTTTTTTTCAGTATTTGTATTCGGTTTGTTTGAACCCCCTTCCTCCACCGCCAATGAATCCCATTCGGAACCCAAGTGGGGATTGATTTGGATTTTTACTTTTACTGCTGCTTTTGTAGATCAAATACAGGAAGAAGTAGGAATTTGGCAGAGTCTTACTCGCCTTGTACGACGGGGTGTGGGGTTAGTCGGGCCAGATAACTGCTCAGTGCTAGTTTACAATGACACGTTGGCGTTAAGGCTAACTCAAGGTTATGAAGCCATTTCCTTCTCTTCTCTGTGGAGGAATGAATGGCGTTGAGTGAAAGGGTTTTGAATGAGGGAAGGAGTGCCCCAGAGCGCAGAGCAAGTGTGAAAGCATGGACAAGAGGAGGAATGAAGATGTACAAAAAATGGAAACACTAGCCACTGAACTTCTGAGTTTCTGGACTGCTTCCCTTAAAAATAACTCCCATTGTGTGTGTGTGGGTGTGTCAGAGGTAATGGTCCCGTTGTGTGTATGTACGTGCGTCCTTGTGTGTGTGGGTGTGTCAGAGGTAATGGTCCCGTTGATAGCCTTGCGGTTTGAGTCTGGGTTTAACAAGGGCGAAGCGTCTCTGAGCGCTGAGCCTGAATGGAAAGACTTCCCCAGAGTTGCTATCAGATAAGCATATTAAACCCCAGAAAAGAAGCTTGCACAATAAAAGCCCTCATTTAAATATCGAAATCCAGCAGCGGGATGTAAATACGTTGACTTTTTTTTTAAGTCCAGTAGCTCGACTTCTCTATTTTGAATGTTTTTATATCCCCTCCAAATAATCCAAAAGGTTACTCACAGAAGGTTATGGCAAGGATAATAAAACGGGGACAGATTGTAGATAGCGGGCCAAATGAAGTGATGAAAGCCGACACTTATTGGATTTTACACGACCCTCTGGAGGCCCCTGGATGGACAGATGTGGGCGGTGGAACGGCCCCACAAACGCTCCACACAGGTGGCGGAAATGAACATGTGTCGCAATATCCCGGTCCCGCCGCAGATGGAAACTGTTCCTCTGTCCCGCGTCGCACCTGGCATTTCAGAAGACTTGCAGACAACAGACCAGCCATCTACAAGGCTGATCAGCCCTGGTTAAAACGAGGGCTGATCAGCCCTGGTTAAAACGAGGGCTGAATCAGCCCTGGTTAAAACGAGGGCTGAATCAGCCCAGGTTAAAACGAGGGCTGAATCAGCCCTGGTTAAAACGAGGGCTGATCAGCCCTGGTTAAAACGAGGGCTGATCAGCCCTGGTTAAAACGAGGGCTGATCAGCCCTGGTTAAAACGAGGCCTGATCAGCCCTGGTTAAAACGAGGGCTGATCAGCCCTGGTTAAAACGAGGGCTGATCAGCCCTGGTTAAAACGAGGGCTGATCAGCCCTGGTTAAAATGAGGGCTGAAATTAGACATTTTAGTCAACGTTCTTTGAAAGGAAATTGGACAGAAGTCCGTGGAATAGCAGACACCGCAGATAAGATCACATCCGACGTTTAAAACCAAAACACACAAACAAGTAGCCCAAACTATTTAACCTGCCTCAAATGCCACGGGATTTACAAAACTAAACACATATAAGTATTACTCTTAAAATTGAACAATGATGACTCAAAGTATCCTCCCTCCGTCTGGTTGAATTCCCATTTCAAAGGAAAGTTCTCAAGAAAGAAGCAAAAAAGGGTAATTTTCCAGTGACAGCTTTTTGCATAAAGGCAGTCAAGGCCAACAAAGGCAATTTTCTTACAAGAAACCAACAACTGACTTGTCGATATTTCTCAAATATATGCTTGCATCAGCTTAATACTTTGAGCACAATGCCTTTTAGGAGCGATTGCACTGTATATATTTATATATATATATACACATATTTATCTGTATAGGGGTTGGCGTGTGTTTTGTGTGATCAAGGTTACAACTCAACTTGTTGGCGTTCCCGTTGAGAAACCTCTTTAAGGCCCTTCTGCTTCAGTATTCCACTGAAGTATCCTCTTCAAGTCCCCTCGCAAACGTCTTCACAGAGGTTATCCAGGCGTGAACGTTATCTTTATTTCAGTTCAGCTCCTCTCATCTTAGTCCAGGAGAGGTTTCCATCGATATTTAAATCCCTGGAAGTATGTGAGGTCTCGCTCGCTGCCCTGAGAGTACGCCTCACCCCGCAGCTCATCATAAGAAGTTAGTTTGGCTTCGGCCATTTTGTAATCCTCTCATTCTGTAGTCCGCCCACACACCCCCCCCCCCCCCCCCCACCCTCTCCAGCGATACACTTGCCAGCTCCTACCCATAATCTATTAAAACAAACCGGTGTGACCGTGACTCAAACAAGAGACGATGGCTGGAGTAAGTGGACGGAGATGGCGAGGCGTACAGCTTGTGCCAGCTTCGTTAGCCACAGGTACTAGCAGGGGTCATTAAAATGTGCTTGTAATGTAATGGCGGACACACTGAGGGTGTGTGTGTGTGTGTGTGTGTGTGTGTGCGCGCGTGTGTGTGTGTGTGTGTGTGTGTGCGTGTATGCGTGTGTGCGTGTGTGCGTGTGTGCGTGTATGTGCGTGTGTGCGTGTGTGCGTGTGTGCGTGTGTGCGTGTGTGCGTGTGTGCGTGTGTGCGTGTGTGTGTGTGTGTGTGTGGTGTTGCGTCCTGATGTGGAATGCCAGATTTTCAAAACCCCCGAGGTTAGAGAGAATTACTTTGCCTGAATACGCGACAGTGGCATCGTGTTTTTCAGCTTCTTTCTTTCTGAAAGGACTTGTGTACACAGCATCGTGTTGTTGTTTTTGCTGTAACTGGTTTCCTCGCGGTTACATCATGTCACGCAACCGTCGCTCGTGTCGCCAACGGATGTAGCACTTTAACGCTGCTTGATTTCCTTTCTGTCTCCGTTTCCTTTGGGCCGATGTTTTGGAACAAGAATTAAACAGCGCTGTCTTTCCACACACAGAGTGGTTTGGACTGCAAAATGGACAGCTCAGCTCTCATTGACTCGCTGGCTGTCAGTCGATGATCTCTGGATCAATGCGTTCCAGAGAAAAGTCAAAGGCTCTGTCTCTGTGTTACTTAAACTCACATGACTCCCACATACATGCAGTCACTCACCCCCCCCCCCCCCCACACACACAGCCACATCACCCCCCCCACATCAACACACACAGCCACATCACCCCCCCACATCAACACGCAAACGCCTGTTGTCTGTTTTGTGCTCTGTGAAAAACATGTTTTTTTACATATTCTTTGTTCCCTTTGCCCTCCGCTTCTTCCATTGTGTTTCCTCTTCTGTGTTCTGTGCTCTGTTGCTTCTTTTCTTCTTCAAGTTCAGCATTAAAATAAAATAACAAAACACGAACAAAGTTGTATTATCTTCTCAGCGGTCACCCACCTTGTTTCCATGGAGAGTTGCAGGCAAAAAACGAAAGAGAGAAGTAAAGAAGGCAAAAAAACCTTGAGCGATCTTACGCTTTCATGGAACTAACCCTTCTAGAACCGCTGAGGACAACAACAGGAGTGCTCGGAGCGTCTGGGACAATAGCTCGGAGCAGCCGAATGTTGGTCAGGTGACAACGCGCTCCCTCTCTGCTCCTTCTGATGAACATTTATCTTGTGCTTCAGGAGGTGCTGTGTGTTGTGTGATCAGGAGCATGGGCAAACTCAGACGCAGTCTTTTACACTTTAGCAGCACTTATATCCAAAGCAACTCGCAGTCGATTCAGACGCCGTGTCATCATGTGGCAGGGGAGGTATAGCTTGGGACTCGAACGTGGATCCTGTCTGCTGGGGCTCAAACTTCCCAGCCCCCTCACTGTCCTGCCCGTCTGAAACTGTAAAAGAGCCCACACAGTTCTGTCCAGTCCCAGCCATCGTCATGCCAACAGGTGGACCTCTCTGTTGCTGTTTGACCCTTTGTCCTTTGCTGTGCCTCCCTGACCTTCTCTCGTCCCTAGAGTGGATTGTTACGCAATTATCATCCCTTTCCCACAGACAGGGAATGTCGTACCACGGTGGGAAGCCAACGTGCGATTACACGTGTTTTTCAGGGCGCTGTTGTTCAGGGATTTCTGAGCCAAAGAATCCAGCATGGCTATTGATCTCTTCGCTCTGAAGCGGGGTGGCTAACCGCGTTAGCTTCAGCATGCCTTTAGAGTTGCATGTCTCGCTAACGCCTCTTTCATCTGCATGTTAGGTGTGTCCGTGTGTGTGTTAGAGGGGTTTTCCTGTAGCTCAGGGGCCGAACAGCTCCCTCATGCAGATAGATATCATCGTTCGAGTTTGAGCCAGCGACGGGATCTCTGCATGAAAGGTCATCGGCGTCAGTGAACATACGAGTGTTGTGGTGCATTCATTGGCACAAACATTATAATGCTTTATCTCCAAATTCCTTTTAAAGTTGTTTAATTTACTTCGGTACTATCAGAACATTTGAAGTCAGAGATAACTGTTTGTGGCACTAAGGCCAGATTAGGCTTCTATTGGCTAGGCTAACGGCAGCTTGGCTAGCAGCAGTGGTTAGGCTACGTTCAGGTCAGTAAGTGTTAGCCCAGACGTGTGACCCGTCAGGATTCATTCAGCGCCCGGAGCATCGTAAGGATTCCGATACGGCAATGAAGCGTGAACATATCTTGGATTCAGGGAGCTAGCAATAGCATGTGGGCGCCTGCTTGCCAATGATTAGCATGCATCACACGTCGTTGTGGTCCGGCTGCACACACACTCCCTAATCCCCTCTCTCTCTCTCTCTCTCTCTCTCTCTCTCTCTCTCTCTCTCTCTCTCTCTCTCTCTCTCTCTCTCTCCCTCTGTCTCTGTCTCTGTCTCTGTCTCTGTCTCTGTCTCTCTCTCTCTCTCTCTCTCTCTCTCTCTCTCTCTCTCTCTCTCTCTCCCTCTGTTTCTCTCTCTCTCTCTCCCCCTCTCCCTAAATTGCTCATCATGGGTCCCCTGCTGAGACATATTGGGGTATAACTGTTGGATTGTAAACATCATCATTAAGCGCCAGCTAGTTGGACCAATAGAGAGAGGGGGCCCGACATCCCAGCCGGTCATCCAATCAGATAGCCGCTGAAGATCCGTCTCTCTCAATGTCTCTTTCTCTCTCACTGCAATTCAATTAAAAGGGCTTTATTGACATACGTTTGGAAACTCTCTCTCTCTCTCTCTCTCTCTCTCTCTCTCTCTCTCTCTCTCTCTCTCTCTCTCTCTCTCTCTCTCTCTCTCTCTCTCTCTCTCTCTCTCTCTCTCTCTCTCTCTCTCTCTCTCTCTCTCTCTCTCTCGCCTCCTAAACGCCTCATTGCACACATCCACAGGTATATGTGTGTGTAGACACCAGTATCCTCAGCAGATGGTAAAATGAGCCTACTTAATTAAAACAGCAGATATTTGAAGATGGAGGAGAGCAGCTCAGAGGGTTCCTCTGCGCGCAGGGGGGAGATGCACACACAGATAGTAAGGCTTGGAGAGATAGCCCTTTTAGATGGGCTTGTCAGTATGTGTGTGTCTGTGAGTTGTACGTGTGTGTGTGTTGGTGTGCGTGTGTCTGTACATTACGTGTGCATGTTTGGCTTTGTACCTAAGTGTGTTTGTGTGTATTTTTTTTACTTGTATCTGTGTGTGGGGGGAACGTGTGCACTTTAATTTGTATCTGTGTTAGTATGCCTGTGTTTGTAACTAAATATGATATATATATATTTTAACATACGTTTGTGATTGTGATTGTGTGTGTGTGTGTGTGTGTGTGTGTGTGTCTGTGTGCAGGTGGAAGAAGCCCTTGCTACCACCGATCAGTATTTTCCACTGTGTGTGCTTCTATCTCATTGACCTTCCCAAGGTCACCTGTCACCCGCACACACACACACACACACACACACCAATAGCACATACTGTATATACGCACACACACTCGCACATGCACACAAATAACACATACAGTCAAAACAAACACACACACACACACACACACACACACACACACACTTACACATACATGGGTACACAAACTAGTACATACATCCATCCATCCATCCATATATATACATATACATAGACACACTAACTGACTCACTCACACATTTTCATCAGAAGAATGAACTCTGGTTATGAAACATATGAGCATCTCTTTGTGTGCGTGTGCACAGAACTAGATGTTCGCATGATGTTCTCATGAAAGTCAATGTTTTTTGCATCTGTGGTTCTGTGCGTGTGTGTGTGTGTGTGTGTGTGTGTGTGTGTGTGAGAGTGAGTGAGTGTGTGTGTGCGCGTGTGAGTGTGTATTCTTCAGCTCAGCCCTGAGTGTCAAAAGCCATTCGACTGTGTTATTCGCCACCATATCCAATTATTTCCGTGCTTATATCTTTATGAAATGACAGCACAGATAGAGGGAGGGGACGAAGGAAAGGGTGAAGGGAAGTGACAAAACATCATGGAGAGAGAGAGAGAGAGAGAGAGAGAGAGAGAGAGAGAGAGAGAGAGAGAGAGAGAGAGAGAGAGAGAGAGAGAGAGAGAGAGAGAGAGAGAGAGAGAGAGAGAGAGAGAGAGAGAGAGAGAGAGAGAGAGAGAGAGAGAGAGAGAGAGAGAGAGAGAGAGAATGAGTGAGAACAAAGGAGAGCGAGGGCCCTCGAGAGACACTGAGGAAATTAAAGGGAGAGAGAGAGAATGAACAAGATGAGATAGAGAGGGAGAGAGAGTGAGAGAGATGTGAGTGAGAGAGAGAGAGAGCGAGGGGGAGAGACAGAGATAGACAGACAGAGAGAGAGAGAGAGAGAGAGTGAAAGAGAGGCACACTTGTGAGCAAGTAGTGGATGACAGTCGAGATGATTGATCACTAGTCCTCCAGATCAGGCAGGTATTCAAAACATACCCTGCACGCCCACCGTCTCTCTCTCTCTCTCTCTTTCTCTCTCTCCGTGCTACTCGCCTCTCAGTAGGTGCTGCAGTCCACTAGCAGTGTGTGTGTAGTAAATGAAACACCAGGGGCGCCATGCTCTTTACCTGACGCGCCCGGGTGATAGGGGCGGGGGGAGATGGTGATGATGAAGATGATAAGTGTGATTGATGAAGTGTTCTCTCTAATTCGTCTCACCTGTCCCAGTTCCCTTCAGCTTGTGGTGCGGAGGATGAGGAGGTACATCAGTGGTCCTTATTCAATGGGGCATCAATCAATAGTATGACTCATTGATTAGACACTTCTAATATTGATTGATTGTTAAAAGGGGGTTGGGTTGGGATTGGGTGCCAATCTGTTGATGGAACGGAGTATTAGGGCAAATTTTGTAGGAATGACACAGCCAAACAAAAATGTGTACGTGAGTGAGTTTGGTTATGAGGTTGTCATGCAGACTGATGGCTGAATAGAAGGAGTTTCATTTACTTCTTTTCTTTCCCCCTAAATACTGTGTGTGTGAGTGAGAGTGTGTGTGAGTGTTAGTGTGTGTCTGTGAATGTGTGTGTGTGTATGTGTGTGTGTGGTGGAGGGGTTGATGAGGCAGGGAGAACGTTGCTTTGCGATAAAGGACTCTGGATACTGCTGACTGCAGAGTTCAACAGAGTTGGACGGCAGAGGGGAGAGAGAATATCGGCACTTTTTTGCATTCAAAGCATCACACACACACACACACACACACACACACACACACACACACACACACACACACATACCCATACACATATGGGAATGCAAGTGTGCAATCACAAAACAAAAACACACACAGTACATGTTCATACACAGATACAGCATATAAACACACACACACACACAGAGAACACACTCACACACAAGGGGCCCGTCAGTGAGATAATGGCTATATATTCTGTATTGCCATAGGCCGCCAGGCGCCCACTCTGCTCCCCGACTTAAGAGCTCTGCTTCGCCTAGCGTAGCGCCAGCGCTAATACAAAGACTAGAGAGCAGGGGGGAGAGAGGGGGAGAGAGAGAGAGAGTGTATGTTAAAGAATAATAAGGCAAGCATCCCACATCGACACGTCCAGCATGTGTGTTTGTTTTGTTGCCTTTGACCGCCGTGAGACTCGCGGGAGAAACGCTTCTTCTGAAGAACGGCGGCCATATTGTCTCAGAGCCAAAATGGCTGGTGAAGGGTTGTTGTTGTTGTAGTCTGATTTTCATTTTTCTCCAACTTCAAAGATGGCCATCTCGGTTGTGTGTGTGTGTGTGTGTGTGTGTGTGTGTGTGTGTGTGTGTGTGTGTGTGTGTGTGTGTGTGTGTGTGTGTGTGTGTGTGTGTGTGTGTATCTCCCAGTTGTCTTCGGCAATGAGAGAGAGAGAGAGAGAGAGAGAGTCTTTTTTCAGTTCATCTCTGCTGGGACATGGGCTGCCTTCTCAATAAGGAGCCCTGCTGCTCATATTCATTTTTTAAACGTATGTTTTGGAGAGGCATTCAAGCATTTACCGCACAATGTTGTCCATCTGCAAAAGAGGAAAAATGCAACCAAACAAAACAGCAACACACTCAAAGCCACCCTTGGTATGTGTGTTGGAGTGAATGTGTGTCTGTGTGTTGGAGTGAATGTGTGTGTCTGTGTGTTGGAGTGAATGTGTATGTCTGTGTGTTGGAGTGAATGTGTGTGTCTTTGTGTTAAAGTGAATGTGTGTCTGAGTCTGTGTGTTGGACTTGGTTGTAAAAGGTGGTTTGTCTTCCATGTTCAAAGGAGACAATTAAACACATGGAAGTCACAGAAACTCAAAACATCCCGCACACATTTTGTGTTTCTGTGACTGTGTGTGTGTGTGTGTGTGTGAGTCTGTATGTGTGTGTATATCTGTTTGTGCGTGTGTTAGTGTGTGCATGGGTCTGTGTGTGTGTGTGTGAGTGTGTGTGTATGTGTTTGTGTTAGTATGTGCGTGTGTTAGTGTGTGTGGGTCTGTGTGTGTGGCTGTGTGTGATTGGGGGGCAGGTGGGAGGAGATGGGAGTGGTGGTGGGTGGTGGAGGGGGAGGAACAGATTTTGGGTGGTGGGGGAGGAGTGGGGGGGAGGTGGTGATGCGTGGCGATGCGGTGTCAGCCATGCCACAGTGGGGGGTCGCCACGGCGACGGGTGGTGCGGGGGGAGAGGCGTGGACAGCAGAAGTGCTTCAGAAGTCCTCCCCTGTGTCTCTCTCTCCCTCTCTCATGTTTCTTTCTTATTGTACTCTCATTGTTTCTACCCTTCTCGATCTCAAACGCACACGCACACAGACACACAAACATTTCCCGTCGGCCAAACTTTATGGCGCACGTCCGAAGGTGTTCCATTATGTGATGCTAGCATCAACTATGTTTATGAGCATTCTGACTCATCTCTGTGTGCGTGTGTGTGTGTGATCCTCCGTTTTTTCTTTCTGAGTTTGAAGTACCATGATGCATTCCAACGAGCTTCACAACTTCACAAGTAACATAGGGGCAACGTTGAGAGAATGAAATATGTATATATGTATTAATACACGTCTTCTCTCTAGCTCTCACTTTCTCACTTTCTATCTCTCCCTGTCTTTCTCTCTCTCTCTCTCTCTCCTGTCTCTCTCTCTCTCTTTCTCTCTCTCTCTCTCTCTCTCTCTCTCTCTCTCTCTCTCTCTCTCTCTCTCTCTCTCTCTCTCTCGCTCTCTCTCGCTCCATCTCGCTCCATCTCTCGTTCTCTCTCTCTCTCTCTCTCTCTCTCTCTCTCTCTCTCTCTCCTCGTGTCGGGATTAGGAAGAGAACACACACTCGTATGGTACAAAAGGAATTCTGAAGAGCACATTCATGTGTGCGTGCAGAAACACACGCACACATTCACATGAAATGCACGAAGAAGGCTTCTTCTTCCTCCTCATGCATTCATTCATGTTGCTGCTGACCTGACTTCACTCGTGCACCCAGTGTGTTTCTCACGTGAGGGCCGTAACCCACCCAGGGTGGGGAAGCTGGAAATACGAAGGAAAAAAAGCTTTGTTTCGTACTCTGAAGTGATTTAAGGAACTCAAAGTGTTGTTTTGGTACAATAGACTTCTCTGATGTCTGAATATATCATTTCTAGTGTATACTGGCTTAGCAGAGGCCCTGTGCATGTAATAATATATTCTGTAGTTTGTAACATGACATATATTTGCTTGCGGTAAGTAGATAATATATTCTATAGTTTATAATATTCGATATACTTGCTCACCAGAGGCAGGATATATTTTCCCATGTGCCTCTTGATCCATTCGCTGGATAAGTCTGTCAAATCTTCCCCAAGCTGTATGAGTTTTGTGAGCATGTGTGTGTGTGTGTGTGCCCCAATATGCTTGTGGGGGGTTGCTTTGTGTGTTTGTGTTTTCTGTGCACAGACAAATCTCTCTTAGTGCATTGCTTTTGAGAGCGGCAATGTGTGTTTTGGAGTGTGCAGTGTGTGTAGCAGTGAGTATAAACATGTGTGTGTGTGTGTGTGTGTGTGTGTGTGTGTGTATTATATATTCTCAATAGTGCTGCCACACCAGAAAAATACCGTTTATTATACTGTTTCTTTACTCTACATCCCTCCTTCCCTCGCCTTATAAAGATAGATGAAAGCAAATTATCCTTCTCGCTCTCTCCCTCACTCTCTCACTCTGTCTCTCACTCTCCCACTCTGTCTCTCCATCACTCTCTCACTCTGTCGCTCTCTCTCTCAACTCTGTCTCTCACTCCCACTCTGTCTCTCCATCACTCTCTCACTCTGTCGCTCTCTCTCTCACTCTGTCTCTCACTCCCACTCTGTCTCTCCATCACTCTCTCACTCTGTCTCCCTCACTCCCCCACTCGCTCTCTCTTTTAAGACATGGTTGAAAACAGATCAGGGTGGTAGAGTTTGCAGAAAGGTGAAGATGAAGAAGGGAAGAGAGGTGGGGGGTGAAGAAGAAAGGAAACAAGGAAAGGAGACTAGGAGATATGCTTTGGAGGAACGGTCCACGGATGCTAAGACGCCTGTTTTCTTGTGGGTGGGAAACCGCTGGCCAACATCGTTGTTTATGAGATAGTGGAGTATTCTCTGACTTCTGCTCTTCTTCTCCTGTGGAAGCAGGATGTGATGGAGGTGTAAAGCAGAGAGGTTGTTGTCCCGTTGCAGTTAATAATTAAATGCAACAAGATGCAGACGTGTGTGTTCTGAACATAATCCACGGTGATGTGATGGACTAGGGTTAGGGTTAGACCCTGATCCCTTGTCCCTACCGGCATCGGTGGGATATGGAAGTGTTCCCTAGCGCCTGCGCTTATTGGTATTCAAACTCTTAATTATTACACGTTGGACTCTGGCTTAGCGTTAGGGTTCCCCTTTCAGTGTTGCCATGAGGTCTGAAATAAACACCAAGTCTTTAGAGAAACGTTGCTGTACTGCGGCAGTGGGCAGATGTGGAAGACAATGTTTTTGTACTCATGTTGTGCGTACAAAATGATATCCATATGTAGACAACTATACATGTAATTCCTCCACACGCTGAAACCACAACCAATCAAACGATTGTTCTCAGGGGCCGCTATCTCTCCCTCCAGGTGCGCCTTTGCCCAGGTGTGCTCCCCTTTTGTTCTCCCCTGGGGCCACAAAGGAGTGAGCAGATAAGGCCCCCCTACTCCACCCCCCTCCCTTCTCCTCCCTTACCCCCCATACTCCTCCTCCCTCCCATTCTGCAACCCCGCCTGCCTTTCTTTTGTCGTCCGCTCACCGTGCCAACTGCTCTTGAAAGAGAGACAAATGGACCAATCAGCAGACAATGACCCCCCATCCCACACCCCCCGCCAAGGTGTGTGCTTGTTGAAGCACAAGTGGCCAGAGCCTACCTTTTTAAACACACACACACACATCATTGATGAATATCTGGGTGAGGAAACGCGACACTGAGAGGAAGGAACAGGGAGAGAAGAGAGTGTGTGTGTGTGTGTGTGTGTGTGTGTGTGTCGGGGGGGAGGGTGGCCTTATTCGCTACAAAAGGATTAGCCACAGAGACACACACCTGCACACACACACACACACACACACACACACACACACACACACACACACACACACACACACACACACACACACACACACACACACAAAGCAACAGGACACACCTGTTTTGTTTTCCTGTCACCCTCCTCCTATTGTCTGGGGTCACACACCTCAGGGCCGCACACAGGAGAAGGTGTGAGTGTTTAGTCTGCTTCCTGTCCCTGGAGGTTCTAGAGGGCTCCGGCTGACAGACTAATGGTAGCTCCCGGGCTAAACCCATAGCAGTTATCTTTCTTCTTTTTTGATCTTTTTTTTCTTTTGTTTTTTCAGCTGTTAAGACCTGCCCCGGGGCGAGACCCCCCCTCCCCCCCCCCCCCCCCCACACACACACACACACACACACCTGGGGGGGATCTCTGTCTAATGAGAAGCATTTAATGGACAGTTCTCCAAGGTTTGTTTTCCTTCCGGAAGGAACTTGTCCCACCCAACTCCTTTAATTACAGTATCTCTCTACCTCTCTCTCTCACTCTCTTCCAGCTGTTGTCTCTTTCCCTCTCTCTTCCCTCTCATTTCTGTGACTCCTTTTGTCACTCTTGTCACTTAGAAATACAGTTTCTTCATTCGTCTCAGTTGTCAACCTTTATCAGGTGAAGGTAAGGATGGCGTGAGACCGACCGAGATAGAGGAATAGAGAGAAAAGGAACTGAAATAATGAGATGGTACTCCCGTGCCCGTGCCTCCACGCCAGCCGTGAGCTGACAAAACACGCAGCTCTAATCCGCATGATGTGCCTTCAAATCTGCTCACAACACAGCCAAACACACACACACACACACACACCCATGCCTGCACATGCACACGCACACATACACACACACGTACACGCACACACGCGCACACACACATAGACACACACGCACACACACACACACACACACACACACACACACGAGTGCCTCGCATAAACACACACATACAGATATACTCACACATATACATACTCACGCATACACAAACACACAGACACAAACACACAAACACACACACACACGCACACACACAACATGCACACTGAAGACACACATGCCCCAAGACACACACTGCACAAATATTTGCACATGATCATGGGAAACACACACACTGAAACCCCGTGCGTGAGTGCTTCTCGCGCTGCCGCACACGCACGGACACACAAGCTTCAAACAAAACATGATGCTTTGCCAGCTACCACCCAATGCTTGCAAACATACAGAGGGACACATTAACATCCTACTGACAAACCACAACAAAAAAACGACCAAGAAATCGCAAGAACTGTGAACAGCAACTTTCAAGCCAAACCATCTGTGACACGAATGACATCCTCTCGCGTGAACAATGTGTGAAGAGTCCCGCCGACATTGAATTACATTTACATTGAACGATGAACGTATATTTACCAATCCGTGATGCGAAATGTGGGTGTGACAGCCGCAGAATCATAGGGAGAGTAGCCTACAATAATCCAGACGCAAACATTATTAGATAAAGTAACTATGCAAACAACAACAAATATATATATATATATATATACATACATGGGTCATAGAAATGTAGGCGTGGAATTAAAACATTTTTTTATCAAATTCAGTACTTGTGTTTGATTCTGTTGTCAGCTGACCACAGCACCTGTTTGTGTGTTTAGAGAGTTTAGCTTCCGCTTGCGTTCCCCAGGGTAAGCTTCTGGCCAGCTAGCGAGGCAGCTACGTAGCAGCGGGAAATAGGCTTAGAGAGCAGCAGGGAGACTGTATACACAGACACTGCAGAACCAGAAGCGGACACTACAGACTACAGGCCAGAGAGAGAGAGAGGAACAAAAAAGGATGAGCAGAGATGGAGAAAGAGAGGGAGGGAGGAGGGGAGAGGGATAGATGGAGTAAAAATAGAGAGGGGGAAAGAGTGGCCTAAAGAGGAAGAGAGATGCAGAAAGAAATAGATGAAAGGAGAGAGCAGAGAAAGAGAGAGATACATATGCTTTTCTTTGAGCAGTGGGTGTGCATGTGTATCCAAATGAATAGTCATTTTCAGAAGAATGTCTTTTATATAGTGCAGCCGCGCTGGCGCATGCAGCCTTCCAGATATACTGATCTCCACAATGCACTGCGGCCCTCGCCACCGCCCACGCAAACACACGCGTGGTGTGCCATACACAATCTGCTGCACATGACAGATTGGGTTCACAGGCACACACGCTCTCTCTCTGCCTCTCTCTCTCTCTGTCTCTCTCTTTCTCTCTCGGTCTCGGTCTCTGTCTCTGTCTCTCTGTCTCTCTGTCTCTCTGTCTCTCTCTCTCTCTGTCTCTCTCTTTCTCTCTCGGTCTCGGTCTCTGTCTCTGTCTCTCTGTCTCTCTCTCTCTCTGTCTCTCTCTCTGTCTCTGTCTCTCTCTCTCTCTCTCTCTCTCTCTCTCTCTCTGTCTCTCTCTCTCTCTCTCT